>OZ025295.1:222095425-222695425 GCA_964019185.1 Maratus speculifer | reverse complement strand
AAAAGAATTGATTCAATTCGATGCATAACTTCATATACTTTTGGTCGGTACAATATTGAAAATGGCACAAAAATCGCGATTGCAGGCCTAGGACCGCTGAGTCACTCTTAAAAAAGAGAGAAAAGAGACTAAATCGCAAGAAAAAGAGACTAAAAGAGACCAAAATTTAAAAAAAGAGACTAAAACGGAGACCAAATAAAAAAAAAAATTCTCTTCGCTTAAATGTTTTGGTATACACACAAGCACTATAAGATTTAACACCATCTGCGGAATACATTTTCAATGCATTTCAGTTGGTTTTGAAATAATTGCAAATATTGTTGATTGGTTGCAGAAAAATATCTCAAATCGCGACAATTCATCATGAAAGAAAAACAGAAATTCACCAAATGATCACGGGGACAAAATCATGAAATTCCAGGAAATATAGTGAAATTCATCAAATTGTCTCAAAAAACAAATCACAAAATTTGTTACATGATCTCGGGAAAAAAATTCTTGAAATTAGTCAAATGTTCTTAGGATAAAAAAAATCATGAAAATTATCAGATGGCCTTGAAAAAAAATCCCGATATTAGTCGAATGGATCTTGTGTTAAACATCGTAAAATTCATCAAATGGGTCTCGAAGAGAAGGGTGAATGAGAAAATTCATTAAATGATTGCGAAATTCCAAGAGCGATCATACAATTAATTCCTAATTTTGTCGAAGGTCACGGAAATAAATAGTGAAATTTATCAACTAGTCACCAGAAAAATAACGAATTTCGTAGAATAAAGCCATAAAAAAAATCAAGGATGCCTGTCAATGGGTTACATTAAAGTGTGCAAGTACAGTATAAAACAGTGAAGTTTGTCAAATTTTCACAGGAAAAGAATGGCGAAATTTATCAAATGGTGTTGGTGAAAAGAGTAAAATAAGGGGTTGTACTGGTGCCAAGTAATATTTCAACACAAACTCTTTTGGATATTTTAGGACACATTTAATTGGCATACTACATTTCCTTCCACGACCATATGACGAAATTAACGATCCCCCATTCTGCTACCAATTGCCGCAATTTATTATGAAAATTGTGATTTTTCTACGCTATTGCTTATGGAAGTACACAATTTTCTTCCACGATTGTTCGCTGACATTTAGAATTTTTTTCAGTAAAATTTGTGATTTTTTTTTCTTTTGGCTTTTATTTGTAAAAATTAGCAATTTTTTTTGCCATTGTTTGCAGAAATTTACTATTTTTCTGTGTTTATTTAAAAAAAATTTGATTTTTTTTTCCTGTAATCATTTGCAAATACTTGCAAAATCGCACTGAAAAAAATACGATAACAGGGAAAAAAAATCACGAATTTTGAAAAATGATCGATCATCAAAATTCGCGATTTTTTTCTGCGATCGTAGAAAAGATGAATTTCGGCAAATGAATTCAAAAGAATTTTGAATTTCGCCAATCAATCGCCGAAAAATCTCGAATTTCGACAAATGATCGCGGAAAATATGACAAATTTTGTCATATAAATACAGAAAAAAGCAAATTTCTAAAACAATGGCCCAAAATTTATCATTTACTGTATTTCGGTAAATGATCGCAGAAAAAATAGCAAATTTTGACTACCGATTGCGTAAAGAAATCGCAAATTTTTTTGGCGATCCTTTCACGAAATTTGTATTTCTCTGCGATTATTTTTTCCGTGCGCAAAATCGTATTGTTTATTAGTATATCCGCACACTTCGAACAAAATTCGTACATTGTACGGCCATACCGTACAAGTTGGCATCTATGAATATCCTTTTCGATTTTACGATCATTTGACGAAAGCTCGGTCTTATTTCAGGATCGTTTGACGTAAATCTTAGGGATTTTTTTCCCGCAATCATATGGCGGAAATCACAAGTTTATTTCGGGATTGTTTGGAAATAACAACGATTTTATTTCGGGATCGTCTGGTGAAAATCCCTGCTTGATTTCGTGATTGATTAATGAAAATAGTCTTTTTTCCGGTGATCAATTAATTAGAGTCGCAGTTTTGCCAGTGATCACTTTATGAAAATCGCAGATTCTTAAAAATTAAAAAACACGAAATTCTGCCATTTGTCGAAAAGGTGATCCCTATATATGTAACGACCGAAATAAGAATTTTGAGATTCCTTCCTGCAATCCTCTGACGAACTTCTCAATTGTTTTTCACAAGATCGACTGACAAATTTTGCAATGATTCTGTTACAGCTCATATTCAAAATATTAGAATAATTACCTTTTTTTTAGAAATTGAAAATATCGTTTGGTAATTTAATGTCTTTTAATGAAAATATGCAAACGATATTTTTATTAAGAACTTATTGTTGATTAAACTTACTTGTTATCTTAAATTTAATATCATTTTTGAAAAGATTAATTGCAAAAAAAATTATTTTGAAAAGTCAAAATATTAGAATATTTATTCACGTGGTTCAAAATATTAGAATATTTCACATTAATTCTCCTTTAATTATTACCAATTCTTAACTGGTGGCATCATTGATTAAATTCAGACTATTTTATTTAAAATCAGTATTCTTTTTTGCAGTTTGTTTCTTTTTCGTCTTAAAATGGGCCGTGTGAGTGATATTCCTGAATCTACTAAACTTCGTATGGTTGATTTGTATCGGCACGGTAAAAATCGATGTTTTATAGCGAATTATTTACATTGTTCGCAATCGAGCGTTAGTAAAATACTAACACAATATTCAAAAATTGGAAAATTTCAAAATAATCGCCGAAATGGTGGCCGAAAACCAAAAACATCTGCTAGAGATGACAGGAAACTGAAGCGTATAGTTAAGAAAAACCGTTTTAAAAGTGTGCGATTCTTGCACCGAAAATGGAAAGAAGAAGGAGTTGAAGTTTCTACATCGACAACATTAAGACGTCTCCATAAATTTAAACTTGAATCTCGTGTACCGAAAACAAAACCTCTCATGACTGCAAGACAAAAGCGTATAAGATTGAATTGGTGTAAATCAAGACGTTTATGGAGCAATGAAGATTGGAAAAATATATTATTTAGTGATGAAAGTATGTTTTGTGTTTCATATGGTAATCAAGGTATTCGAGTTTGGAGAATGAAGCAAGAAGCATTTGATAAAGAATGCCTTAAACGTTCCGTAAAATTTGCTGCTAGTGTCATGGTTTGGGGTTGTATGAGTGCAAAAGGACCTGGAAAGTTATGCATAGTCTACGAAAAGGTTAACTCTCTGATATATCAAGAAATTTTAGAATATTACATGATTCCATCATCAGAAGATTTATTTGAAGATGATTTCATCTTTCAACAAGATTTAGCGTCCCCGCATACCTCGGTGTCAACTAAGAATTGGTTCCGCCAACGCAACATTAAAGTACTTCCTTGGCCACCAAATTCACCAGATCTTAATCCCATCGAAAACTTATGGTGTATAATGAAGAAAAAACTTCAAGAAAATCCTCCTTCAAGTAAAACTGAGTTAGTGGCACGTATAAAGTCTATTTGGGCTAATATTGATAGAAATGTTTGTAAACACCTTGTATATAGTATGCAAGATCGATTGTACGCTGTTATGAAAGCTAAAGGGGATGCTACAAAATATTAACTACCATTTACTTCATATTCATAAGGTAAGATTGTTGCGTAAAATAAAATATTCTAACATTTTGAACCAATCTAAATTTTATTCTAATATTCTGGTGTGTTTAAGGAAGCTGTATACCTAATTTATTGTGCTGTATTTTATATTTTATAAATGTTAAAATCTTATCTAAACATTCCAGATTTAATTTATAAGAAATTTAATTGCATTTACTTAGTATAAAAAATAAATAAATGACAAATATTTTTTTCTTATTACTTTTTCTCAATTATTCTAATATTTTGAACATGAGCTGTACTGATTGACAGATTATAAGCGGTTTTTTTTTCTTTTTTTTTTTTCGAAAATGACAAAATTGTGATATTTTTCCCGCGACCGAATGACGAAGTTTATGATTTTTACCCCTCGAATGATTATTGAATTTCGCGTTTTTATCTTGCCACAGATTGATCAAATTCATTTTCTTTTCAGTGTCCGACAGAAAAGTTTTGCGATTCTTGTCCGCGAACGATATACTAATTTCGTAATCATTTTTACACAATAGAATGACGAAATTTAGAATTTTTTGCACAGCAAAAGAGAGACAAATTTGGCCCTACAGCAGAATTTTTTCTGCAGTCTGCAACACATGTAAAAACTTAAAAAACAGTCTGCAGACCAATCTTTTGCATTACATTATTTGCACTCAAACCTTCAAGTGTTTGTGATAGACATAAAAGAAAAGTATACTTTAAAAGAGAAGCTGCCTTTGTTCTCAGAATTTTTAACGCCTCATACATTGCCCTAAAGAGGTGGGGGGTCTTTGACAAAATTTGTGGTTTTTTCACGATCTTTTGACGAAATTTGCATTTTTTTCGCGATCTATTGACGAAAACTACCGTTTTCTTGCGATCTCTTGCAAGAAATTTGCCTTTTTTTAGTGATTTTTTTAACGAAAACTGCCGTTTTTTCGCGATTTTTTGAAGACGTGTGCCTTTTTTTGCTAACTTTTGAAAGAAATGTTACGTTTTTCCGTGATTTTTTGATGAAATTTGCCGTTTTTTCGCGATTTTTCCAAGAAATTCGCTGTTGTTTCGTGATCATTTTATGAAATTGCCGTTTTTTCGCGTTCTTTTGAAGGAATTTGTCTTTTTTCACGATCTTTTGAAGAAATTTGCCATTTTTTTGTGATTCTTTAACGAAAACTGACTATTTTTTGTGATCTTTTGAAGAAATTTTCCTTTTTTTGAGATTTTTTGAAGAAATTTGCCATTTATTTTCGGGTTTTTTTAACGATATTTGCCGTTTTTCGCAATTTATGGAGAAAATTTGCCATTTTTTCGTGATTTTTTGACAACTGCCGTTTTTTTGTGATCTTTTGAAATTTGCAGATTTTCGCGATGTTTTGATGAAACTTGCCGGTTTTTTCACGATCTTTTGAATGATTTTTTGAAGAAATTTGCCGTTTTTGCGCGATATTGGACGAAATTCGCGTATTTTTCGCGATATGTGACGAAATAGATTTCTTTTAAGACTGTTTGTCGAAATTCGGTATACATTTTGTGTCCGAATTTTTGGATTTAGGACAGAAATTTTTTAATTTTTGCTAAATTTTTAACAGTTGAAAAATAGTCTGCGGACCTTCCCAAGAGTCTGCGACGTGCGTCGGAGCGTTGCGCCAATTCTGCTCCCGGGAAATTTGGTATATTTTTTTCCGCGACTAAATTTCACTACAATTCCACGGATTTTCATGGTTTCATCCTAAGACAGATTAACATAATCCATGATTTTCTGCCGGTTTCCGACTGAAAATTTTAGTGATTTTTACCCGCGAACTGTTAATAAATTTCGAGATTTTCTGCGACAAACTGACAAGTTTTCAGATATTACCTCACGACAAATTGTTGAATTTCGCGATGTTTTTCCCGCTTTCAAATGAGGAAAATTACGATCTTTTTCCTGCAATCGATCGATGGGTTAGGAACATTTTTTTTTTTTTTTAAGCGAAAAAAGAGACTAAATCTGAAAAATATAGACTAAAAGAGACAAATGCAAAAAAATAGCGAGAAAAGCGAGTTTAGCGACTCGCTCCGAGGCCTGCGATTGCAGCGCCCCTTTCCGGCCGATTATTTTCAAATTCAGGGGGGACCAACTAGCCATACACCTACACAAAAAATTTGGTTAAATTTGATGCATAACTTCATATACTTTTGGTCGGTACAATATTGAAAATGGCACAAAAATCGTGATTGCAGCGCCCCCTTCCGGCGGAATATTTCAAAACTGAAGGAGGACCTGCTTGCCACAGCCAAAAATATTCACAAAAAATTTGGTTCAATTCTATGCATAACTTCATACACTTTTTGATGGTAGAATGGCGACATACAGACACACGGACAGACAGACATTTTGTAAAAACATGTTTTTTGGAATCTCTGACCCCTAAAACGTGTAAATCCGTCGAAAACAGGAAGTCGAAAAAAAATTCGATTACAATACTTTCTTCTATTGAAGATAGAAGAAAGTAAAAAAGAAACAAACGCAAATTATTGAAGAATATATATTAGTTCAGATTGTACATTTTTTCACAAGTTTCAACATGGAAAAATAAACAAAAATATTTTTAAAAAATTATTATTTTAATTTTTCATCAACACCAAGCAAAAAATTATACAATATTGCTAAAGACAGTCTTATATTTAAAATGTTTAGTGTAATTAATTTCATCATTTTCAAACATTAAGTCTTTATTTTTAAATATTTGAAACGGTTTATTGAGTTTTAAAAAATGTATGTTGTCCTTTTTATAGTCGAAATGAGTGTGTGTGTAAGCAAATCGAAGTTTACCATTACTAGTAGCAATGAAATAGCCTATATTTGGTGATTCTTCAAAACTAAATAAAGCTGTTTTGCCAACAACAGCAGAATGCTTTAAAATAATATTATTATACAAGACAATAAATAAAACACAGCATTAATTGTAAAGTTCCGCCAAAATCAGAGGTAAAAAATCCTGATAGAAAATATCGAAGGCATCAATTATTGTAGTTTCCCAAAGACATATTGATCAAATGATGCACAACAATTTTTCTGAATATTAGAAGCTTATTCAATACCCAAAAAACAAATGAAATGATGTAAAATTAGAAATAGATTACATGAAAGAACTATAAGTGAAAAACATATATCTCTGATTTGAAGAGTCAAATTAATTGTATATGGGACACTTTACACCATTTTTTGGACCAGGAAAGATTATTGCAGGAAGTATTAAAATATTGCACTGAAAAAAATTTAAACCTTGATAAATTTATGGCAATAGGTTGTGACGGAACAACTGTAAACAGTAAGATAAAAAAAATAATGCTAATAGATTTTTGAAACTAAGATTTAGTCGTCCGTTGTAGTGGTTAATATGTCAGCTTTCTGCAAAGGAATTGCCACTAAGTCATTGAACTTGATAAACAAAATAAAGGCTCATGAGCTTTTCCTGTTCCAGTTTGAAAGTCGTTGGATCAATGTGAATAATAGACAGTTATGTAAATTAAAAAATATCTGCTCCTATCACCGAGATATGAACTCTGGAGAGTTAAGTGCAGACCAAAATTATTTTTAAGACATGTGTCAAACATTTGCATCTGCTTAATGTTTCTCAAATCTGGTAAATCGTAATCCAGCAAGAACGTCGCACTCTAAATGATTGACAACTGCCAATTGACTACTTGGTATGCAGATTGGAAGTCAGAATTCATCCCAAAAACTGAAGATTATGGCTGAATTTGTAATGAAAGTACATTCGTCTATGTTGTATCACTTCAAGAAAGATTCTTCTTGCAAAAATGGAGCTCAAAATGTTTTTTCTAAATAATTAAGTTGTATCATTATTTGAGGGAATATTTAAAAAATATTGTCGATCTCGTTATTCAACAGAACGTATACTTTTGTCATTGAGATAAAAATTTACAAGAACGATAACCGATTAAAAAAAAATCATGTTTGAGAATTTATATTCCTAAGAATATTGAAGATAAACGATATTGTATGTTCTACAATAAGACAGTTTCATATTCCAATATAGAAATTCAGTGTTACAAACTATATAAATATTATTGACTTGCGAGAATGTGTAATCACCCCCACATTCTTAATAGAATACCAAGAGAGAAGATGGAAATTCTCAGAAAAAGATTGGAAATCCCACCTTTTCAATTGAAAAATTTTCCTGTTGGATCCAAGCATTCGAAAGATGCGTAAACTTAGTTACTGAAGCGCCATTAGCGGCTGTAGTAGTAGAATCAAGAAACGGATGTATATGAGAAAAATCAAATCCTGAAAGGTAATACCTAAATTTGATAACAATATAAATTAGAGTGAAATAAAAGACCGTTTTACAATACGTCGTACATATTCTTTTAATTACATTATTATACATTCAGAAAACTGCATTTCCTTTATTTTAGAGAACTATCTTTCATGTGCATTCGAAAAATAAAAGTGAACTTCGTGTCTAATTATTGTGCTTTATCCAGGCCCGGACTGGCTCCGTTGGGGGCCCTCGGCTAGAGACTGAAAAGGGGCCCCTTACTGAGAAAGTTATTGTGAATAGAATGGTAGAATATATACCATTTGAAAATTAGGCTTATATACTTAAAAACAGTTTTTAGGTGTAGTCTACTTACTTTCACAAAAAATATTAATAATATTTTATATACGGTACCTAAACTAGTTTCAAGCTAAAAAAAATATATATACTAATTAATTTCAAGTGATGTGTTACTTAAAAAGAGAGGGGTATATATTTTTAGATTAAAGCATCGGGATTACTTCGTTGAAACCTTAATATCTTAAGTGCTACTGTAATACTTAAGTAGACAATAAAAAGGGACACAGTAATAATAAAAAACCAAGCATACTGAAAAAAGCAATACTATCTTTAATTTTTATTTTTTAGGTACATTATTTAAAATAGATTTTATAAAATTTACAACAATTAAGAAATGTTATGCTATTGTGAATGGCTGTTGATTAACCTAACAGCTTTTTGGCCAGTTCTTCACTGGTTCTAGCTACTTCATCTATAATAACATCTTTATCTAAATTATAAAATAAATCTCTTTCTACATTTATGAAAAGAAGATTAGACATAAGATCTTGGCTTAAACTAGATCCAAGTCGATTCTTAACAATTTTAAGTTTAGAAAATACCCTTTCACAGGTGACTTGTGTACAAGGTATAGTTAATACAAATTTGTAAGCTACATATAGGTTGGTAAACATTCCAGATTGTGAGAGTTCAAAAACAACAGAAAAGGCGCATGATAAACAGCTAAGACATTTTTTCTTGTCAGAGCAGTAACCATACTGATTTTCCTCGTCTTCAAATTCAGATTCTACATCGTCACACTCACAAATTTCTTCAGCTCCATTCAGATTGTCTTGTTTTCTTTCAATGTCAATTTTTTCAGCCACTGTAAAACTTTCATATTGATCTGCAAATTGTTTCAGCTCTATCAATAACTGACTTCTTTGAACTTTACAAAGTCGAGAAATGCTAGAAAGAACTTCAGGAGGAAATTTATCAAGCATTACAATTTCCTTAAATTTCTTTGGATCTAACCAAGAACAATCTTCTAAAATATCTTTGTTTGGACTAAACCTTTCTTCGATACTCGTCCTGGCACAATCTAAAATATTGAAAAAGACCAATTTATAGTTTTGAGCAGTTGAGATTTCTGGAGCTTCGTCGATTGATTTTTCCCCAGGCATTAACTTTTTCTTTGAAATTCTTTTTTCCTTGAAATCTAATTCTACTTCTGCATCAATATTGTTATCTTCTAATTTTCTATTAATTGTACTTGCATAATACTTTGTTTTTGTATACAGAGTCTGAAAGTGTTTATCACTCCTTTTGTCCTTTATTTGAATAAGCAGCTTATCTACCAATTTCCAGGCTGTAGAATAGTCAATGGTTTTACTTTGCAAATATTTTGAAATAGGAGATGTAACAATAAATAAATCCAATAAAACTATAGATATAAATAGGTTTTCAAATTTGGACCATTGATCGATCAAATTTCTTGCCATGAATTTAGATTTACAGTCAAAACTTCCGTTTGATATTTCTTTTAAAACGATAATAAAATTAAATAGTTTCTCTGTGTTTACACTTTCCTCACTTCGTAAAAATACCTCATCGATAACAGAAGAAAGAGCTTTATGTTTACTCCACCACCTCGTGGCTCCTATTTTTTGCAACCTGTACAGTTTTTCATGTGCAATATGTTTTTTCTTTGTTTCCCTCTCCCATGCGGCCATTCTTTTGTAAGAAGAGCTGAGGAAAACAGCAGATTCTTCAACCAATCCAAATAAGTTTTTGGTTTGGAGCAACGTTGTTGTCGAGTCCGCTAAAACCAAATTCAGTACGTGGCCCATACAGTGAGTGTAAATAAGGTCTTCGTTTTTCTTTTTGAATTGGGCTTGAAGACCATTATAACAACCTTTCATATTGTTCGCGCCGTCAAATGAACACGCAATAATATTTGATGTTGCGATGCCATACTTCGCTAATTCTGATTGTATGAGTTCGTGCAAAGCCAACCCACATGAATCATCGACTACTGTTATTTCTAAAAGTCTTTCATATATCTTTTCTTGAACGACATAGCGGACGCAAATTGCCAACTGGTCCATAACAGCTATATCTTGGGTGCTGTCTACCATCAGGCTGAATATTACACTGTCATGAAGTTCTTTTAAAATAACATTACGGCCCATCGAACCAATTACTTTAAGTAGCGTATGGGTCATTCCACATGAATTCAACCAATGGGTGTTGCATCATAGTCACAGATTTTTTTTTAAATTTTATCATAGATAGACATAGTAGTGAAACCCTCAAATCTGAAATTTAAAAGTAATTTTCACAATATTGGCCGAGATATGGCCATTTGAAAACTGGCCATTTTTACGAAATGGCGGCCATCTTGGAATTGTATCACTGTCTAAATATGGTCATAACTTGACAACTAATGGCTCAAATTTTATATATCTGGTACCAATTTGAAGCTATTTGTACAAAGAATGCATATTGCACATCAAAACAATAATACATTTTTATTTCTTTACTTTTTATTGTGTGCAAAGTGAAAATTTCACCCCAAAAAAGGGCAGATTGTAATGGCTCATAAAAAAATGAATCATCATGAATTTTTCTGAAACTTGGTAAAAACATTACTCCATCTGTGTGCTTTAAATAAAATAAAAATTGGAAAGGTAAAATTTGTTGTTTTAAAATAAATGGTTCTTTACACATAAGGTGTCATTAACCAAATAATGATCATTTTAGAATCTGTAAGCATTCCTTATTCAAAAAATAATAGTTAAAATAAAATTTTCTAACATCTAAATTAATGTAAAAGTATATTCAAAACCTCATTTGTACTAATTTTGTAGGAATCTGCCCCCCCCAGCCCCCCTCCCCCCCCAAAAAAAAAACTTTAGACAATTGAAAAAATTTTACACTGAAAAAGATAAGAAAATAATTCAGGACTATAATGTATAGTTATAAAATAACTATAAATGCAATGCATATATATATGATAATTTACTTCACATATAGGGGCGAGTGGGGTGGAATGGGACAGTAGGTTTTTCTCTTTATGTATCATTTTAAATATTTCATCAATCACACATTAGGTGAAGTAATGGTACCCCAATCTTCAGTTTAAAAAAGTAGCTGATTTACATAAGCTTGCAATTATATAAAGAAAAAGATTATTTCAAAAATCAAAAGTAAATTTAGTTCATATACTTTCAACGCTTTCTGTATAATGGTTTGATTATGCATAGATATAACAGTTTCTCTATATATGGAACATTATACTGTAAAATTAGAGAGGTAAAATTTGTTGTTTTAAAATAAATGGTTCTCTACACATAAGGTGCCATTGACCAAATAATGATCATTTTAAAATCTGTAAGTATTCTTAATTTAAGAAATATTGGTTAAAATGAAATTTTCTAGCATCTAATTAAAGTATTGTGTGTATATTATATAATTCAATAAAGAAATATCAATTTGCAGTTATTTACACTAAATATTCATTTTTACAGTACTTTTTATTTCATTTCATTCAAAATATGATAATATAATTCACAAAACATATTTACATAAATATTTTAAATACCTTACTATAGAATACATGAAAAAAAAAGGCACATAATATTTTCTCCAGAAATGTTGAAGAAATACTAGCTGTAAATTACAGAGTTGAATTATTCAATTGTGTAATTTAAATAAAATAAATATATATAAATGAGTTAATTGAGTTGACATTTGTTATTTTTTGTTCACACTGAGTTAAAATTTATATGAACAAAAATCTAGATACGATGAGACAAAAAAAAAAATAAATAAATAATAACAATAATATAATACAAGTCCAGGGCAAAACATTGAATATCATGAGAAATAAGTCAAAGTTTAAACGTACACATGGAACAAATCTAGACAAAATAAGAACAAAATATTTACTTACATGCATATAACTTTATAATATAATAGTTTTTTTCTTCAGATTTAAGCTAAAAAGAATTTAATCAGTTTTAAAGTTTAAAAATAATGCTTGAATTGTTCGAGTTTCCTCTGGTGCAACAGTATATGTTCTTCCTGTAGCAGTTACAGGAATAGACACTTCTTTTATTATTTGTTCTTACAGAATCAAACAAACATCTGAGGATTTTGGCCATGAATATGAAGAATTAGCGCCATGAGGATACATGAACATAATTTTATAGTCGGTAAGTTCTTCACAGTAATCTAAAATTTTCCCAATCCACCAATTTATCCCATATACACATGCAACATATTGTTCACTTTTAAATATCAATGGTCTGACAATTTCATTGATTCCCAAAGAAGCAATAAATTTTGTTGATGAAATGTCTGAAACCCTGGAAACCAGCATTTGGCAATCATTGATTGGTACAAAGCAGTGACTCAGTCTTGTTTCTATGATTGTATCTGCTTTTGCATACCTATCTGCTAATTGACTGTTTGCGGTTTCAATTTCAAATTTTGTTATAAAAAAACTTTCAATTCTTTTAACAGATTCTTTTGCAAAATTATAGAGATCAAATGCATTTAATACACCATCTTTACATGGACGCTGAAGACTTGAAATAATCTTTTTCTTCATATAATTGCAAGCTTATGTAAATTAGCTACTTTTTTCAACTGAAGATTGCAGTACCATTACTTTATCTAATATGTGATTGATGAAATATTTAGAATGATACATAAAGAGAAAAACCTATTGTTCCATTCCACCCCACTCGCCCCTATATGTGAAGTAAATCACCATATGTATGCATTGCATTTATAGGTATTTTATAATTATACATTATATTCCTTAATTATTTTCTTATCTTTTTCAGTGTAAAATTTTTTCAATTGTCATTTTTTTTTTTTTTGGGGGGGGGGGGCTGGGGGGCAGATTCCTACAAAATTAGTACAAATGAGGTTTTGAATATACTTTTACATTAATTTAGATGTTAGAAAATTTTATTTTAACCATTATTTTTTTAATCAGGAATGCTTACAGATTCTAAAATGATAATTATTTGGTTAATGACACCTTATGTGTAAAAAACCATTTATTTTAAAACAACAAATTTTACCTTTCCAATTTTTATTTTATTTAAAGCACACAGATGGAGCAATGTTTTTACCAAGTTTCAGAAAAATTCATGATGATTCATTTTTTTTATGAGCCATTACAATCTGCCCTTTTTTGGGGTGAAATTTTCACTTTGCACACAATAAAAAGTAAAGAAATAAAAATGTATTATTGTTTTGATGTGCAATATGCATTCTTTGTACAAATAGCTTCAAATTGGTACCAGATATATAAACTTTGAGCCATTAGTTGTCAAGTTATGGCCATATTTAGACAGTGATACAATTCCAAGATGGCCGCCATTTTGTAAAAATGGCCAGTTTTCAAATGGCCATATCTCGGCCAATATTATGAAAATTACTTTTAAATTTCAGATTTGAGGGTTTCAGTACTATGTCTGTCTATGATAAAAATTAAAAAAAAATCTGTGACTATGATGCAATAAGTTTTCCTTAAATTGGTTGATTTCACGTGGAATGACCCTTATTGATAAAGGTTTTTGATAAAAATGTCAACAAAGAACCTCGTCCAGCCGGTCTTTTAGTTATCTTTCCTTTGGTGGCTTTTCTTTTGCTCACTATTTTCAGTCTGTGCTTCTTGCTGTCTTCAATACAATTTCTGACATGATTCTGTAAAATCACATCATAATTTGCAACCAACATGACCAATTCCAGAAAATTACCATGGTTATCTGTAGAGTCAAGTGTATAAGCCCCTTCTGCTTTATCTCCTCTGTACGCAATACCTTGTTTTCCAATAAACAAAACTATATCAATTATACGTTGAACAACTAATCTTCTGGTGTGAACTTCTCTTTCTCGTTTTTTAGTTTGGTTACTAGCCAGGAGAGTTGAAATATCATGACCTTTTTGGCTTTGAAAAGCTGCCTTCGCTGCAAATTGATGATAACGTGAGTCTTCGTGAATCTCAACAGATTTATAAATATGTTTAGGAGAACAGTCATGTCCAGTAATGAATGTAGAATCTCTATGATCTTTACCTCCAAAAGCCATACAGATAGAGCAGAACACTTTATTTAGCCTAATCGAATATGATAACCATTTTCTGTGAATTTTATCACCATTCGACAAATGTCGGAAGTAAAGTTTTGAAGAATCAAATGGCAATTTAAATCCTTCTCCTTCGCTAACTTGTATAGGGTGCTTTTCCATAAAAGCTTTTTTAATTCCAACTGGGTCATGTTCGTTGGGGCAGATGAAACATCCAAGTTGTTGCATAGCAGCATTCTGAGTAGCATCAGGCGTCTCCTAAAGGTTTTCTTCATCATCATTTTCTGTATCAGAGCTGGTGTTAGTTCTTGATGAATCACTATCGAAAGAAGTCGACGTTACAGATGGGACGATCTAAAACTGGCTGGTTGTAAGCAGGCGTAATTTCTTCTATCTCACACCCACAAGATGTTGTAGCAGGTGCAGACTCAATTGAAAAGGGTAAACTTTGATCTTCAGCTTCTGAAAAAAATGTAATAATTCTAGCTGCGATTGTACGATATGTTGTAACAATTTCTTAAATGTAATACGGTAAAATATATGCACGTGCTATTCGAATTTTAATTATAGTTTACAATTTCACTTATCAACCGATTTGGCTCTCATCAGCAATAACATTTTATTATTTTTTTTTCCCTTTAAATAACATGAAGATGCTTCGTAATATTAAAAAATTCGCAAACCATTAAATTTCATAAGTAGACTACATAAATAAACAAGATGTAAATGGCGGAAAAAACTAATAGCAGCTCCAACAGAATGGCCTTTTAACAACCGTTTTTTCATTTATAGGCAATAAAAACACAACACATTAAAATGTTAAAATAGTGTTATATGTCCCACCTAAAAGTAATTGCTACGTAAAAGCAGTTGTAATTGGTACTACTTGAGAGCTTATTTAAATAAATATTGTTTTGGATCAATTAATAGCAGTAGTTTATATGAAATTATACTGAATGTGCTAAGTTTAGATTATTATAATATGGTAGTCACTAGCATGCTTACGGCCGCTACCGCCTAATTGCAGCGAAACCTCGAATTCATACAAACCTTATAAAAGTTTGTCCTAATAACCTTGTTAACGACAGGCAGTGCAAAGCATATTTTGAAACGGCATTAAAAACTTTCACTAAATACCTAATTTATAACATATGCCCTGCTATATCAAAGTAAGCATTTCGTTTTTCAAATTCCGATTTCACAACAATTTTTAGATAAAGACATTGCGACACATCAAACTTTTATGTTAGAATAGTTATTCAAATTCTCATTTCTCAACTTTTACATAAAAACATTACATCGAAATACCTTATCACTTCTTTAACACCAAGCAACACTGAGAAGCATGTTTTTAAACAACAAAATTTATGCTGCAAAATATGCATTTTAAATATCGTTGTAACGTTGACGTAAAAAACGTTGAATAGAGGACAAAATTGAGTATATGGAGCCATGGCTTAATTTCTAACAAAAAAAAAAGTACTAGACAGGGGCGTGCGAAGAGAAAACTGCGCCCGGGACAAAGATTGAATTTGGTGCCCGCCCCCCTAGCCTCAACTTTTTCTTGCGATAGGCCAAAAAATGACGATGGTAGTATAAATTTGGCGCCCCTTAAGTTTCAGCGTACGGGGCGACCACCTCCTTCGCCATCCCCCCCCCCCTTTCGCACGACGTTGGTACAACAGCTCTAATATTCTGCAGTACTAACAAAAGTAGCGTGCGATCCGCCGTCATTCCAATCTGCGTATTCATATTTGCAAAACTGAAAGTATCTTTTTTTTTTTTCCAAGCAAAATAAAAATTTTAAATATATCTATCTGTGTATACTAAGCTGTCAACTATTCTACTTTTTTGAATGTAACTCATCTCTCAAATTATTTTTTTCTAATGACCTTTCTAAAATTTTAAATTTTATGCAGATCTAAAATTGATTTTGATTAAAAATAGCCGCCAGGCACATGAAAAGTGAAGCATTCATGACTTGATTAGAATTTTATTGTAATTATTATAGGGGCCGGTCGTCTATAAAGGATGTCACACTTTTTTTTAAAACATTTTGACCCTCCCCCCTTTTTTTGTCACAAAGTTATCACACTTAACTATACCCCTCCAACCCCTCCCCCTTTGTCACAGATTATGCAATAGTAAAAGTACATATACTTGTAGCTGAGAAACAAAGCATTATGTTATAGATCATATTTTAAATTTTATTTTAAAACTTAAATTGTCTTTTAATGATATTTGTGACTATAAATAATAAAAATGATTTGTGTACTTATTTTGTATGAAATAAGATTAATAGACAATAATAATAAAATATTAATATGAAAAAGCAATTGAAAACAGTAGTACTTTAGAATATAAAATAGAATTTTAATTAGTATTTGTTTTAAAATTTTATCTTTACTTTATGAACACAAAATACTTTATTTTCAAATTAACTTCAAAATTTAATTTGCTGATTTTTATTTTTTTTTTTACTTTAACTAAAATGTGTAATGTCACATTTCTTCCTACTCGCTCCCCCCCCCCCCCAAGCGTGATTCGTTTATGGATGGCCCCTTAGGTGCAGAATCAAAACATAGGCAAAAAATAGACATACGAGCTTGGCGACTCAAAATACCGAGTATATGCATCGCTGCTAACTTTTACGCATTTTTGCTACCACTAAAATTGTACATAGATTTTCCATTTGTTTAATAAAAAGATTTCAACGATTGAATAAGGCAATATTTACCATAAATTTTTTGTGGTATGAAAAATGCGTAAAAGTTGGCAGCCATGGTATATGGAATGTACTTATAGAACTAATAAAGTAATTCGATTTACCTTTACCTGTATTTAATGCATCATTATTGCTCCCTTGACTCTGCGACTGAAAAGCTACCAAGTACTGAAACTTTTAGCATTTTTTTCAACGGCTAAAATTTTTTTCTTCTTTTCTTTTCTTTTGGCGGCACCGCTTTGGTACACACGTTTCATATTGAGACAAATAAAACATCGTGCTAACTGCAATCCAAAAATCAAATCAATGCATTCTGATTTATTTTCTTTGTTAGAACAATAGTACGAGACTGCACGCTCTCAACAATTTGCATACAAAAACCGCAAACCTTCCTAGGAAAGCTTTCACTGCGCATGATCTTTCTAAGTTTCGTTTTGAATTTCGATTGGCTACATTTTGCCGAAGTTTTATAACTAAAGCAACCCTAGAGGCATTGTTAATTTTCGTCTAAATCACGTGCTTTAAGTTTTATAATTTTAGTAATCGTATCGTTGCTTTAGCTCAGGCCCGGACTGGCCAGGTCGGCTGGTCGGCGATCGCCGAGGGCCCCCGGCTCAAAGGGGCCCCGGAAGTGCAACTCAAAAAAGGAATATACGATTTTATAATTACTACTTACATAAGAAAAAAAATGAGTATTTTCCAATAATAATACGCGTTTACAATCAATTTCAAGCAATTGACATTTTTTTCATGGTAACTTATATAGTTTCGTCGTGTCATGTCGTTGGACAGACGGAATAGGGCTGCTGACTGATACATCGCCCTTTCTGCAGTACTCATAGAATCAGATTCAGAGTGCATCGCGACGCTCACTTGCCAATCTCGTATAGTATGGTGTTGTAACTAGTGCAATTTCACAGTTCGGTCAACATGAAGCAGTTGTACGAAAGCGACAGTACAAAATAGAAAGAAAAAATGAGAAATTTTTAAACATTGAAAAGTGTTTAAAACTTTTAATACTTGGTTAAATAGTAAGGACGACCCGATTCCACTCAATTTGCACACACACACACAAAAAAAAGAAATAGTTTTCCTTAACATACAATTAAGATCCTTTTAAAAAATACTATATACACATTTATGAAATATTTTATATTTTAAAACTATAATTTAAAATCACAATTTTTTCTCAATATAGAAAATACACGATAAGAACATTAATGATTACTTAGAAGCCTAGTTTTTTAAACATTCAAATAAAGATTCATTATAAAATTAATGTAGTTTAGATTTAAAGAAAAAAAAAAGACGGTAAAAACATGATTAACTTTTGAAGATGTATTATAAAAAATATGTTTGTTAAAATATTTCTCTGTCATTTATTAGAGTTTTTTTTTTTTTTTTTTTTTTTTTCATATCCAAAGGAGTTTTTCTCACATTTCTAAATTTATTTTCTTCGGAAATGCATAAGTTTTGCTGTTTTTTCTTATTCAGAAGCTATGTAATCGAATGGTGTCTTCCATTTTTTGATAAAGACATATTTTTTTGAAATATTGTCAAAGTTAGCATTTTGAATTGAATTTTTGGAAGTGATATCATTGAAAAGGGGAAAAACCTGCAGTCACGTGACAAAAATCTCTTACCATTTGACAATTTATTTACCAAAAATGGAAAAATTATTCTATTCCCAAATCCTTTAATAGTCACGCATGTCAATTTTATGCATTTATAGTTAAAAATTAGTCAGAAAGTTTCGCGTTATTGAGAAGTGGATTGAAAACCACCCTAAGTTATACTTCCAAAGATTCCATTAACAGAAGTTTATTATCGCTATTAACATTTTTAAAAAAACATAGTAACTGCCCTACACATTCTGAGAACATTTAAGTCCAGTTCTGGCCCGACTCTTCTACGTAGAAAAAAAGTGTACATCTGATCACGGCCTTAGGTATAAGTCTGCTGAAAAAAATAAACCCTGCTACTGATACTACATAACTGTCCGATGCCCGCGTTTTTGTTTGGATGGTGTCAAACTAGCATCGGCTCGTGACGCACATTTATACTCATTCTCGCGAAAGTCATTCACTGAAAGCGGATCATATTTTATCGTCTTTGTTTAAGTTTTTAAGTCGGATTGGCAGGTTCCCTAATTTTTTTTTTAATCGGTTTAGCACTTATGTTAATTTTTTTTGCCTGACCGGCCAGCAGACCGGGCTGGATACGGGTCTCGAGCCAAACCCGGACCCATGCAAACCTCTACAATAAATAATAGGTTCGATGTTCTGTAATATTTTAAAAGACCCATATGATAGCATAATATTCATGATGGTAGGTAGTACTTCAGATATAGCTGTTACGAGTTGGCAATTTGCGTTAGCTATGGCTCCACCAGTGGCCTAGAGGTTCTGACCTCTAAACTGGTAGACTGTAGGTACTGGGTTCGAACCCAGTCGCGACCGTCGGCATAACCGTTCGGAGTTTTCCGTAATTTTCTTCGAACCTTGCAATTCCTTGCGTAAATACCTGTTAGGTTCCCTTAGAAAGACCCCCACAGAGGGCATCCCTCCCTTGAGGACCTATATCCCATGTGCAGATAATTGGCCAGCATAAAATACAAAAAAAAAAAAAAAAAAAAAAAAAAAAAAAAAAAAAACAGAGCGTCAGCTATGTTTTTCAAGGAAAGGTATGTGAAAGACTTTTAGGAAAACAGACTCGCTAGTAAGCAGAAGATTCACAGTTCGAACCCTGATGCTGGAATTTGAAGTTTTCATACTAACTAGGAAACTGCAAGAAGTCGATCACCGATTTTAGTCACCGATTTCAACGAAAGTGGTTTCGTTGGAAAGATCTTATTACGAGGAGTAAAAAACTCAATGGAACTACCCGTCGGAAACGAGTCGTTTTCGAGATATCTGACAATTTATGTAACGTAGCTAGTTCATACTTACTGGGGAATCGCAAAAAAAAAAATTACTTTAGATTTTGACGAAAGTGGTATTGTTGGAAATATCTTATCGTGAGGAGTAAAAAATTCAAAAGAGATATCCGATAATTTAAGCCACGTAGCTTGTAACGTGAGGGTGGTTATGTAGATGAAATGAAGACATAATTCTAGATATAAGTTAAAAACCACAGTTTATTTAAACTGCTAGGACTCGGGGAAAGTGGAGCGTCAGTTCACTAATTTCAATAACTATTCACAAGACCAAGAGATTGAGTTGAAAATATACTCCCAACCCTCGGCGTAGTCTCAGTCATGGCACTTCAAACCAACTTCTCGTTCAGACTCAGCCAAACGCTAGATTAAAACTTTATAAGACAGCCCGTAGCTGTAAACACTCTTTATTATAAAAATACTCGACGTAATTAAACTATCTCTTACCACCGGCAATCTTTTTGGATAGCTCCGCTCTGAATAAACTAACTCGATGCTCACTTCTGGCTGGCTCACTCTTAAAACATCATCTCATTCACTGGAGGCTAATAATCTAACTCGCTAAATCGAGACCAAAATTTTTTGCGGTTCATTAGTTAGTGTTAGTTAGGTTAAGTGTTCACTAGCTACGTGACATAAATTGTCGGATATCTCGAAAACGGCTCATTTCCGACGGGTAGTTCCATTGAGTATTTTACTCCTCACAATGAGATCTTTCCAATGATACCACTTTCGTCAAAATTGGTGACTTGCACTTCTTTCAGTTCTCTAGTAAGATAGACATTTTTTTAAAAAAAATTCATACTTTTTGCCGATTTAAGGTTTTTTATTACTTTTTTATCACTAATATTCATATATATATATATATTTTAATTACAATTTTCTTTCTATTTTAAAAACAAGCGATTTATTAATGATTCAGCATTTTAAATTTCGTTTAAACATTTTTTTTCGTTTTTAAAAATTTTAAATTTTATTTTTGTTTCCGCTATTTTTCTTTTTATTTCGCGTTTTTAAAGAATTTTGAATTTTATTTAAATAATTTAATTTGAACATTTTTAATTTAATTAAAATAAATAGCTTCCCTTTACTTTAAATTTATTGATGTTACCATCTATGTAAGAATTTTATAATTATAAATCAACAATTTCGATTTATTAATTAAAGGATAAGTTGTTTTGAAAGATATATTAAAGGAAATACTCTGAGCGATCTGCGATCACACGTACCCACTTTTTTTATTACTGTTATGTCACTTTTAATATTTACTTAGGTATCACTGTAGGATTTAGATTATTATGACTTCGACACAGTCATTTGATTTAGGGATGGGACGAATATTCGGCCACTATTCGGTATTCGGCCTATTCGGCCCTTTTGCCGAATATTCGGTTGGCCGAATATTGAAGGCTTGTTGGCCGAATACCTGTAGCCGAATATTTAGAGATATCTTGCCGAATATTGCTAAAATCTCGCCGAATAGTGAAAAATATCTCGCCAAATTTAGGATTTGAAGAATTTCATTCCACACATTTTTTTTTCTCTAATCCAAATTTGCTACTTCATTTGTGAAGTCCTTCTCATTCTTAGTAACAAAATATACAGTTATTCAGATACTAAAAAATATACAGCCTTTCTGTTTTTCCTATAAAAGTTAGTGATATTTTAGAAATTGCTGCCCAAGCTGGGGATTTAATTGTACGGAAAATGTCTTCATTAGTGAATGATATATTACAATTCAAGATATAAAAACACTTACAGAAAAAATAAAAGAAAAACACTGCCTTATTCTAAAACACTCGAATATTTATTAATGTCTGCAAATTCCAGGCATATATAAAGTCTTATGATATTCATAACTTATTTTCTATAAAGTAAGAAATGAAAAAATTTATTCATTAGGTGTATTAACGAAGATTCATTTTCAAAATTAAATATCAAATATCACTATTCCAAATACAACGGTACATCTGAAAACAATACTGGTGTCAAACTAGATACGCATTAGATGACACAACTTGCTTTATGAAGATAGTTTTACAAATATTTAAACATAAATTCTAAATACTGAATAAAATAATTTTTTTTATTCTATAGTTTTCTCTTTTAAATAGTTATTTGCATAATTACTGACTTAAATATGCAACATTATTATGTATATATTTTTAATTTACATCTTCCTTCATTCATGTTGTTATCAATTTCTGTTTATTCGTTTAATGCTTGATGAGTAAGTGGAATATTGAAGTTGAATATTGTATGCGCCAATTCAAATGTCAAAGATTTTGTTAACATATGCATTCTACTTAGCATAACCTTTTTCTTTAACATAATTTGTAATTTACAGTTTGGCAACTGATTTTAGAACAGTCTCGTTCTTATACGAATTTGCTTATCATTAGGGATACAAACTCTAAATGATCAAATTTACTTTATTAAAGGTTATTTCATAAAATATCTTCTTGTGAGTTCTGAGAGAGAGATATTAAGAATATTGTTGATTTTGGATGCAAGAAATTGTAAAAGTATCATTTGATAGTAAAAGTGAAGTACATTCTTCATAATTTAATCGAAATATCTTCCGATCTTGATTTACTGAAAATCAATTTGATGTACATTGGGATAAAAGAATATAATACAATTTCATAATTTTTTGTGTTAAATTAGTTTTTCAAATTTAAAAATACATTTAAAAGCACATTTAAGAGTAATAATTATTAATGAGTTCCTATTTTTTAAATTATGTATAATCAAAATTAATTTTCTTAATTGGAAAAAAAAGTTGCTATTCGGCCAAATCACTATTCGTCCCATCACTAATTTGATTGCCGAAAACAAAAATATACTTCACGCTCATTTTTAAGTAATAACCACTTAAAATGAACAATTCTTATTTTTTTTTCTAGCATGAAATTAGTTTAGGTATGGGGTATAAAAATAATATAAATATATATTGTGAAACTAAGTTAATAACATTACAAAAAGCTTACATTTTATTCAACTATTTTCCAAGTGACAAAATAGCCTAAATGTGGTTTTTGCCATCAAAGCCTAAATTTAAAAATGAAATATAATATTCTGTTTTCGCTAAATTTTCCGTAAGGGCCCCTTTTCAGTCTCTAGCCGAGAGCCCCCAAAGGAGCCAGTCCGGGCCTGCTTTAGCTTGTGTAAGATTTTGTTAATTATTCTGAATTTTATATTAGATCGAACCATCACTTCTCGGAATGTACTTCGTAAGAAAATGGATAAATTTATTTCGTGTACTGTGCTGATATTAGAATCCATGATATTAGAATATCTCAAAACTAGAGAGCCGTGTTGAATTCAGGGGGGGGGGGGCGCATCCCCCCCGGAAAATTAAGGATTTTGTGTTTTCAATGCTGAAAAAGTGTAATTTCCCTCCGGAACTCTATTGTGTCCCCCCGGAGTCACAGAAGTCCCTCCTGCAGAAAAATATCTGAATTCAACGCATTTTATAATTCACTATTTTTATACATTCATCATACCATCAAAAAAAGTTACAAATATCACATTTTTCAATAAATTTAGTTACATTAAAACCAGTTTAACCCCTTCGGGGCAGGTTTCTTTTACTCAAATTTTATTCGGTTGGCCCCACTTTTTTAAAAGACGTTAACTTTACTTAAAGAATCACGAGAAGGCTCTAGTTCAAGAAAACAAACACTACTTTTCCTTTTTTCTGGTTGGAAAAAAAAAAAAATGTCTAAATGCTTTTTTTGAGGATGCATATGTACTGTACACCCATGGTTCCGAACAGGTTAACACAAAAACAGCTTTAATTTTATTCTCATTTATAGGATAAATGCATTTTTTAAAAACCAGATTCCGTCGAAATACCAAAGAGCACATAAGAATTATTAGTACTTTGAAACTTTTTTGGAGATTTTCAGCTGTATTATCAATCCTGGTTAGTGATCAGCAGAACGCAATAAATATCCGTAGGGAGCCTTTGATGTTTTAAGCCACTTGTCTGTGAATCGCTTAGGAAAGCATAGAGATCCATTAGCCAGCCAGCAACCCTCTTCCGTCTGGCTAACGACAAAATACGGCGTCACTAAGTAGGCTATCATAAATAAAAATCAATTGGCAATCGCTTAAAATTTATTGTTAACTCGTTTGAAAAAAAAAAAAAAGATTATTGAGAAATAGTCAAATTATTATGATGCAATTTTGTATAAAGTAATACATCCACTATTTTTGGGGCCCCTCCGGGGCCCCCTTAGGCTGGGGGCCCTCGGCGATCGCCGACCTGCCGACCTGGCCAGTCCGGGCCTGGCTTTATCTTCTCTGCGATAATACGATCCACATTTTAGAGTTATATTCGCGATTTAAAGATTTAAAACACAACAATACTTAGATTGTTCACAAGTAATACTTTAATTCATTTTTTGTGAGTTATTTTACTAAAATCAGAAATTTAGTAAAAAAAGGAAAGATTAATATTTTATAGTACACAATGAAATCTTGTTTTTCACATATAAAGAGCATAATCTTGAAGAGCTGGTAGGGAACTAAAGATGAATTCCAACCAAAATGAAATTTTAACCTTATATTCAGTGTGCCAAAAGGCAACTTTTAAGACCTATACAAAGAAAAAATTCCGAAAAAAAATTTTTTGGTCATTTTCACGACTGTATCAGCGCCGTGCGAAATGGGGGGGGGGGGGGCGAAGGTTGCGGTTGCCCCGAGCGCGGAAATTTGGGGGCTCCAAATTTATGCTACCAACGTCATATTTGGCCTGTTACAAGAAAAAGTTGGTGAGGGGGGGGGGCGCCAAATTGAAACTTTGCCTCGGGCGCAGTTTTCTCTTCGCACGCTCCAGGGCAGTAAATATATAAAGTTAACAATTTTTGGCAATTTTGGAACCCCTCTCAAATTTCCGACATCATTCCTCGAACCTCACCGCCCTCTTCTTAATAATAATATAAAAACTGATGAAACCAGGAAAAAAAGTAGAGCTCGATCTCAAATAATGATAAAGTAATAATTGGGAAATATTTTTTTATATAAAAATGTGCGTAGTAAAGAAATGGAATCAGATGATCTGTAAAACTGATGAAATAACCCAAATTTTTGTTAGCTGAAAATGTCCTTCAAATTTGTTGGAGATCTTGATCCGCCGTCCTGTTTCAAAATAGCGGATCCTTAAATAATTAAAACAAAAAATATTATATATATATATACAGCCGAACCTCGATTTAACGAATTGATTGGGACCCACAAATCCGTTCGTTAAATCGAAGCAATTCGTTAAATCAAATATAAATTTTTGTGAAGAGTGCGGTATAAAAATATCAATACGAAATATCCTTAGATGTACAGATTTAAAAAAAAGAATGATTGTTTACTATGAGCTTAAAAATTATAAGTTAGATCAATTTTTAAATTATCTAAATTCTTTAGTGTTATTTGTTTTTAAAAATTAATGCATAATACATACATATTTATTGGCACTTTGGATAGAAATCCTTGATAGTGTTTCGTTTTGGGTTCTTAGTTTTGACTCGAAAGTTCTTTGTCGATATTTTCAAAGTATCAGTAAGAACAACATTATCAATTTCTTTCTGTTCACTATCGCAGATACTTAGCTCTATATATGTGTCTGTATCTTTGTATTGTTTCTAGTTGAAAAGGGACTGCCTTTTAGATCCTTCAGAAATGAGAAAAAAAAATGAAATACTTGGATTAGGATGCGAAATATTCAAAATCTTATGTGCGAAATATTCAAAATCTTATGTGCGAAAAATTCAAAATTTTAGTTTTATCTGCGAATGCAAATTTTTTTTCCCGCAATTGTTGTTCGTTAAATCAAAGCTAAAAATTCGTTAAATTAGGGCTATTTAGCATCTTTTTTGTCGAGGCAGAAAAAATATTCGTTAAATCGAAGAATTCGTTAAATCAAAGTGCGTTAAATCGAGGTTCGACTGTATATAATTATAAATCCAAATTTACTTCTTGCATAAACGTTAGGTCTTGGTCGAAGGATTTAAGAACATATTTTGTTTCCCTCTCTATCTTGAAAATGGTTGAATAAAGGAATTTTAAATTGTAGGGCGGCTCGAGACGTTGGGATGGTAATCGACACCAAATCTTCTAATGAGGCTGATAATTGTAAAATGAAAAGATACAAGAATCGTGTTAGGTCCGATATGGAAATTTAATTCACACCCTCTGAGGAAAGTCCGGGTTTTTTCGTTGATGAACAAAATGTTGATATTTTGTTCGTCGAAAAAATAAATGCCTAGTAATTTCGCTGGAATGTGTAATAAGAACATTGTTCTCTTATCCACGAATCTGGATCAACTTACACTGGATATGTATCTCTATCCTTGAGTTCATTAAATAATATGACTCAAAGCGTTATTTCTTGTTCGTCTGAATTATCAATATCATTAGAAAAACTAGACTTCTTCGGGTGTGTTGACACTGTTACAAACTCTGGATGGAATAACGGTGTTGTCCACCCACTAAAAAATCGCATAAAATAATCTATAGGACGCGGTACAGTGGAGCATATGCCTCTGCATTTTAATCAGCTTCCTTTTCGCCACTTTTTCCTACATTATGACGGTCAAACACCAGGACTTGAATCTTTTAGTGCGCCAATCGGGCTGCAGCTCACTTGTTATAGAAAACTGTTGTCGATTATGAATCCATAGATTGCTCGATTCCTTATATGGATAGGCATTTGTTGGGGGAAAAAAACAGTATTTGTTGGACATTTCAAATTTAATCACATTGGAATGTTGTCTAGAAGACTTTGCAAATCGTGGCGCTGTTTTTTTTGTCCAATTCTAGAAGTCTAACTGCAGACACCGTGTCCTTAGGTTATATATACGTTCATCAAATTCTCTCTCTCAAAAAAAAAAAAAAAAAAAAAAAAAAAGGAATAGTTGGTTTCATCATAAAATCTTAGATGCCTGTGTAGTTAGTCATAAAGAAAAAGCAAATACTTTACTGACGGACCAAAACATTCTTTCAACCAATCCAAACACTTCGCTAAATATCCGATAATTTACTACAAGTTGTCTATACAATATGGATTAAAATGTGTTCTTTGAAAACCCAGATAATGTTTCGTTGGCAATAAAAGAGAACATATTCGGAAGCTCGGTAACAAAAGGATTGTAAAAGCAAAACAAACGTCATAAAAACGAAGACTGTTAGAAATATCGTGCAACCGAAGATAAACTTTCAAGGTTCCGATTACACTGAAATTATTAATTGGAACTTTAGTGCATTGTAGTTCTCCAATGCTGTGGGACTTTAAGAGGGGAGGAATATTAAATCACTCATTAATTCTGACACTACGCCCATCTGAGAAATACAAATGTTTTTATTCATCATAATCAGACTGTTAACAGGTGCGTCAAATTTGTGACTGTGGCATTAAATAAAGTATGTAGACAGGAATCTAGAGAAGGCTATATCCGAGCAACAATACCGAGGCACTACTACCGAGCAGATCGTTTATGCCCAAGGACTGACAAAGATTGAAAATTTCTAGACGTTAGGCAAGATTCTTTGGAAATTGGAACCAGCTTGAAGAATCGTTTCTATGATATTAACGCATTCATTGCAAAATGGAACGCTCTTAATCTTATTCGGCTTTTTTGAGTGATATGTATCATTTTGCAGTGAAAGGGATAACTATTCAATAAAAAAAAATCAAGCTGAGCAAAAATTTAAAGACATCATTTTTACATTGAAACAAGTTGGAAATTACACGTGAAGCGTAGCAAATAAGGTGCGTTCGTACTTCAACGAAATTTAAAAATATTCACATCTTGCTGTTTTAGCATACAGTACTTTTGGATACAGATAGTGGTCGAAATGTTTTGTGTGTTCCTGTAAATACCTGAATTTTATTATATGAATATCTGAATTTTATTATACAGGAAGTAACTTTAAGTAAACCGCAGCAACGTATATCAATTTCATAAAATATGAAATAGAATATAATTAAAACACGTTCCAAACAAAATTTCCACGTATACCATAATGCAGTGGTATACTTTTGAGTAGCCCTGTAAATTAATAATAAATATTCCTTGTATGATAGATTGTATAGCACCTACTTTATAGATTCATGTCAATTCTATTATATTCGAAGGAGTGTAGAAACATTAAAATGTACTTGAAAATATTTTTTTTCTTTTGACTGTAATGCGATGGAATACTTTTGATGGTTCCTGTAATTATACTATGCATCCGATTTTCATAAAATTTGAATTGACTTGACAAAATTATTGAACAGTTATATATTTTAAATCTCAAACGATATGGTTGGGTAGTTTTTGCTCTGTTATATACGGAGGGACGACGGACGGACAGACTGGACGATGACTATAGGTGCTATGTATTTATATAATTACGAATGCACCTAAAAATATTCAGATATTAGTGTAATAGTATACAGTATTTCAGATACAGTATAGTAGCCGAAATCGTTTGTGTCTCCCTGTAAATATTATCTGTTTTCTATTATACAGCTAAATAACTTGTAGTAATCCTCAGAAACGTATCAATTTCATTGAATGTTAAATAGTTTAATGCAATTAAAACGCGCACTAAACAATGTCTCAATATATAATTATGCAATAAAATATTTTTGTGTGGCCCTTCTAACCAATAACAAATATTTTAATTTTCAATGATTCGGTTGGGTAGTTTTTGAGTTGTTATATGCGGACAGACGGACGGACGGATTGAACGACACCTATAGGTGCTACGTATTTATTTACTTACAAACGCACCTAAAAATGAAATAGCAACAAACTATTAAATTAAACATTAAAACAGTAGACAAAATTAATATTTTTACCTTTAATTCCCTACAAGAAATTGTAGTATACATAAATTAACAATGTCTTTGAGATTTTTATTCGAAATACCATTTGTCAATTGATTTTTCAGGATTGAAATCCTTGAAAGATGGTCCGTTTAAATTTATAATAGAAAAAATAATTAGTAAAATTAATAAGTAGGTTAAAAAGTTAAAGGAGGAATTTTTTAGTCACCCATGCGACTTGGCTCCCGTTCCGGTGTTTGTCGGACCCCGGTTACGCCTCATTTCTCAGAAAAAGAAAAAGAAAGTTTAAATCGTCGTAGCTATTGTAATAAAACTTAATAAGCCATATAATGCTAATCTAGAGAGAACATTTGAAAACATAAATATAACGTAAATACTTCACCCAACCATTAAATGCTTTTTTGCAAAAGCGGTGGGTGGGTCTTGACGTGCGACAAACTCCACGTAGTGAATTTTGGCTCCTTTTCTTCTAGTGAAATGACAAAAATAGTGGAAATTGCAAAAAATCAGTAAATTTGTTTTTCCTTAACAAAAATATGTAGAATATTGATAAAAATTTATTTTATTTACATTATTTAAGCTATAACAGCAAACGTGTTCATCAAATGCTGTTCGATGGAAATTGCAGAAATGGGCGGTCCTTCAAATATTCCATTCGCTTCAATAGAGGTGAAGGTTACAAATTTCGTCAAATATGCTGCATGTCGACAGATATCTTGATATATCCGCAAAAATGTTATTGTTTTAATATTTATAGGAATGTCGGTAAGATATCCCTGTTTGTTGTCATAGCAATATTATTTTTCACATTAGCCAATATAAATTAAATAATAAAAATAAGACACATTTTTTAAAAAATAGCAAACTTATTAAAATTTATTGTTTCGAGAACAGTATTTCTGAATTATAATATTGAAAATATTACAACAAACTGTTTTGAATGTTTTCTTTTAAAAACAAGTAACATCAGTGAATATCCGCTGTTATAAATTTGACAAACAACATTCAACGGTTTATTGGTCAATATTGAGTAAGACATTGGCCGATATATTTGTTACCTGGGATTTTTTACTTTTTCAAGATTTTAAAATTATAAAAATTCGGTCTGATTAACTCATAACAGTACTCAATACAATTTATATATTAAGCGTATATTGGCGAGAAAATTAAACAAATTTGTGTGTAAATACACGAGTCAAAGGTAATTTTATGTCTCAAACCAATAATTACTAAAAAAATTAAAAAGTTTTAAAATTTTACACAAGATTTGTACCGCGTATGGTTGTCCTTAAATACGTTGTATACAGGAATAGTCCCTATAATAGCCCCCAAGTAGTTTGTAGTCGCTACTTTTCAAAACAAGTAATTGTAGTTAACTACATTTTCGATAAAGTAATTGTAGTTCTCTACAAATAGGTAGTTTTTCCGATCACTGCACTATACTGAATTCACTGCAATAATAATAATAAAGAAAATTACTTCCAGCTTTCCACCCAAGAAAAAACATCTTTAACATGGTTTACAGTTGAACTAAAACTTTGTATAATAAAGAAATAAGGGATCCTTTAGTTAGGTGTACTCTTCGCCAAAAGTTGAGGTAATGTATGTCTGATTTGGCAATTGAAACAATAAATGATCTTCAGCAGTTTTCGACGAAAATATAAGAAACGAATAATATTCGCATTTAATTCTGCTCTGATTATTTTTTTTCCGCTCAACAGCGCTTAACTATCTGCTACATCACATACCTAACCCATTTTTCCTATTAAACACATGGATTTTTATTTTTTGTTTGCATTCTTATTTAAGTTCTAGTTATTTAATAGCGTTTTTCTCCTTTACTTAAATGTTACGTCTTGAGTTAGATTGTTTCCTGATGACATTCGTTCAGTGTTGAATTCACTTTTCTCTGGGAGGAATTTTTGTGGCTCTGGGGAAAGGGAGGGGGACATTGTAGAATGGTTGAAAATTACACTTCTTTGCGAATGAAAGCACAAAATCTCAAATCTTCCGGGAGGGGGGACATCTGATTGCTCCGGAGGGAATCTTCCCCTACCTCCTGAAGTCAACTCTACATTCGTTAAGGAACTTTCGTGCCAAGAAAATCGGCTTTATATCAACAAATTTGATAGCACTTTCTGAAATATTCTTTGTATTTGAAATGAAAAGAAAGCAGTATTTAATTCCTTGTAATCTTAATAAAAACGTTTGAAAATTTATGCATTTAAAAATGAGTAAATACGCAATTTGTTTCAAAGAAGAAACTTAATATTTCATAACTTTTACTTCTGAAAACAAATGAATATGAATTATTTTGTCTCATCTTGCTTATTAAATTTTGAGCTAAATTTTTAAATGTTTTCTGATTTTGTTCGTTTATAATAATCACTATTTAGTAATTTTAGAGTAGAATGAGACAAAAAACAAAAGATGTTTATCAAAATTATTTTAATGGGTTTTTAACCATCGGAATATATTTTAATAAGTTTAGTCTAAGTACAGTAGTACAGTAGTATTAGGCGCCGCCGAATGAAATTGGAACTTAAGTCTTGATTTGACTTGATCTATCCCTCAAATGAGATAAAGCCTAATGTAGAAACATCAAAACTGTATAAATGTTAGATATAATAAAGGTGAAGGATACGTTGAACAAAAAACACTCTTTTAAATATTTCCTAATTTAAGTATTTATTAGACTTGGAACATTCAAATTTTCTGAAACTAAATAATAAAAATACTACGGCTATTTATTTTTATATTATCTATAATTCAAAATAGAAAATCAGTGTCGAATTCATTTTTCTCCGAAAGGGATTTCTGTAGCTCCGTGATTACGGCGGGGAATTTGAAATTTTTGATCACTGAAAACACTATCTTAAATCATTTGGGAGGAGACATCTCATCGCTCTGGAGGGGAAAATCCCACCCGGGCTATCCCCAGAATTCAACACTGTAGAAAATACTCAAAATATAAGAATTTTTTGTTGTTTTATATCTTTCAAATAAATAAAGTCTTCCATACCGGTAATCTGTAAGAGCGTCGTTAGATATGATTCTTGACCGTCATTTCTTCGTATGCTCTGGTTTCTCTTCATAAGACGAGCTAATCTTTCGCCTTTTACTAAAGATTACCGTGGAGAGGAACAACTTAATGAGCCTAAGCTAATTTTTGGAATCCCACCGAAAGGTGGGGCATTTGCCATAAGAAAAGAACACTAACAATTGTCAGTTGACGACTTAACATAAAATCTGTTCTCTCTTCGACTTGACTGTAGAAAATATCAAGTGAAAGTTTTCAGATTTTTTAGTTTTATTGTGAACTGAACATTTATTTTCTGGGAGAAATGAATTTGTAAATTGTTTCGATCATCAAGCGAGTTTGTCTTCGGCAAGTAATAAAAAATAATTTTCTTTTTTAAGCCAAAGACGTTTTTTGTAAATAATGAAGTGACGCGTTCGTACATCTTAGAAGCGATAATAATTTTAAAATAAGAAATTTATTATTTCTCAAATTAAATTATTTTATAGTGATTGTAAGAAAATGTACGTAGTGTTAAGGGATTTCAAATCTAATTTTATTATTAACATATATACATTTATAGTTTTTCAAAAATTATATATATTCAGTTATCCTCAATCATATAAATGGTCTTCTACATAGGGGTGGGCATTCCAGCTCTTTTTGAGAAACGAAAACGAACTGTTCCGCCGAAATTTGGAACTGTTCCGTGGAACTGTTTTTTTGGAACGGGTCACGTGATCTCGAAACGAATGAGGAATGAAGACCTGTTTCAGTTTCAGTGACATTCTGGAACTGTTCCAGTAACAGACAGGGCATTGATTGATTGTTTGTTTTCAGAGATTAAAGACCGCTTTTTTTCCTCCCCTTTCTTTGCTTTAGTACTGCGGTGCTTGTGTCTGTGTGTGGAAAAAGGAATTTAAATGAATGAAGACGGCTTCTGATACAAAAGAACATCTGGATATTCATTTATTTCCGTTTATTTTATTTTATTTATTTATTTTATTTTTGTTTGTTTGTTTTATTTCAGTTTTTAAGTAAAAATTTCGTTACACAGAAATTAAGAGAATGTTATTTGGGAAAGATGATGAAATATTCAAAATATTTTAATAGTGGGTTTATCAATATAAAAATATTGATTGGAACCCAGGATCAATACATAAAATAACTGCTATAAACAGTGGCGCAGCGAGGATTCGGTTCTAGGGGGGGGGGGGTGAGTTTTTGATAAAGGCTTTTGCCGGTTATTTGAATCGCCGGTTAATAGTATCAGTACTAATTAGAATATTCACTGTATAATACTTAAACTGAAACAGCATCTGTGTGGCAGGAAATCATCATTCTTTTAGCATAATACGTCTCAGAAAAAATATTTAGTTCAAATAACCAATTTTCACTAAAGGTTGCTCACAGCTGCTCCGCTCAACAAGCGCAAAACGTTTTGACGCATTTACAAATTCATTGTTTAACAGAAAGATATAGAATTGGAAGGCCTGACTGTGGAAGCGATTTCGAATCGAACTTATTTTTCCATTTTATGATACTTAAATTACCTATCCAGTTCTAAGCCATTTCGATCACGTGATCACCCGTTTTTTGCCTGCTTTCCGGCCGGTTTTTCTGCTTTTGCCGCGAAATGTGCTCAAAAACGTCCACTTTGAAGGCTCGTTATGAAAGATCTATTATGTTTTTTAAAAAAACAGAAAATTGAGTGCAATTAGACAGATTCTGAATAACAACACCTGCCGTTTTCATGCATTTCCGAACAAAAATAAATTAAAGCATATGTCAGAAAGTTGCCCTTTTTGATTTAAGAACACCCTTAACTAATATATGTAATTTGCACTCTCACAGTTATAAGTAAAATTTTCGACATTTAATTGAATCACTTTATTAAATGGAATATGATTCAATAAAGCGGTGGATTCCAAAATACGCAAATAGGTTTAAATATTAAGTTCGGTTTTGATTAATATAAGTGGCAATTATAGTAATATTTCTTAGCTCTGGGAGGGGTTTTAACCCCAAAACCTCAATAGCTAGTCACGCACTGGCGCGGGAAAATCTTTCACTGATTCTTTGTTATAAAAATAAATCGGCTTCTGGGAAAAACCCACTTCTACAATTCGGCATTAACTATCATCACATCTTCACGTAAGCGGCAGCGAACGTGTTAAAAGATTTCGGACTGATGCAGAAAATAGATAGTGCAATAAGTCGCTTTGTCAGCAATTATGAATAAGAAATATATGAATCTTTTTACATGTATAATCCTTTAAATTATTCTAATAGTTTATCCACAATAAAAAAAGAAAAAAATGTACACAAAAAAAATTAAATTTCGGGTTAAAAATATTTAATAAAACGTGGCGTTGAATTTTTAAAGCCCCCCCCCCTCCCTTTTTTTAAGAAACAAGAAGCTACAGCAATATTCAACAATCTTTTAATTTCAAGAATTAAAATGAAATTTTTAGCAGTAATATTTTGTGATACAAATTTAAGAACTAAGTTTGAAGAATAACATTTTACTGAGTTGTTTATTTAATTTAAGTTATATTTTATTAATTTTTGAACATTCTTTGTTCATTTCATCATATATTAAGTCTTTATTCATTCGTTCGTTAACCGAGAGGTTCTGACCTCTCAACTGGTAGACGGCAGGTGCTGGGTTCGAACCAATCACGGCCGTCGGCCTAACCGTTCGGAATTTTTGTGGTTTTCTTCGCATCTTGCGTAAATACCGGTTAGGTTCCCTTAGAAAGACTCCCACGAAGGGCTCTCCCTCCTGGTCCTAAATCTCTCGGGTAGGTAATCGGTCAACACAAAATAAACCAAACCATTCGCTTGTTAAAGGTAAATATTTTCTAAAATATGTATTCGACTTTCAGTGTACAAATGTTTTTACTAGGGCTTCTTTTTAAAAATAATTATAATTTGAACATTGCCTGAAATGTACTTATTATTTATTTGCATAAGAACAATATTTAAATAAATAAATAAATAAGTTATAGAGAGAAAATTGTAGGAGGATGGGTGAAGTGTGGAAATTCATACATAATTCAGCGTATAAGTGTTTATTATTATTATTATTATGTTTCAATTTTGCCGAGCTATTATTTAATTGCATACATTGTCTAGTTAGGAGCTGTCCCCAAACAGCGTCATGCTTGGAGGGGGGGGGGGGATTCGTAAAATTGTGACAGTTTGGGTAGAGAGCGGTAAGAAGAATAAGAAATGTGACAAAAAATTTTAGTTAAAATGAAAGCATTAAAGATTATCACATTAAATTTGGATTTTTTTTTAAGTATTTTGTTTTAATAATGTAAACATAAATTTAGAGCTAAATATATTAAATCCCATTTCAAATTCCAAAATACTACTATTTTCATATCATCAAATTCATATTATCAATCTTAATTTAAAATTACAAAAAAATATTCAAATAAAAAAAAAATCTGAATAGGCTACATATTATTATTTTTTAATGTATATCTTCAGGAGAAAAAATTAAATTCCTGTGTATAGTTTTAATTTTCTCTTTGACAAAACTTAGTGAGGCGATTTTAATCAACTTTAACATTTAAAATATATTAAAATAATTCTTTGATTTAAAAATACTCCGCTTTAGCATACTTATCAGACTTTTTTTTTACAATATTTACGATTAAAATATTTTTGTATGCAGAAGAAGTATTCTTAATAAGAACGAAAAAAAAAAAAAGAAATCATTTACAACGGAGATGCAGCGGCGTTATCGTTATTTATTCAATTTTAATAGAAAGATAATGTATAAAAGTGTATGTCTCTTTCAATGACGGATCTAGGGGGATACGAGGGGGTGATCTCCCCCCCCCCTTCTGGGCAGACTTATATAAAATCAAAAACTTGCTGCGCACATAAATATTTAGTCACTCTCGTCAATGACTTTTTTTTTCAACTGCTTGAAAATTTGAAAGCCACAAAAACACAAAATACCTATCACCTAATCTTCTTACCTTCTAAAAGAAAAATAAACCTGAAGAAAAGCTAGTTTAACCCCTCCCCCCCCCCCTTTTCAAACCCATTATCCTTTTTGTCTAGTTTTAAGCGTCCGGCAGCACTTATCCTATCGGTAATCCGTCATGTATCAAAATCAAAACGGATAACTGCATTTTCAGCTTGACAATTAAGATCTTTTCTAATCACCGCTTCTTAAGAAAAAATCACCTACCCTTCTCCCACACAACCTACTGAAAACTAAAGTACATCGTATCATATTAAACAATAAGCTCGACTTTGAAACGGAAAAAACATAGAAGAAATGGCTAAAGAAACCTGTTCCAAAAAAACTAGTTACACTTGTTCATTCCACAATCTGTTCCGCTCGTTTTTCTGCTGCTGCGCAATGATAATATAAAACGAGAGTCACTGTTTTTTCCCTAAAGAACGTTCCTTTTTAAGCTGCTCCTCTGACTTGGCATCTTTATTCAGACGATTTTCCCGCTTATCTGGCACCTTACAACAATATCTAATGATGATCCTTGATGTTTCGTAGTCCTTTTGCTGTCATCAACCAATCGCAAGGGAGAGAAAAATGCGTCATCGTTTGGTTTGGCGACAGATGAAATTTTACCTCGAAAAGAACAGTTCCTTTTGGCGAAAAGAAACAGTTCCTTCGTTTTTTCTCTTGGAATTGTTCCAAGGAACCTGTTCCTCGTTTTTCTGGCCAAATTCTGGCCAAATATTCTCAAAAATGGTACATTTTAAAATAATTTTGTGAATATTACTCGAAGAACTAAAATTTTAAATAATTTCGTATGCATTCATTTACTAGACAAGACGTTGAATTTCACGAAAATCTGCTTAGCCATTTTCACGAAACTGTGTGAACAATTAGCAAAATAACTGTTTTTGTTGTTTTAGATCGTAGAAATAAATTAAAACTTCCATACCGGTAATTTGTAAGAGAATAGTTAGATATCATTTCCGACCGTGATAGCGTATGCATGCTTTGGTTTCTCTTCATAAGACGAGTTAATCTTTCGCCTTTTACTAAAGATTACCGTGGAGAGGAACAACTTAATGAACCTAAACTAATTTTTGGAATCCCACCGAAAGGTGGGGCGTATCGATAAAGAAAGAACAAGAACACTATCAGCCATCTATCACATCGACATCACCTAGCGCAGCTCTTTTCGAATTGACAGCACAAAATGTCCAGTCAAGTGAAAGTTTTTCAGATTTTTAAGCTTTATTAAGCCTGAGTAAAATTTCGTTTGCGTTTTAGTGTTAAATGAAACAGCAAAATAAAACGATTTTATAAAGAAATATTCTTTAGACCGTTTATGATGATTGCTATCGTTTCTGTAGCCAATTTTTGCTCCTCCTCAAAATTCTAAATGTGGTTTAGTTTAAAATATTTCAAAATTAAGCATATTTTTATAAGAGAGAATGAAACAATTTTCTGTTGTATAGTCTATAGGAACAGGACTATATTTAAAGCGAATTTACCTAACTTGCACTTTTAGTATTATTATTAGAAAATATATATATATTCCTAATATTTAAATAACTTATGGTATCATCACTTTGATGCCCTGAAATTAAAATTATTTCAGGTGTTTATAAGGAATGCTAAGTATTTTTATAAATCCATTTACAATCTTACTATATTACATATATTCAAGGGAGAAATCTCCCCCCCCCCCCCCTCCTCTCTGATGAACGTGTGTGAGTATTTTATTTTTATCTTTTTTAAAGGGAGTCAAGTCAAGCATTGGGCACGATAACTCACCATCCACTGAGGGATTTTTTTCTTTTTTAATCTAAAAGCTGGTAAAAATCCGAATCGTTTTAAAATATATGCATTTTTACTCAGATAACATTAATTCAAACTAATATGTAAAATTTCAACCAAAACTTTTGTTACAGTATCGCAAAAATCAAAAGGGAAAGATATTTTGAACAGTATCTTACGTATTTCACTAGGAAGATATGTTACAGTTAATTTTGAAAAAGAGAGAGTTGGCTGATTTAAAATTGGCATAGCTAGAAGGTCTACTGATTTTGAAATGCTTTTCTGAAAAAGAAATTCATGATTAAAGGTTTGATAATTGCTTATCCGTGGCGGCTTGTTGTACTTCTCTAATATGTCTAACTAATAAAAGATGGTTTCGTGTGTTTAGAGAGTATTTTTTTAAACAAAAATGATTTTTGAAAAGGTGAAGGTAGATTGCTACTCCTTAATTGCATACTGTATTTTACGCATAATTTTTAATTCTCTATTATGTACAAATTTGGTATGTTTTTTCATTTTATTCATTTCCATTCAAAGTAATTTATAGGAAGTTTTTGTTATTTATTCGAAATAATAATCATTTTATAGGTAAACTTCCACATGCTTTTATCTGCATGACGCTTTTTACCATTTCTCTAAATTTTTGAAAAACCTTCAGATCTTTCCAAATTAAAATAGTGTATTTTGAATTATTTATACCAAAAATGTCTATTACGGAAAAAAAAAAAAAAAAAAAAAAAAAAAAAAAAAAAAGTTTTTGTGATTATTTACATAATATAGATATGATTGGTTTAGCTTTTTTTCTTCAAAACAAATTTAACTTCTTAAAGACATTTTTTGCTTGGGACTTGCTTAAAGGCATTTTTAAATATTATCCTCTTCAGTCCTGAAGTCACCTGGAATAGACACTAAAATAAATAAATAATAATAAATGCATGCATATCATAAGCTTCGATATTATAGACTTTTACAACTTTGGAAATGTATCATAATTTATACTAGTTTTTGTGTCCCTTCGCAATATTTGTCTAAAGACTGAGGACTTTGTATTTTAGTTACTAGAAACCAATAATCACATTTAATTATTTATTTTACTTTATTCTTTTCTATTGTGTGTATGTATAAATATTGGTACTTACTAGTATACGATAAATATTAACATTTGAAAAAATCTTTAAATGGAAAAGTAACAAATGCATCGAAAACTTTACTAATGTAAATATATATATTTATTGCAAGAGAATATACAAGTTCTTAAAAGTAGTACTATGTAGCAAATTATTTTCTTATACAGTAAAACCTTTTGTATAACTAAATTCTTTTTTAAACAGAAAATTTTCAGAATTCCGCCAAAAAGAATGCTATATATTCAATTATGCCTAAAATGGTAACAACCCATCTAAAACTGTATTTTTCACCGATCGTTTCCGTCTTAGAAGATTTTATAGTATTACCTTATGGTGGGGAGGGGGAGGAGCGCATTTGAATTACTGCCGGGATTCACGATCTCCCTCTAACAGCCCTGAATCTGAGCTTACGTACATTTAAGGGTGTTTTTAAATCAAAAAGAGTAACATTGTGACATAAATTTAAATTTATTTTTATTCGGAAATACATGAAACTAGCAGGTATTGTTCATCAGAAGCTATCGAATTGCACCCATTCTTCAGTTTTTTCGTAAACGCAATAGATATTTCAGAACAAGCCGTCAAAGTTGACGTTTTTTATCTACAGATAAAAACTGAATCAGAGGCCGATAATAAACATAAATAGTTTAATTAAGATTAACTAAATCACGCACATGGCGACAGCAACATCATTCACATTTTTACAACACTGACTTGGCGTTGCCAAACAGTATACACAAAAATAATTACAGGGTTACGGTTACATGTAACATACAAATATTTTAACTTACACCAGGGAGTAAGTGTGATTACTTTCAACACCCTCCCTTAATCACACATTATTTTACATTTATATCTTAAATCAATTAATCTAGGTTTAGGTAAGCATTTCGTAAACATATCTGCTAACTGATTTTCAGTCGCAACATACTCAAGATTTATATTATACAATTTTATAGTATCCCTAACATATTTTAATTTAATATCCAAATGCTTTAATCTAGCACAGTTGTTTTCATTTAATATAGCCTTAATGGCTGACTGATTATCCTCGAAAATAAAAACATTAATATTTTCATACCCTAAAATTTCTGTAGTTACATTGTAAAGAACAATTAAATCCTGGACAGCTTTTGCTAAAGCTAAAATCTCTGCCTCTGTAGAGGAAAGAGCAATGGAGGTTTGTTTCTTTACAGACCAAGCAACTGGACAATCATTAAAGAAAATAATATACCCAGAAATAGACTTCCTATCCTGTGTATCAGCCCCCCAATCTGCATCAACATAAACATTAATAACACTATTGTCACTACAAGATTTACAAAACATTAATTTGAGTTCAGATGTCCCTTTTAGATATCTAAGCACTCTTTTCAGGCCAGCCCAGGCAACATCAGTGGGGTGCTCTTGGAGTTGACTAAGGCAATTAACAGAGTACAAAATATCAGGACGAGTCATCATGGATAAGTAGAGCAGAGCCCCTACAAGCTCACGATAAGGACCATGAAAACTTTTGCCCTGCACAAAATCCGAAGAAGTTGACTTTGGCACAAGGGGTGTGTCGGATGGTTTGCACTCTGTCATTTTAAATTTATTCAAGATTTTCTCAACATAAGCCTTTTGACTTAAAGAAAGTTGATTTTGGGAATATTCCATACTTATCCCTAGGAATTCTTCAGCAATTTCAGCCTTGGACATCTCAAACTCATTCCTAAGTAGCTGTATCACAACTTTAACTTCTGAATCATCTGAACCAGCAATGAGCAGGTCATCAACATACAACAGAATAAAAATTTCATTCTGTTCAGATCTTCTTACAAAAACACACACTTCACTATTTAACTGCTTGAAATTTAAATGAAGAATGAAATCTGTGAAACGTTTGAACCATTGCCTGGGTGCTTGTTTGAGCCCATAGAGACTCTTAAGCAGCTTGCATACACGACCACTATTATCATTATAGCCCATGGGCTGTTCCATGAAGATTATTTCATCAAGTTCACCATTCAGAAAAGCTGTTTTGACATCCAATGCATAAATTTTAAAATCCTTTTGGACAATGATGGCAAGAACAAGTCTGAGTGATGACATACTGATTACGGGAGCATAAGTGTCAAAATAATCAATTCCTGGTTTCTGTTCAAAACCACGAGCAACCAGTCTGGCTTTATAAACATTGTTTCTTTTGACACGCAACACCCATTTACAGGATACTGTCTTTGCTTCTTTTGGCAACTCCACTAACTCCCACACTTTATTTTTAGTTAGAGACTCCATTTCTTCATTCATAGCTTTCTTCCATGGTATTTTCTCTTCTTCTGGTAACTTTTCCACATCCTCAAATGAGATAGAATCAACAGATGTTGCATTAGCTTCATACACAAAATAATCATCTAGTCTGACAGGTAATTTGACATTTCTTCTAGGTCTGACATTTTCTTCAGGAGTTGTAGTTTCAACATCTTCTGAGTCTGGATTCACTTCTTCATTAGGAAGCTCTTCAACTTGTATGGTGTCGTCTTGAATCAAATTCATCATGCATTTCTTTTCTTCGTTGAATTTTACATTGCGAGAAACCACAACATGTTCTGTTACTGGATCTAACAGGCGGTAACCCATTGTTGAGTATCCTATGAAAATCATCTTCTTGGATTTAGGATCCAACTTCTTTCTTAAATTGTCTGGAATTCTCATATATGCATCACAACCAAACACTCTGATAATGCTTAGGTCAGGTAGCTTACCGTATTTGAGTTTAAATGGCACATCTCCAACAGTTTGATTCGGAATTCTGTTCTTGAGAAATGCGGCTGTTTGCACAGCATACCCCCAACAAGTTTTAGGTAATTTTGATTCAAAAATTAGTGCACGAGCCTTCTCTAAAAGATATCTATTTGCCCTTTCGGCAACACCATTTAAAGAAGCTGAATATGGGGGAGCTGGATCAATCAAAACACCATTTTTCTTGCAGTAACGGGCCAGTTCACCTGATACATACTCTTTGGCATTGTCACATCTAATTTTGTAGAGCTTTGAGTTTTGCTTGATGAACTGTTTAAAAACCTCAGCAATGTCACTTTTGTGCTTTAGAAGATGTACTTCAACAAACCTTGAGTGGTCATCTATGAGAGTGACAAAATATCTTTCACCTGCCCTAGTTGGAGGATCAATAGGGCCACATATGTCACTGTGAATCATTCTCATTGGCACACTTTCTCGACTTCTAGGATTCTTGCTCACTGGAGTATTAGGATGTTTTGCAATAACACACTCTTCACAGAAATTTGATGTTGATTCGGAGATTGGCAAACCCATTTCTTTCAACACTTTGTTGGATGAGTGTCCCATTCGCCTATGCCACAGTTCAGCATCATGATTCACAAGATATGTTGAGGCTTTAACAGGTTGAAATTCACTTATGTACTGCCCTTTCTTGTTAAGTCTAGCAATTTCAAATCTCACATTATCTTTCTTAATAACAGCTAGATCATTCTCAAAAGTTACACTATAACCTGCTTTTTGTATATTTTTAACTGATATCAATTCACCATTTAAATCAGGAACAAATAGTACATCTGTTAGAATTATTTCCCTACCATGTAATGTTCCAGGTATATTGCCAATACCTTCTATCTTCAAAACATCATTTTTGGAGGCACAAGTAACAGTTCCAGAAAAAGGTTTCAATTCTTCAAACCACTCACCTTTGCTACACATGTGTGTGGATGCTCCAGAATACAGCAGAAATCCTTCAACAGGCTCACCTGCCATGAATGTTACTGCAGCTGTTTCTCTGGAATCTGCCTTTGGTCGAACTCTACAATCCCTTTTCATGTGTCCAGGGCGTCCACATTGGAAGCAAACATATTTCTTTTTACAAAACTTGGCAATGTGGCCTTTGGATTTACACTTATGACAAATGATGTCACGTTTGTCTGTGAAGAAAGCTATATTGTCATTTGGAACAGAAGCACGAACATTATCGGAATTCCTTTCAAGCTTTAATGCTTCAGCATTCAAAAGTCTCTGCATCACAAAATCCAACGTCAAAGTTTCATTCGGCTGATTTTCGATCGTAGCTTTAACAACATCGTATTCGGCAGGTAAAGACATCAATAAATAGATAACAATGTCCATATCTTTCACTTCTGCGCCAGAAAGTCTCAATTCATTCACGATAGCCAACAGTTCATTAATATGCTGCTGCATGCTGCATTCTCGACGTTTCTGCAAAGTCGCTAGTTTCTTTCGCACTAATATTTGGCTCACTGCACTGGTTTTCTCATATTTACTTTTCAAATTTGTCCATATTTGACACGCAGTTGTTTCCGTACCCAAAGCTGCTAGCACTGTGTCGTCTAAAAGGGTTAGCAGTAAAGCATACGCTTTCTTCGATTCCTTAACTTCCACTGCTTTATTTGGATCACATTCTTCGTTTAAATATCTATCAAGTTCCTTAGCTGCAAAGACGGCTTCAACACGTCGCTTCCACAAAACAAAATTTTTGCCGCTAAATGATTCCACAGAATATTTGATGTTTTCATCACGTGCCGCCATTTCGACTTCCGATCCGCGTGATTCAGTTTAAAGTAACAAAACAGTTCACTTTCGCACAATCTTAAATAATTTTATGTCTAGCGTGTTCAGTTTCGAACCACGCTCTGCTCTACAGATAAAAACTGAATCAGAGGCCGATAATAAACATAAATAGTTTAATTAAGATTAACTAAATCACGCACATGGCGACAGCAACATCATTCACATTTTTACAACACTGACTTGGCGTTGCCAAACAGTATACACAAAAATAATTACAGGGTTACGGTTACATGTAACATACAAATATTTTAACTTACACCAGGGAGTAAGTGTGATTACTTTCAACATTTTACGCATTTTCTGACTAAAGCAGAAAAATCAGTCAACGAAAGGGAGAAAATCGCGTGATCACGTGATCGAAATAGCTCATAACCCTGTAGATAAATCAATCATCTTAAAATGGGAGACTCTGTTCAATTCGAAAGCGTTTCTCTAGTCAGACTTTTCAGTTTTATATCTTTCCGTTAAAAAATGAATTAGTAAATGTGTCAAAACGTTTTGCACTTGTTGGGCGGAGCAGTTGTGAACACCTTTAAAAATAGGAAGTACTATGTACGATGACTCCGCCCATCAGGAAATTTAAGTTATCGTTTTGAGAACGAAAACTACTTTCATCTTAGCCAATGTATTTGTCTTATGAAAGATTTTTATTTCGGAAATGCTTACACGTAATTAAAAAATGCCTGAAATCAAATGCTATGCCTTTATATTTACCTGTTTTCTGAGCGTGAAGAAGCGATTTCATGGATGAACACTTTTACATCCAAGACTGAACAAAGCGGTATGAAATATTCGCTCTCAGAAATAGCACGATTGAATCAAAATAAACTTATAAATATTCGTCTGCTTCAAAAATAATCCTTTTGGACATTCAATAGCCGAGAACTGTACACTTTTCGAAAAAGAAAGGTAAGTTTTCTACAGTAATCGGTAGTGTTTTCAAAAATACGACTTTCCGCACCACTTTTTTTTACTAGAACATTTCGGACGCATATATAAAAGACCGAGCAACTTATCACTGGTGTACTTGCTTCGGCAGTACATATACTAAAATTGGAGCGATACAGAGAAGATTAGCATGGCCCCTGCGCAAGGATGACACGCAAAATCGTGAAGCGTTCCACATTTTTAGTATTTGTTTTCTTATTAACTATTTTGCTTATATTAGTTAATTTAGTTTATTCATCCGGTTTCAGCAGTTCATGGCGTGCGTAAAATATTACGTCACATATTCATAGAAGAAAAATCTCAAAAGGCTTGTGCTTGTCTGAGTAGTGCCATCTAGAGATCTGCACTAGCCTGCGGGCCGGGTTCGGACCGATTTCCATTAACGGCATTCGGGCCTTGCTTCTGAAGACGCGGGCTGAGCCGAGCCTAACTTATTTTTTCCGTGCGAAGCCGAGATTGATTTCGTTCTTCCTAGTCTTCACGGACCAAAATAATCAGTTCCTATTGAATCTTCCTGTATAAAAATCTATTTCTCGACGTGGAAAAGTCTGTTCATAAACCAGTAAAGTTTGGCTTTGTCCAAAAATTTTTGCAAAATAGATATATACAGTCGAGTCTCTATATAACGAAATCCACCGTTCCAGTAAAAAATTCGTTATATAGAGAAATTCGATGTATAGAGAATGATGTTAAAAATCATATTTACTGTGAAAAATTTGAACAAATATTATTTTTGATCTTTAGAATTAAGAATTACAAATGTTTAAAAGTAAATATCAACCTAACATTTTATTTCTCAATTATTTAAGCTGTTTCAAAAGAGGCAACAGAAGCTTAATGAAAATCAAATAAGGGAGACTTGCATTAATTTCAGATGAAAAAATCTGTAATTTTTTGTCGTTTTGATTTTTAAATTATTACACTCTCAAAAAAAAAAAAAAAAAAGCCCAAATTTTAGCAAGGAATGAAAAATTGTAGTTAACATTTTCCTCCATTTGAAGGCCTCTCTTGTGTGTCTCTCATTGATTCCTCTCTTACATGTGTATCAATCCAATTGACTCTGTTTTGTGATGAATGTGGAAAGGTGTGTGGGAGGTGGGATGAAAGTAAAAAAGTCGTTGGATTTAAAGAGCAAGGAGAAAAGTAATTAAAAAAAAAAAAAAAAAAAAAAAAAAAAAAAAAAAACACCTCAGCACTGATGATAAATTAAAAATAAGTGATGGAAAATTGATTCCATATGATTTTGAAGCTTTGTTAAAACTGAATAAATTAAGACCAATTTATGAAAAAATTCGTTATATGGAGATAGATATTTCGTTATATAGAGACTGTTTTTAATGTAATCATGCGAAAAGGGGACCGTTCCTACTAAAAATTCGTTATATAGAGAAATTCGATGTATGGAGTTTCGTTATAGAGAGACTCGACTGTACTTTTAAGTCGTCTTTATTCTACAATTAAACAATAAAATTTATTCTTTTTAAAGAATCGTAGATCACTAGGCGTCTTAAAATAGTATTAAACACATAAAACAACAACAACAAAAAAACATGATTATTACGGAATTTTCGTTTAAACTGAAAACTGCAAATTTCTTTTAAACTGTTCATCCATGCAAAATGAATACAACAATACGCGAGAAAAAAAATATATTAAACATTTACGTCTGCTAAGAAGGAAACGTATTTGTTTCTTTCCAATGTCTTAGAAAATTTTACTTTTACCATATATTTTTTTAGATTTTTTTTTTAATGGATTAATAATACTAATGGTAGCTGAAACATTTACATACAACAAACGAAGGTTCATTAAAAGATATCGCAGCCTATGGCACTTCTGATTAAATAGAGATTATAAACATGAAAGAAAGAAAAAAAGGACTAAGATAAGTTTTTTTGGTCTGAACTCTTCCGTTAAAGTAAAGATTAACGTTCTGTAGAAATTCAACCGGGCCGGGCTCGGGCCTGGAAATTTCGGCCCGTGCAGACCTCTAGTGCCATCCCACCCCCGGAAAACTTGAGATTTTGTGTTTTTAATGGTCAAAAAATGCAATTATTTTCTGGAATTCTGTAATGCCCCTTCTCTTCCCCCACCGGGAGAAGTGTCTGAATTCACAGAGAAGAGTTAGAATAAAATTGATAAAGATGTTTGAATTCATGCAAAATCTTTTTTAGTTACGGAATAGCTATCTTTCGTATTAGTTTTACATTATTCAGCATTTCCGGACAGTTTAAATAAATGACGCTTGTCTATCGTGATAAAAGGAAAAGGTATTAGCAATGTTGATTTTAGGCCCTTTTCTCCGGGATTTCTGTGGCTCCGAAGGTGGAGACATTGTACAGTTCCGGGAGGACTGGGAACTTTTAATATATATATAAAATAATCTAAAAATGATTAAATTCCTATGTATGGTTTTTTTTCCTATAAACTTTTTAATGGAATGATTTTGACCAACTTTAATATCTCTTAAAATATTTATTCGATTTTCAAACTTTCTGTACCAGCATATTTATCAAACATTTCCTTATAATATCTCCTATTTTCGCATTTTTGTATGCAACTGCTCTTTTACTATTAACGAAGAAATACCTTCTGTCACAAAAATTCATTGTCAACGGCAGTAACAGCGTTGATTACTTTTTTGGAATATACAGATTAAATGCAAAATCAGTTTTCTGCTTTAATTCTACTCTTTGCAAAGTGCAGTAACTTGCAAAGATATTTAACCACTATAAGCATCATTGATTTCGTATTTTAGAAACATTAAAAATGCTAACATGGTAATTTTTTTTGTTGTTGTTGTTGTTCTTTCATGGTTTTTAAACATCATGGAAAATATCTGTTTTCATGTTTAGTTCCACTTTGGGACTAAAAATACAGTTGTAGTACTATTTCACTAAAAAAATCTTTAATGATTCAGGTTGAATTTACTTTTTAGAATTTATTCGAGTCTCTATTTACCTAAATAGTCTAACTTATTAGGTTATAAACAACAATGAAATGTACAACTAATGAATACTAACATTTTAACATGAATTTAGATGATAATTTGTCACTTAATGTTTTAATTAGGCATGCGAATTCGATATATTGGATCTTATATTTTTCCATTATTCAATTTTTCTATTATTTTTCCTTTTGTCCATTACTAACACAAAAGATTAATAATTTGTCTAAACTAAAAAAGCAGCCTTTTTTTTTTTTTTTTTTTTTTTTTGTTAGCTATATAAATTGCGGGATTTACATATTTACATGATTTAGTGAAAGCTATATATTTTATTAACCAGCAGCAGAAGTACAATAAGCATAACTAATAAGGTTGCAGAAGTTTATCAATCATTCAGTATTCTTATAATTTAGTTTTCTAACTTAACACAAGAGAAGAGGGAATTAATCAACATTTGTTTGGTACAAAAGACCTATTGTCGCCCAGTGAAAATTTCTTAAAATATGCTCTGTAAACAGTAACTAAATATGTTTTTAAAAAGTTCATTTTAAAATATTGAAAAGCAAACGAGTTATTATTTTTTTTAATCTCCCATACGATTAATATTAGCGAGTGGGCGCTTTTTTGTGTGGAAAATAGTTTCCTTACTTAGAAATGTAACTTCAGTTTTTAGTTTAAATGCGCACTGTAATCTCAGAAAAAGATGTTTTCTATATAATGAACACGTTATTTATTCAAATTACTTTCAAACATTTGATGAATACGCAGCGCCGTGCGAAAGGGGGGGGGGGCGAAAGGGGTGGTCGCCCCGGGCGCGGAAACTTAGTGGGCGCCAAATTTATACTACCAACGTTCTATTGCAAGAAAAAGTTGGTGGTGGTGGGCTTGGCCCGGGGTTTTGCGCTCAGGCCAAATTCAACCTTTGCCCCGGGCGCTATTTTCTCTTCGCACGCCCCTGTGAATAGGTTTGTTATCATACAAAATACTAGTTTACTAATATGCTTTTTTTTTTTCTTATTGATGATACATATTTTTTAATATTCACCTCCTTTTTCAGATTTTCAGCATTATTATCACTATCATCTCATCTGCATTAATTGAGCAATATGGAGACACAGCTTCTAATATCTTTTTTTGTGCATGTCTGCTCCTTGCAACAATCATAACAGGTAAAGAAATTCACTCTTTATTAATCGAGAAATGAATTGTAAGGAATTTTGTTATCCAATAACTTAATTACAAAAATAATTAAATAGTGGTTAGTATAATTTCTAATTTCCTTAATTAACTTGGTGTATCATTAAAAAATAATTGACATTTTAGAGGAGTTTCTACTATGCTTCTACTATGCTACAATATATCTTAATTTCCCAAAAATATCATATGTCAAAGCAGGGCTGATGAAGATCGAAGCTAAAAATTTTTTTTTTTTTTTTCGAAAACGGATTGAATATTGCATTTACATCGAAACTAGTGCAGACCTTTTTAAAGATTTATACACTAGACTCCCTAAAATCCGCAACTCTCTAAAATCCGCACATAATTTATGGATGTAAACGATGAAAAATTCAGTTCCGATATAGTGACGCAATTTGACATTTTTAGTTTTATATCGATTCCATGTGCATTTAAATTTTTTTTTCTTTCTTTTTACTGAATTCATGTTTTTTTCCATGAAAGAAGAATAAATTTATTTCTGAAAAAATTCAAGCTATTGCTAATATAAATGGCAATCACAATCTTCTTACCAAATATATTTATGGATTAATCAAGCTCTTTTGGTTATTAAATCTGGCTAAAACTGAAATAAAACTTCCTTATTTTGTGATTTTTATATGAATTAGTAATGCACATTTTTGAGACAAGTTGTATTAATTTAGGAAAAATACATTTCATCTTTATAATGAATATCTAATCATATATTTCTGATTATTAACTTGACTTTTGCTTTTAATATTTTAATTATTTTAAAAATTACCTAAGTTTTTATTATTTTAGTTCATTACTTATTTTAATGTTTTATTATATTGTAAGTATTCATTATAGTTTTGATTGAATTATTAATTGCATTCAAATTACTGTTTCAAAATGTAAACAAAACAATGACCAGAAATCCGCAAAATTCTAAAATCCGCACAACCTCTGTCCCAAACTGTGTGGATTTCAGCCAGTCTACTGTATCACTAATTATGATTTTAAAAAATAAAGCGTACCTCAATAAATTCCTACCTAAATATTTAATGACAGATCATGGGATTTATTAAAAATATGAAATGTAATACACCAAAATTGGTTTATTGAATTGGTATTTACAGGCATTTTTATTCAATATTTACTGTCACATTAATTCAGAAGTAAACATTTATTTCTTTAACTATCGTATTTTACTCTCAATCCTATATAGTCCAAGAGCAGCGTAAAAAATTATGATTTTAGCAAGTCTCATTGTTAGAATTCATTCTTCTGACGGAACCCTTTTCGTCTTTGTCTGTCCGTCCTTCAGGGTCCGTACACAAAAACTGTATATGTTAGAAACTTCAAATTTTGTTTATTTACATTCAGTGATGTAGTTGTAAAAAAATAGAGGGTATACTCTCAAGGCAGAGTTTATATCCTAATGTGTATATACTATAGCTTTCTTGAGAAACAAAGGGCATACGGACTTCCTGATAAAAATCCAGAAGATATACCGCGTATAACCCTGTATACCCTCCACTACATCCCTGCTTGCAGCTGAATACCCCGTCACACGCAGCGATGTAGTGGAGGGTATACGCCGTATACCTTATGGATTTTTTAAAGGTGGACCGTTTACCCTCTGTTTCTCAAGAAAGCTTATAGTATACGCACTCAAGGGTATATCTTCTGCCTTGAACGTATATCCTCTGTTATTTTTATGACTACATCCCTGGTCACACGACAAGTCATAAAATTTTTAATTAAATTTAATTTTAATTAAATTAATTTTATCAACGCGAACCGTTCATTTTTGCTATTTAAGTTTTGAAAGAGAGCTTTATTTTCAACGCTTTTCAAATAGGCATCACAGCTTGAATGTAAACCGTCTCGTTAGTAAACAGAAAGTTCTTAGCTCAAACCTTGGTGCTGGAGCTTGAAATTTTCATACAAAGATGGATTTAATTAAAAGATATATCGCATTTTTTGCCAATTTAACGGTTTATATTATTATTTTCAACACTGACATTCATAACATTTTTGGAATGAAATTTTATTTCTATTTTAAAAACTATTGCGATTTATTAATGATTCAGTATTTTAAATTTTTTTAAAACAATTTTTTTTTCGTTTTTAGAAATTTTAAATTTTATTCATCTCCGCTCATTTTTTTTTATTTCGAATTTTAAAAAAAAATTGGAATTTTGTATTTTATTTAAATGATTTGATTTGAACATTTTTAATTTGATTAAAATAATTTCCTTTTACAACGATTTAAAAATTAAACTTTTGCTGCTATTACCTACCGGGTGTCCCAAAAGTGACTGATGGATTTTAAAATTCAATAACTTGGAAACGGTGACAGCTATTTAAAAAATTTTTGCAGGAGGGTTATGTATAATGTCAGGAGTTTTTTTTACCGTAATTTTTTATTTTAGTTCGCATCTCAAACAATAGGTGGCGCTGACGGCGATTGAAGGCCAGGTGAGCAATGCTAAGTGAAGCGTCGACCTGACCTTCAATCGCCGTCAGCGCCCTCCATTGTTTGAGATGCGAACTAAAGTAAAAAATTACGGTAAAGGGGAAAAAAAAAAAAACTCCGGACATTATACACAACCCTCCTGCAAAAAAATTTTAAATAGCTGTCACCGTTTGCAAGTTATTGAATTTTAAAATCCATCAGTCATTTTTGGGACACCCGGTATGTAAGAATTGAATAATTATGCATTAGCATTTTGGATTTATTAATCAAAGGATAAATTGTTTTGAAAGAAATATTAAGCGGAACCCTCTGTGCGATCTGCGGTCACACTTACCCACTTGTTTTTTATGACCTTCCGTTTTATACAGTCTGTTACAAAATTATGAGACCCCCCCAGAATTTCACCTTTTTTTTCAACAAAGAAAATATGAATTTGAATTTAAAAGTAAATGTATGAAAAGAAATAACTCTAGAAAGTTTATTTATCATAGGGAAGAAAAGTTTGAATAACTTTTTGTTTCGTGCCAAACAATTTTACTCAAATCTGCTGTTTCATAAATATAAGACCACTCTCATATTGTTAACTAGCAGCCCGCCCTCACTTTGCTTCGGTCTAGAGCAGGCATGTCAAACACGTGGGCGCGGGCCACAACTGGCCCGCCAGGAACTTCAGTGTGGCCCGCCAAGCCTTTAGCATTTTCACATGTTTAATTCAATTCTTAGTTGATGCAGAAAATACACTTTGCACTGCAAATATTGCAGCATTGCAAAATTGGAGAAAAATTTTATTCAAAATATCTACCATTATTTCAGAATATTAATCTTCATTACATTTAATGGCAGATACCGATATATATTAAATTTAACAATCCACAATTAACTAAAGAAAAGTCTAAATTTTTAAATTAATGGTTGTTATTTGCATGAAATTTTTTTACAATTTGATATAAAAGGAGCAAACAACGCTGAATCAACACCACTGTGGCATAAAAAAATGCAAACATACTGTCATGAATATGATCAAATCAAACTCATTTTAAAATTTCATTTCCAGGAGATAGGCTATGCAAAGGTTATCAACAAGAAAGTTAAGAAGAGCATATTTTAATCTGAAAATTAAAAAATATATAAAAATTTTATGTTTTTTTTCCTAATATTTTATTATGTGTTTTATGTTGAAACGAATACATTATTTTATTGCTCTCTTTGATTCACTGTGACATTACAAAGTAATGCGTGGTGTTTGTTAGGTACTAGAAAGGTATCGAAAATCAATTAAAATACAATGCTAATTTCTTATTAAAAGTCTCTAAAAAATCAAAAGCAATAGATTTAAAAGAGAAAGTGACACGATTTCTCGTCTCGTACATTAATAATAATAAAAATAATATTAATAATTATAATAATAAAAAATTGTTACCTGTTTTTATTATTTGGCAGCATGCATAGTCGAAAGAGGGCATTTTGGACATAAGCTCATTAATTAATTTCAGTCTTAAAGGTTAGTAAACATATCATTGTGTGTAATAAATATCCCTGTGTGATCTTTATATTTCTGGATGATGAAGATATAACATCACATATTCATAAAAATCAATTTGAAATAATTTTTTTATACTTAAACAAAGACTGAAAATTATGTTTGATATGTAGAAACTTCGTTGAAGTTTGCTAAGAATTTATTCACAAATATTTCGAAAACCCCGCAAATATCCAAAAATAATTTGGAAAAATTTTAAACTGAAACTTTGTTCAAAAAATTTATTCGTGAAATATATTAAAAGTAATCCATCTGCTTTTAAAAGCAACCATTGGAAGCATTTGAAAACAATTCGAAATCTCTCAAGTTAGAATAAAGGATGCCAGAATAGTTAAATAAATTTTTAAATATGCAGGGGCATTTCTATAATTATTCATGATACAACCAGAAATTTCAATAATTGCATGAAATCTGTAATTTGAATATGTTTTGCTATAACTGAAAATTTGCATTAAACGAACATATTTTCATTATTAGACAGTAGCCATCAGTAGCCACCGACAATTATTTTTTAAAGCCGCTTTTTCTCATTTAGTGGCTCCGTGGCTGAGGACTAGCATTAATTTTGCCCTTTAACTTTTGCCTTGGGCTTGGGGCTAGGACTCGACCATCAGCCAAAAGCAGTGCCCAAGGCGGGCTACCACCCTTTAACTTTATAATTCTTGAAAGTATAGGTGCAAGAAATTTTACTCTGCGCGCAGTTTTTTTTTTTTTTTTTTTTCGCAAACACAATATGTACTTAAAAATAACTGAGGATAATCAGGAAATTATTCCTATTATTTAGCTATTATATTTTAATCAATTATGATTTTTTTTATTTCATAACATTATATTATAAATAATTGTGTTCTATCAATGATTGGTTTTATAAAAAGTAGCAATTACATGTTAAATATATAAACTGCATGATTATATCCTCCATGGTCACTTATGTATATATTTATATCTAAACGACAACATTTGTTTTGTAAATTTTATTGGCAACACACTCACGTTTTTGTGGCTATCTAAGAAGTTGTCATAAGTAACTTGCTTGATGCATGTAGCTCATTTTTATTATCCTTTAAATTAAATTAACACCGATGAATCTAAATAGCCTTCATTTACCACTCTAATATACCAAAAGTTAACAGGTTATGGCCGCCAAGCACGCTACCATGCGCAAATTTGAAATAGCGTGGCGATAAACAGTAACGGCAGTTCTTAAGCCTAATTCGAAAGGTATAGTTTAATAAGCCAAGATCTTTATAGTTCATCAATATGGAACCAGGAAAGATCCCTGTTAAGCCATTATGTGGAAAAAGTGACTGACCAGTATGGAAGTACCGTATTAAATTCGTATTAAACTATCATGAAGATGCTTTGGAAGTCGTTGAAGGTAAATTGAAGAAACCAGAGGAGCCCGATACAGGAGCTACAAAAGCGATCCGAAAGGAGTACAAGAAGGACCTGAAGAATTATAATAAAGCAAATAACAGTGCTATGATGGTTCTCACAAATTCCATGACTGAAGACACGTTGCATAAAGTAATGAGGTTCAACAATGCAAGAGATGTGTGGCTCGAACTCCATAAAATATTTGAAGATTCATCAGATAATCAGCTATACAACATATGCCTGCAATTTTTCAAAATCAACTGGTCAGGTGAAGATATGACAGCATATCTATCGAAATTGAAAAACTTATGGAATGATTTGAATAGCGGTCTCGAAAGCAAGAAGGAAAATAAGCTTCCGGATATGTTATTGATTTGTAAAATTTTGGACACTTTACCTCTTCAATATCGTTCTTTTAAATCTAGTTGGTTACTCTTAAGTGATGCTAAAAGGACATTAGATGAGTTAACAACACAACTATGTACTCATGAAAGAGAGTTAAAGAAGGATACAAATTTTACTGAAACTTCCGATCATGAAGCTTTGATAGCAAGTTCAGAAAAGCAAAAATATTTTTCAAACAAAAGTACCAAGTGTAATTACTGCCATGAGAGAGAGGCCACTGGGTAAAATCATGCAAGAAATGGATAGCTGATGGAAAACCACCAGAGTCAAGCAGCTCAAACACAAGACCAGGCAAAGTAAGTAAAAGTAATGCTACTGCAAATATGACCCTTTTAGCTTTAGATGAAGAAATATTTTGTACTGAAACAAACTCTGATGATTGGTTCATTGATAATGGGGCTTCAAGACATGTTACGAATAATAGTCACTGTTTTGTTGATTTTTAAAAATTTGAAATTCCCCATAGCATCACTGTAGCAAATGGAAAATCATTACCAGCAATTGGAAAAGGTACTATGAAAATAATGACCGTTGTGAATAGTGAGAACCGAATAAGATTTCTAGAAAATGTCTGGTACGTTCCAGAAATTAGCAAAAATTTGTTCTCTCAGCATTTGTTAGCAACTCAGGATAAAAACCAGAACAGTATATTTGAATCCACTTTCAAAGACTGTTATTTAAAAATTGATAATGAAATTGTTTTACATGGTACACGAAATGTTGGAGGTGGCCCTTTTAAAGCTGCTATGAAGGCATTAGTCCCAGAAACCCAAATTGATATAAACATGGCTGTAAACACAGATTCAATTCTTCAACTCTATCATGAACGTTGGGGACACCAAGATAAACAGCACATTAAGACAATTATTGAAAAGGAATTGAACATCAAAGTTAAAAATGACATGAAACTATGTGAAGCCTGTGTATATGGGAAGGCTCATCGTCTGAAATTCGGAACAAGGAAACATGTTAACAAAGCTGGAGAGCTCATTTCTACAGACATTTGTGGACCATTTGATGAGTCATCTAGAAAATATAGATACTTTGCCATTATGAAAGACGTCTACACAAAATTTCGATATTGTTTCTTCTTGAAACATAAGTCTGAAGTGAAAGATGTCCTTAAAACTTTCATAGTTCACGCTAAGAATTTGGGGCATAATATTAAAGAGATGCTCAGCGACAACGGTGGAGAAAATGACAACGAAGAAATAAGGAAGATTCTGGAGAAGCATGGAATTTCTCAAATATTAACAGCTCCATACACACCAGAACAAAATGGAAGCTGTGAACGAGAAAACAGAACAGTCGTTGAAATGGCTCGAACCTTGAAGTATTCAAATAAAGAAGTAGTTTTCCCAAATTTCCTGTGGGCAGAATTCATCAGTACTGCAATTTATATATTAAATAGAACAGATAAATCTCCAGTTCCAAACACAAGTCCTTATGAGCTATGGATGGGAAAGAAACCCAGAATAAAGCATATGCGCATCATTGGATCCACTTGTTATGCTCATGTCCCAGTCCAGAAAAGAAGAAAAATGGACAAAAAGACAATTAAAGGATATCTTGTCGGATATGATGGAGATGAAAGGTACCGCATCTATATCAAAGAAACAAGGAGAGTCATCTGTTCCAGAGATGTCATATTTGAAGAGAAACCAACCGTGTCAGAAAATCTAATAACACTGCCATATCAACAAGTTGCTGAAAGAAATCAATCTGACAAGGATGAAAATGAAGTTACAGTAGATGAAAATTTGCAACTGGAAGAAGAGAAAGAGATAGTTACAACCAAATGATAGCCGACCCAAAAGACAAATATCTGCACCTAAGTGGACAAAAGATTATGTCATGGAAGAGTCTGAGATAGATCAAGAAGATTCCCCAGAAATAAATAAAGTCACAAGTGAATGGGAGTCCAGCTGACTACAAAAGAAACCCATGTGGGAAGACCCAATTGCATTCAAGAAGAATGACCCTGAAACTTTAGAAGAAGCATTGACTAGTGCAGATGCAGAGAAGTGGAAGACAGCTATGGAAGAAGAGCTAGGAAATTTAGAAAGAAATAGAACCTGGGACATAGTACCTCGACCAAAGGAAAGAAAAGTCGTGAAATGCAAGTGGGTGTTCAAGCGAAAATATGATAAGGATGGAAAAATAGAAAGATACAAAGCAAGACTAGTGGCTCGTGGTTATACCCAGACAAAAGGAATTGACTACAAAGAGACTTTCTGCCCAGTGATAAAGTCAAAATCTATCAGAACTTTGCTTGCATTCTCAGTCGAGCAATATTGGCAAGTCTACCAGCTAGATATAACTGCAGCATATTTAAATGGAAATTTAAGTGAAACAGTTTTTATGGAATTGCCACCCATGAATCTACATGAGAAACCAAGTGAAAAAGTTTGCTTGTTAAAAAGGAGTCTGTATGGTTTGCATCAATCTGGTAGAGAGTGGAACATATGCCTTGATAAATTTCTCAAATCAGCTAAGCTGACGAGATCAAGAGCAGATCCATGCGTTTACTTTGATAAGGAAAGAAAATTGATCGTAGGCGTTTATGTAGATGATCTACTTGTTATGTCTAAAGAAATTTCTACAATTAAAGAATTTAAAAGGAATATTGGAACTGTTTTTGAAGTCAAGGACCTAGGAGAAATAAATCACCTACTTTCAATTAGAATAAATAAAAATAAGGATGGATCCATTACTCTCGACCAAAGTGCCTATGCAACTGAGCTGTTGCAAACAACTGGCATGTTAAATGCTAAAGGAGCATCAACACCTCTAGATCAGGTATGAAATATGTACCAGCATCCAAGGATAGTATGTTGCATGCCGAAGGAGCTCTGAAGTATAGACAAGCTGTTGGAGGACTCCTGTACCTAGCAGGAGGAACAAGGCCTGACTTAACATTTGCTACTACCTACATGAGTCAATTCAGTAATTGTCCAGGTAAGGAACACTGGTCTGGTATACAACATATTCTCCGTTACTTAGCCCAGACCAAGGAATTAAAGTTAACTTTTCAGAAGACTGGAAAGAAATTAGAAATATTCTGCGACTCTGACTGGGCCAGTAATAAAGTTGATCGTCGATCATTCAGTGGCTACATTGTGATGCTTGCAGGTGCGGCTGTGTCATGGAGCAGCAAAAAGCAGCGAACAGTTGCCCTGTCTACAGTAGAAGCTGAATATTTTTCAATGTGCCATGTTGCAAAAGAAGCATTGTGGTACGAAAACTTCTTGCAAGAGATTTTAGACGAGCAATATTGGAGCATTCCCCAAGAAATACATGTAGACAATCAAGGGGCCATTTCCTTAACAAACAACCACATTACATCAGAACGAAATAAACATATAGAACTTAGACATTTTTTCTTACGAGAAAAGGTAGAAGAGAAACTACTTTCCTTTACATATGTGCCATCGAAATTAAACGTTTCAGACATGCTGACGAAGAGTATAGCAAGAACATTATTACAAAATCATAGACTCGGTGCAGGTCTAAAATAAAATAAAATCGAGATATAATCAAGGGGAAGTGTTAAATATATAAACTGCATGATTATATCCTCCATGGTCACTTATGTAAATATTTATATCTAAACGGCAACATTTGTTTTGTAAATTTTATTGACAACACACTCACGTTTTTGTGGCTATCTAAGAAGTTGTCATAAGTAACTTGCTTGATGCATGTAGCTCATTTTTATTATCCTTTAAATTAAATTAACACCGATGAATCTAAATAGCCTTCATTTACCACTCTAATATACCAAAAGTTAACATTACAACATAAAAGAAAATGCAGATATTAGGATTACAAATATAATAACACATTTTAGTATAATTTTGATTGTGATTTTAAATTTTAAAAAGTTCAATATGTGTTTAACCCCTTAACTGATTCATTCTTTTCCATTCAATAAATTGAAAATAACGGACTCACACCGCTATTTTTTAAATAAAATATTCGTAACATTTAGTCTAAACATTTCCACCTTTAAAAAGTATGAAATTATTTAAAAAAAAAAATAGTGGTGTCAAAAAGCTTTAAATGATAAATTCAGTAAATTCATCTTGTCCGAACGGCGTATAGTCAAATCAGTTAAGAAGTTAAGCATGTTTACTTTTACTATAACTTGCTTATCATTACATTTGACAGTGGAATCATGGAAGTTCTCTTTTGTTACAAATTTGTTTGCACTTAATAAATATTTTAAAATATTTTCTGGTGCGTGTCTCTAATTTTTCCAATTAAAAATTTTAAAATTTTTGTATGTATTTTTCTTTGCTTGTTTTTTTTTTTTTTTAATAATGCTGTATTTTTATTGTACAGTTTTCATTTTGTGCGATAGTCATCAAATTAGTCCGCTTCTTTATTTTCGATAATGTGGCCCGCGGCTTTTTGTAAAATGCTAAATCTGGCCCGCGGTGATAGACGAGTTTGACATGCCTGGTCTAGAGCAAGTCGCTAATACCCTGTTCCCACTGAGAAAGTTAAGTCACTTAACTTGAAGTTTTTTGAAGCGGTCGTACCCGGAATCAAGATTCTTGCTTGATCAAGTTTCTGAAACTTGCTTAAGTGAGCAAGTAAGGTGCTTAAGTAAGGATTTTTTAACGTCATTTTTCTTCACCTTGGGTTACATTATTGGCATTTTAGTAAAGATGGCAATTTTTACTTACCCATCATACGTAGTATAGGGTAAGTCTTGCAATCGTTTTGAAAATCGAAAAATTTTTTTGACGGATTTACACGTTTTAGATAGTGGAGATTCCGAAAAACATATTTTTAGAAAAAAAATTTGCCGTCTGTCTGTCTGTCTGTAAACGCTCTATCTCCCGAACAAATTGAGATAGAGACTTGAAATTTTGTATGTAGTTAGTATGTAAGAATGGGACGAACCCTATTTAATATCGGCAACCTCGATTATCCGGAACTATTTTTTTCGGACTCTCGAAAAATTCGTTCTGATGAAAGGTATATAAAAATTTTCGAAGTTTTTTATTCTAAGGAATGGACGTTAAAGGCAATAAAATAACACACATTTTGCATATAGAACGAAGTCGATCGGATTATTAGTTGCCGAGATATTTGTAATCTTGTTTTCCACATTCTTCGATTTTTCATGACCCTGTATTTCATTCAAATTTCAATTCAGAAGTACATATTAATTGAAAATGAGACGCTTAATCCGACGCAGTTAATTGTTAGTTAATACAATTATTATTTTTGGAGTTATAAGGATGTTTCTTTTACGCAGTTCGGTACTACTTGAGTAGTTTGGCGTTTTATATAATTTGTCGAAATTGGTACATCAGCAGTTCTTTAATATAGCATTACTATGTATATTAACAATATTTAAATTTTGTTTATGAATTGCAATGCATTGTATAAATAGTTTCACATGTTTTATTTTCATATACATATCCATGATGGGTAAGTATTACGGTGGCCCCCAACGACTAGTTTTAATTATAATATAGCCTATGTAAAAAAGTTTCAAATGCATTTTAATCGTTTGAAATTTAAAACGTATATTTATTACATAATTTTGTCGAGTCATTTCAAATGTTATGAAAATCGAATGCATAGATCAATTACAGGGACAATCAAAATATTCCGGTACATTACGATCAATGCGAAAAAAAGTTTCAAATGCATGTAATGGTGTGTAATGGTGTTACACTCATTTGAACATAATAGAATTGGCATGAATCTTTGAAGCATGTATTAAAATATACATTCTGTACAATCTGTGATGCAAAGAATATTCATTATTAAATTACAGGGCCACACAAATGTATTCCACTAAATCATGTTATACGGGAAAACATTGTTTGGGGCGTGTTTTAATTATATTAAACTACTTCAAATTTTTTGAATAAGATATACGTTAATGAAGTATAATAAAAATTACTTCCTGCGTATTTACAGGAACACAAAGATTTCGACCACTGTACTATATCCAAAGTACGCTCTACTATATCATCAAGATCTGAATATTTTTAAAACTTCGTTATCGTACGAACGCACCTCATTTGCTACGCTTCACATGCAATTTCCAACTTGTTTTAAATATAATATAGCCTATGCTCATCAGACATACTGTAGCTTTCCAACGGTGAAAGAATTTTTCAAATCCGTCAAGTAGTTTCGGAGCCTATTCAATTCAAACAAATAAATTTTTCCTCTTTATAATATTAGTATAGATAATAAATAGTATTGGCCGCGCACGCGATGCAAGGATTTTTTAACGTCATTTTTCTTCACCTTGGGTTACATTATTGGCATTTTACTAAAGATGGCTGATTTTTTTTAAATATAATATAGCCTATATTCACCAGACATAGTGTAGCTTTCCAACGGTGAAAGAATTTTTCAAATCCGTCAAGTAGTTTCGGAGCCTATTTAATTCAAACAAACAAACAAATCTTTCCTTTTTATAATATTAGTATAGATAAAGCAGGCAATTTTCTTTTGAACTCAGTTTAACAGTAACCTAAACACTGTAAAATTTAAAAAGAAGAATTAAGTGTCATAAATCTGAATTGTATTTGATTTATTTGTAAAATGCCACGGCGGAGTGAGCTGTCTGAAATCGAAGTGAGAAGAGTGTGGTTCTACAAACGAAAATGAAAGTCAGAACGTGAAATAAGTAAGATTCTAAATTGTTCTGAATCTACGATTCATAATGTTTTAAATAAAGATTTGTATGGAACTAATAAACGATCTGTTGTAAAAAGAAGTTATGAGATCGTGATAATAGGCAAATTGTCAAACTGTCAGCGAAAAAATATCAGTCAACTCGTAAAACAGTACAACTGATAACTAAAAAAGTACCACATGCAACCGTGTGGTAAAGTTTGAAATCTAATGCTGGAGTTATTTGTCTCAAATTAAACAGTAAACAACTATTACTGAAATGTCACAAAGAAGCTGATCTGAAGTGGGTAAAGAATGTTACGTCCTAGAACTCTGCATGGAGAAATATTTTGTTTTCAGACGAAAAAAAATTCAATCTTGATGGTTCAGACGGCAATAATTACTACTGGCATGATTTAAGGCAAAAATGCCGCAAGTTCTTCAGTAGGCAGATGGGAGGCGAGGCAGTTCCTTCATGGTATAGCGTGCATTTTCATATGCAGGAAAATGCGATCTCTAAAGAGTTGAAAGGAAAATGAACTCAGACAGTTACCAACGGATGCATGCTGCTTCGCAGTCTAATATCCACCGGAACACTTATAAGAAGTGCAAAATGGAAGTTTCAACAAGATAAGGCTCCCAGTCATTCATCGAAATCAACAAAAGAGTGGCTTAAAAGGGAAAAGAATGATGTTTTACCTTGGCCAAAACGAAACCCTGACTTAAACCCCATAAAGAACTTGTGGGGATATTTGTCTCACCAAGTGTATGAAAATAACAAACAATATTATTCAACATATGAATTAGAAATAGCCATTACGCAGAAATGGGACAATATTCCCGAATAGTTCATACAAAAATTAACTAACTCTTTGCCGAATCGTGTGTTTGAAGTTATTCAGAGAAATGCTGGAGCAATATCTTATTAAAAATTTCAGAAAACTGCTTTTTCCACAGGTGGTCCTATAATTTTGTAACAGTTCTTTTGACACTTTTTTGTTATATTGATGTTTTATTTTTTCTGAATTAATTTCATTTGTGTAAGTTGCTGCATTTTACTAAAAACTTGATGTACTAACATGGAGTATATTTTATTTTGATTGAAATATTTCTTTAATTACCTAAATAGCAAAATAAGTTGTGGTCTTATAATTTTGTAACAGACTGTAGTGTAATAAGTATGCAGCCAGTGTGACTTATGAGAGACGTTGAGTTTCCTGTGGGACTAAGGGTTATGCAGGTGAAAAATCTTCAAAATTACGTCATTTTAGCAGTTCTTTTCTTAATAAAATCTATTTCGATTAACTATTCGTGATATTATTCCATTAACCCATTAACGCCCGAATTATTTTCTTCGCTAAAATTTAAACTTTGTATTTCCCACCACTTTTAAAAGCAAATTAACTTTTATCTAAATTTATCGAGGATTCTATCTCGCGAAATAAGGTATATATTTATCTTCATCTTTTCTGGTGGGAATACCGCTTTCTTGCTTTTTTTGTAACTGTCCTCAAACGAGGACGCTGGGCGTTAATGGGTTAATGCCAGATATAGCTAAGCTCTACCTGATCATGATTTATAGTTAAAAAACATGTCATCTTCGCGTCATTTTAGCAAACTTGAAAACTATCAGATAACCTATCAAGTTTTCCTCGTACAAGTTTGATTGTAAAGCCAGGTTGAAGATTACTTTACATATTTAAAATATATATATATATATATATATCCTATCAAAAACATGAATGTGAAAAATGCAGGTTTCACTCATAAAAGAAGTGATTTGCCAAAAAATAATGATATCCTGTCAAAAACATGAATGTGAAAGAATGCCAAGTTCGTTAAAGGTTTCGCTAATAAAAGAAGCGAGATCTGACTGCAAACCAAGTTCTTTCGGAGCTCCTTAAATCATAACTCCTGTCATGCATAATGTTATTCAATTGCTTAAAATGATTTGTTATGTTACTTGTTATTCAATTGAGCGACTTTGCAAGCTTTCTCTTATTCAATTTTTTCTATTTAGTTGATCAGAAATTAAAGTTGATACCTTCCTTAACTTATCAGTACCTTAATTTCAATATACTTATTCGAACACTCGATTGACTACATCTTTGCCAATCAGATTCTAGATTAAATTGTACTCCGACTCAAATATTAAAGTTGGTAGCTGAAAACTTGACAAGTCGCTCTATTGAATAACAAGTAACATAACAAATCATTTTAAGCAAGTGAATAACATTATGCATGACAGGAGTTACGATTTAAGGAGCTCCGAAAGAACTTGGTTTGCAGTTAGATCTCGCTTCTTTTATTAGCTAAACCTTTAACGAACTTGGCATTCTTTCACATTCATGTTTTTGACAGGATATCATTATTTTTTGGCAAATCACTTCTTTTATGAGCGAAACCTTTAACGAACTTGGCATTTTTTCACATTCATGTTTTTGATAGGATATCATTATTTTTTGTCAAATAAGTAGGTATTTGTTTCCTTTTTGAAATAAATAGGTTAAATTAGTTAAATTAGTTTTATTAAATATTAATTAATCATTCAGCTTTTTCCTGCATTTATTCACTGTTTTTTTCAGTCAAATTTAAAAATTTAACATTAGGACACGCTTATGTTCCTTTAAATTCCACTAATAAGGATGTTTCTTTTACGTGATTGGGTACTATTTGATTATTTCGTCGACCAAAAACGTTTGTAGCCAACTTGGCGAAATATCGCTATATTGACGACAAAAATTACGCACCAAAAGTCATGCTAACATGGCGCTATTTCTGGTATTTTGCCAAATTCCCATAGATTCCCATTGTAATCTGATAATTTATCCAATAATTTTGTTAGAGCAAGGACTGTCGTCATCATTTTGGCATCTATTTTTTCTTTAAATCGGTTCGCTAACTACCCAAGATTTCTTAAATATTGCTATTTAGAAAGTTTTTAGAACGCTTTTCGCGCATTTTTACCCCTTTCAAATTTTGTATTTGTTAACAAATGTTCTTAGTGATCATTTATATCTTATAATTATTAAATATGCCAAATTTTATGTTTTTAGGCCCTTAACATACAGACATTGCATTTTTAGAACGCTTTTTGCTCTTTTACCCCCTTTGGAATAATGGAATCGACATAAGATATAGCCTATATTAGAGCAAGGACTATCACCATCATTTTGATATCATTACTTTTAAGATCGGTTTGTTGTTTGCTGAAATTGTTTAAAAATCCCAATTTAGAACATTTTTAGAACGCTTTTCGCACATTTTCACCCTTTTTGAATTCCGTATTTTTTATCAAATGCCCTTAGAGATCATTTATATCTTATAAATAATTAACATGCCAAATCTTATAGTTCTATAGGTACTTCAGTAACACAAAAGTTGCATTTTTAGAATGTTTTTTGCTTCTTCACCCTCTTTTGGTTAATGGTATACGCATAAAATATAGCCTAATGTTTGAACCGGGGCGAATACCATCATTTTGGTATCATTAATTTTGAAATCGGTTCGGTGGTTTCAGAGATTAGCCCCAATACTCGCCGAAAAGTGTCGCCAACTTGGCACTATTTCTGATATTTCGCGAAATTCCCATAAACTCTAAAATGCCAAACTTTGTTTCCAGTCCAGTCCCTTAATATACAAACATCGCATTTTTAGAATGTTTTTTGCTCTTTTACCTCTTTTGGGTTAGTGTAATCGACATAAGATATATACTATGTTGGAGTAAAGACTGTCATCATCATTTTGATATCATTACTTTTAAGATCTATTTGTTGTTTCCTGAGATTGTTTTAAAATTGGTATTTCGAACTTTTTTAGAACGCTCTTCGTGGGTTGTCACCCATTTAAATTTGATATTTTTTAGCAAATGTCATTAGTGATCATTTATATCTTATAAATAATTAACATGCCACATTTTGTGCTTCTAGGCCCTACAGTAAAACAAAAATCACATTTTTAGAATGTTTTTCGCTTCTGAATCCTCCTTTGGTTAGTGGCACAGACATAAGATATAGTCTATGTTTGAACCGGGGCGAATACCATCATTTTGTTACCATTACTTTTGAAATCGGTTCGGTAGTTTCAGAGATTAGCCCTGATACTCGCCAAAAGTGACGGCAACTTGGCACTATTTATGGTATTTTGTGAAATTCTAATAAACTTCCATTATAATCCAGTAATTTATCGTCTAACCAACCATTAATGTTTAATTAATGGTGATTTCTGATTTTTTCCTATTTGTAGATCCAATAATCTACCTCCACACCAAATTTCAACTTCCTAAGTCATCTGGAAGTAGTCAAACATTTCTATGAGTGAGTCAGTGAGTCAGTGGTAAAAACAGTGGTTTTCAGACGTCAATTACTCGTGAACGGTAAAAGATTTTTAAAAAAAAATTTAGGATTCGGAAATTAGAAGATGGTCTTACACGACACAAAAAATTGCAAGTGTGTAGGTCAAATAGAATTTAAGTTATTGAGGGGTCAAAAGTGGCTCGAAATGGTTCGGGTAATATAGCCCACGGCCGGTGTGTCGCCTTTTACTTTGTGAACTTGGCTGACACACTGCCGTGTGTCTAGATATACACTCAAGAGCCAAAACATTATGACCACCTGTTAATAACGAGTTGTCCCACCTTTGGCGCGCAACACAGCTTCAACCCGCCTTGGCATGGATGCCACAAGTCCTTGGTAGATAGCCGGAGACAGATTGTACTAGATGTTTAAGCAACGGTGACACAAATCCGAGATATTGCGAATTGGTGGTCTATGAACTCTGATTTGTCGTCCCATGAAATCCTAAATGTGTTCTATCGGATTGAGATCCGGTGAGTTAGGCGGCCAGGACATTAACTGGAATTCAGCATCATGTTCCTGGAACCCCTCCAACACAATTTTAACCGTTTGACACGGGGCGTTGTCCTGTTGGAACATCCCATTGGATCCCCGGCTGGAAAAACAGAGGCCATGTAAGGATGCAACTGGTCCGCAATGATGTTCAGATACCCTGTAGCATTCATGATTTGCTCTACCACAATTACGGGTCCCAGAGACACCCAAGAGAACGTCGCCCAAAGTATACTACCGCCACCTTCGGCCTGTGTATGACCTACAGTACATTGAGGGAGCAACTGTTCGCCTGGAAGACGGCGTATCCTGACACGGCCGTCGGCGTGATGAATCACAAACCGTGATTCATCCGACCAGGCAATTCTCTCCCACTTATCCATGGACCAGTCGCAATGTTCCCTGACCTAGCGCAGGCACAGATGGCGATGACGCTTGGTCAGCAAAGGCACACGAGTCGGACGTTTGCTGCGTAGCCCCATATCCAACAGTGTCCGCTGAACAGTGTGCTCCGATACTATTCTACTTGGCCCTGCTTTGTATTAGGCTGACAGCTGAGCCACTGTCCGGCTCCGGTTTTGCTTCACCATGCGAGACAGTCTCCGACGACTTTTTTGTTTGATAGCATGTGGACGTCCAACACCATGTCGTCTACTCGGGTTACTGCACGTGTGGAAAACGGGGTACCTCACTGCACTATGTAACGGATTGTACGCTAACTTCCATATACCACATCAGAATCTCCCGAATGATAAGTCTCTCTTCATGGTTTAAAATAATAAGTAAACAATCAGCTCTATTAAAAAAAATCATAAACTGCGTAACATTGATTGAAAAAAATCAAGGACTGTTACAAATGCCTCCTTGGGACCTTTTATATGATAATGATGATGAGTCGTGGAATTAACCAAACAAACTCTTACTTTAAAACAGTTATAGAATTACTGTTACTGTTTAAAAATATATATATGTGTTATACGTCTGTAAATCACTCAACTAGTTTATTTTACTATTGTTAGCTATAGTCAATTCATTGTTTCATTCATTGTTACCTACCTTTATCTACTGTATAATTGTTCTGTATAATTGTTCTGTAATTTTTTTTTAAATAAACTTTGCTGGGTGGGGCTTGTTGAGCTCAAACCAATTGGTAGGCCTCCCCACCTGGCTGAATCTGAATCTGCTGGTTTCACCGTCATTCATCCACTTTGCATACGTACTAACAACTATAGATCGCAAACAACCCACGAGTCGTGCAGTTTCGGAAATACTTGTTCCCAGCCTTAGAGCCATTAAAATCTGCCCTCTATCAAAGTCGCTTAGATCCGCAGCCTTTCCCATCACACTGAGAAGTAAGTGAAAGAATGATTCTTCAGACTCGCCAGTAGCAGTTAAATACCACTTCCACCAGATCACGTGCCTTCCATGTCATTCAGGCGAGTTCATTGCAAAATGTAGGGGTGGTCATAATGTTTTGGCTCTTGAATGTATAAGACCATTAATAGTAGACAATATTAACCAATTGAATTTATCAATAAACCAAACTGAACACGAGGAAAAATTTAAATAAATAAATAAAATGAATGTAATAGAAATTTGTAGAACCAAAGCAGAATTATCAAGCCCCAAATACTTTGGAACTACAAATGAAGTGTGTGGTTTCATCTCTGTATTAGCCATGAAAAGCAAAATAATACGAATTTGTTGCTACCAACACACAAAAAACCAAAATTCGTTAAAGAAATACCAAGTTATCAATAGTGGAAATGGGGGAAAAAAATAAATCAGTAACAAACTACAAAGTGGAATTAGTCACAAAAGCACGTCCATAACCCTAATCTATCACGTGGCATACAGAAACATTAAGCACTCATATATAAATGACAGAAAAAGTGAGATAACAAAAAAATAAAAACAAAAAACGACTTATCTGTTGATAACTGCAATGCTAATCACATCAACGACCATCATCACACAACGTAAAGAGGACACCGCTAAAAACTTCACATACTTAAAGCACACATTATCCGACATATCCAACTACACCCAATTAACGTGGAGAGCATTCCGGCTCAGAATTATTGATTATCCCGGCCACCAACGCCAAAACAGCGATAAAGTTACAATACAGCAACACACTCCAAAAACGCGAAACGCGGGAAAAACAGCTCTCTCCTAAGACGCTGCGGTACAAAGTCGCCTATTCAATAGAGTTGCACTAGTCAAATAATCAAATCGAAACGCTCACACACACTAAGAAACACTATCACCTCTTTATTTTGATTTTAAAAAATAATGATGAACCCTTTAGGAGGAAAATGATTGTATCAATTATAATCTCTTAAAATGGTTCCCCTTTTTATTATTTTTTTATTTTTATTATTATTATTATTATTTATTATTATTTTTTTTTTAGCTTTAACTGCAAAATAAACATGTCTTGTTTACATAAAATAAGGAATTTTTAAAGTATAGAATTTATTTATAAGTCTTAAATTTTAGCCTTTGATAAAATAATTTTCCAAATGGTTATTGTAATTTTTTAAATTACATTTTCTTTTTTTTTCCTGTTAGCTTGCATAAGATGTCAACTTAAACGCACAAATGCTGGTCAGTGTGGAACAAAAGAATGAGAAATTTATTGCGCTATTTCATCAGAAATAAGCTGAGAAGAAAAATGTTCAAGGTCCTTACATCGGAGGAAGCTTCTTGGTCTGGTTATAGATAGCAGATAAATTTAGCATCACATACATTTCTTTGTAACTGTCTTTTATCTTCATCTGAACACAATAAGGTATCAAAGGCATTTCTTCTTTCATGTCAAATCTCAAAGAGTTACGTTACTCCGAAAGTTTTGATTTTTTTCGAAAATAGTGATCATCTCATAAAGACCGGCAATTTCTTGTGAAACATCTATAATTTTGTCCCTTATATCAATCTGACTTTTTAAAAAGGGAACTAATGAAAGAGATTTGAAGTCAGTGGCTTTGCTATAACTTTGTAAAGTGTAAATTTAATCATAGAGGATATGGTTAAATACGCATGTTTACAAAATACTAATGTAGATATGTAATGTCGATTATCTGTATGAGGAACAAAAGTCTCTGTATCAGTACAGAGAGCATGATGTCAGTAGAACAAATTATAGAGAGGGTAAAGAGTTTTGAACAAATGTGCCTGCAGTTCGCAGTCTAGGCTTGGTTAATTTTTTCGAAGCAGAGTCACAACAGCATTTCTTAAACAGACCGTCAGGCTGAAATTACGGAAAAATCCAGAATGTTCGAAATAAAAATATAAGCCTCTGTCGGCATCCCACCCATATCCTTAAATCAAGAATTGAAACAGTACAACCTTTTTTCCCTTAGGAGACTTTTTTTTTAAACTCCCCTTTTAAAGATTATTTTTATGCAAATTTATGTAACAAAAAAAAAAAAAAAGTTGTTTTACATGGGGATTATTTTATGGTAGAAAAAAAAGTAGTATTTTTTTATATTTATTTTCTTTATTTTAAGAAGCATAAGTTTAAGCGAGTTTTGAAACTGACCTCCACTTTGAAAACTGAATAGAATAAATCTTGGTACTTTGCTAACAAGATTTTCAATACGATTATTTTAGATAAATTTTAAAATCTAGGGAGAAGTAATGGCCTTCCCTTGACCTCCCATCCCTCTATTGTGAGCGCACATGAAAAAAAAAAAAAAAAAAAAAAAAAAAAAAAAAAAGACAGCGATGTTTATTATAATAAAGAAAACTGTATCTCATTGTGAATGTCGACAAAATTGAATGTCGAATTTGCACACTTAAGTAAAAAAGAAAAAAATATATTTTAAAAATTTTTCATCCCAGAACTTTTTAGAGATCTCTAATCATTTTAACTGGAGGAGTTGCACTGCACAATTTATCACCTCATCAAGTTCACGGCTGAAATTCCAGGATTAGTTAAAACTCGATTTGACCTCCTACAAACCTCGATTTTAGTAGGTTCACCATTGTGCTTTCTTGCTTTCAGTTCTGCATGTTTTCATACCTTTGTATGCAGGAAAACAGAACGAAAAACCTACCGATAAACCACTAAAATTTGGTCTGTATGACTTGGCATATTAATTTCATTTTAATATGCGAATCGAGTTAAGTCTAATCCTGGAATTTCAGACGTCTACTTGGTGGTCTATGCGGTCACATTTCGGCCCATTTTAGAAATTCATTTTTGCTGAAATTATAGAATAAAAGAATCAAATTAGATTAATGTAATCAATTGAGATTTTAATGAGAAACAATGAAGCTTAAATGTACAAAATTTATTGAATGTTGTCAATGTGCAAATGGTTGTAAACAAGTTATGTTTTACTTCATGTTGTTATAATTTATTATTCTTTTTCTAGTTTTAAAATTTAATGTTTCTTAACATGTTTATGTGTAGGAAATAAAACTATTTTAACCAAGAAATATCTAGTGCACTTTTGTACTGTAAAGAACGCATTTAAGTAAGTAAAAATAAAGAATAAACCATTTGAAAACTGCAAAAAAATACACATAACTGCATGTACATTTGATATCTAATGCAGAATTGAAATAGAGTAAAGGATTCTTAGTTACTAATAACTACTCACTTCATTTTTATAATTGTGATAAATGATACTCTTGTTTTACTTTAATACTCATAGAAATGATGAAATTGTAAATATGATTTCACCAACTCCTTCGCAATGGGCATCGCAAATACGTAACATACAGAGTATTCATAATCTTTGATTATCCTGAAAACCGTGAATTCTGAACAGAAAATTTTGCCTTACTTAATCACAAGAATTTTGCAATTCAATGTGTCAGAAATTTTAGTTTCGAGATACCGGTGTCATGAGATCAAAAATTACGGTTAGGCAACAACATTGTTTGGAAAATCTTGTGAGAAAACAAGTAATACTGACGAACATTTTTTTTTTTTTTTCGAGAACTATTGAAGCTATTTTAATTTCTTTTTCAATTTTTTCAATTAAAATTAGTTACGTATTTAATCATTTTGTTTTTCTGGTAAATGTATTTTAGTAATGTTATTTTTAAAAATATAGAATTTCTTTTTTGATTTTGTACTATCACATTTTTTTTTAATATCTTATAGACCGGGCGGCGCGGCGTCTGCACAAACCATCACCTCATCGAGTTGAAATTTCAGGATTAGTTAGAACTCAATTACCACATTAAAATAGAACTAATCTGCCACATCATACATTCGTGAAAACCAGTACAGAGCCAGTTTTAGTTGTTAATTGGTGGGTTTCCTATTGTCGTTTCCTGCATCCAATCCTTGATCCTTTCACACACACCTTCCTCCCTATTGGGTGCAGGAAAGCACAATCGGAAACCTACCAGTTAACCACTAAAATTGTATTTGCAGATGGTTTCCGCTAAAATATGACTTGGCAGACCAGTTCCATTTTAATGTACTAATTGAGTTCTAGCTAATCCTGGAATTTTTAACTCGATTAAGTGGTGGTTTCTGAAACCACCGTCCGCACTATTGTCGAGCGATCAGTTCATAATTTAGCTATTTCTAAGCTATAAAAAAAATACGTTGAATCTGTTTCAATATGAGCCATTTTCAACAGTATTCAGCAAGTGTTGTTGCCTCCTTAAGAAGTGAAAAAAAATCCAAAACAACTTTTTAAAGTACTCTAGTTGTTTAAATTTAACTTAATTCACATACTCATTGTTAAGTTATTTAAGCATGCATCATACGAAATATATAAATCATTCATATAAAATTTAAATTGGAGCGCTTATTAAAAAACTGTCAAACTCATATCTGGCATTTAAATGTTTTCTTAATTTAACCTTTTAACATTGTGTTTTTATTTTTTAACTTTTTAACATTTTGAACAATAAAATCAAGTATTTAAGAAAATCATTTTATGCTGTATCATACATTTTTATCAGTGAATTTTTGTACTTTGTTTTGTTAATGTTTTGTTTCATCCAATGCTAATAGCGTTATTGTTCTATAGCTATTTGTGTATTTTGCAAAATGTATTTTAAGATATCAATAAAAAATAAACAGACTTGTTGTTTTATTTATACATTTTTTATGTAACTCGAAAATTGTAAGCGTCGTTTTTCTTATTATAATCAAAGAGCCATCCGCACAAAACCCAAGTCATCGAGTACAAGAAAAAATCCTTTAAATTATGGAAGAGCAGTCAGAGGAGAATCTAATGATCCATGTCTGCCGGAAGTGAAGTGGAACATAAGCCAAAAATGAATACCACTAGAGGTTGACTCGTAGGTTTAGCATTATGTTTTCCTACACCCAGTTTTTCGTATTTTCATATTTTTGATTGCATGGCAAACACAATGATAGACCTACGAGAGAGCCACTAGTGGTATTAATTTTTAGCTTATGCACCACTTCACTTCCGGAAGACATGGATCATTAGATTCCCCTATGACTACTCTTCCATAATATAAAGGATTTTTTTTTTTTTTTTTTGTGCACGATGACTTAGGATTTTGTGCGACTTCTTGGACTATTATGTTAATAAGAAATGTGACGTGAAGGAAACGATACAGAGATCCTAAAACAGACGCAAGATTAAACGAGAAAAAAAAATTTCAAGCCTAACTTGGTTGGTACCCATTCAATTACACACCCCGATTGTCTTAAAATGACTTGATTGATTTTAAAATTTAATAACTTGCAAACGATGACTGCAATTCATACAGGAGGTTTAAACGTCAGATGTCATAAGATTTTTCTTTCAGTGCTTCTCGTTTTTAGATCAAGGAGATACGGGATAAATTTTAAAATATTTTTTATTTATTAAGTTAAAATTTTGAATTTTTTGTTTTACTGTATTCGCTGGCCTTTACATGACCTATGAACATTAGAAATTTGACGTATAAGAAATAAAAAACAGAAGCCTAATAATAAGAATGTTAGCAAAATAAATTCGACGTGAACACTGAATAATGCATTTTTAACCTTCTTACTGTATGGTGTTTTTCAATGTGTTCTAAAATAACCCAATTGTTTGTAATTGTTTATAAAATGAAAAATTCAACAATCCGCTGTAGAAACTATTAAAAATAAGTACGTTCTAAATGTCTTCTAAATATATAAATGTTTTAGACATTCTTTTTTATAGTTAAAATAAAAACTCAAAATAGCTATCTTTGAGTAACAGTTTGAGTACGTTTGCTTGTGTTTTTACCGGCGCGACACCCGCCGGTGTATAGGGAACTAAAACCTCGTCTAAAACAGCCTATAGAAGAGCTACTCGCAGCCTTCGCTACAGTATAATTGTCCCTTTAATTTCCCTTCAACTAATGTTAAAGTCCCATTGAAACGATTCTTTATTGTAAATGCATTGCTTAAGCCATTTGGTAGACCTCCCCACCTAGCTTAAACTGAAACTGAATTGTAAATGCATTTGAAAGTTTTAGATATTCAAATTCGTATATTTTTTACTTCGCTGTATAAGACAGAACACAAATGTCACAGAAAATCTGAAATTGTGCAAAAGAATAAATATTTTGAACAAATTTAAAATGCATGTAATGCAATACCCTTACACGACACTAACCTGAAGCGACAAGTTACATCTTTTCTCCACCAGATGGCATATTCGTGCGCTTGAATCGCCAATAGATGGTGATTAACTGATGATAGAGAAATATCTATTGCATAATCCTTTTTGGGTCTTTGGCTGCTGCTAAACTGAATTAGTGTCGAGTCCGTTTCTCTATATACAGAGCAATGTAAATGGCACATTACAACTGAACATGAAAAGCGACATCAATCGTTTAGTAACGTCAATAAGAATCTGCATTATAGCGACACACATACAGAAAGTGCAGAAATTGAATACTCGTAATTTGGCGAGTAAGATTTTTCGTTTATTCGCCAAATGACGCATTTTGTTGCAATTTGGCGCAATGGTGAGTGGCAACGAGAACCCAACAAAGTAACATGATACAACTTCTCATAATTTTTACATTTAAAAACGTTATATCTCGAAATATTACTAGTAGAATTTCAATTTGTTTCCATTTAAATAAACAGAAATATCTGAATTTAAATTCATCATTTTAAAAAATAAATTTCAAAATAATTAAAATAAAGCTTTAAAAAATATATTTTCAGATGTAAATATTTTTTTTTCATATTTGCTGAATCAAAATTAAACAGCTGAAAAAGGCATGTTCCAAGATTGAAGCATTTATCTTTAATGGTTCTTTACTTATAGCAATTTAAATATTAGAAATTGTGAAAAAGTTTATCTTGAAGAAAAACGCATTTTCACAAGAAATCATTTACATGATAATCATTGCTTGAAAGCTAGATTTTAAAAAACAACGCAAAACGAAAAAAAATACCTTTCTAATTACCACAGAAACATGATTTAAATGTCATTTTAATCAGATGAACTATAAAAAATTTTAATGCAATGAATTTTGTTTTTAGAAAATTTTTCGTTTTGCGTTGTTTATTAAAATCTAGCTTTCAAGCAATGATTATCATGAATTCGGAAATATTTCTATATTTATATTGTAAGAACATCATATTTGTACATTTTATAATTCTGCAAAATACTAAAAAAACAAAGTAAAAGATTTGAGTGGGGTTATAAATATTGCACATAATCCCTGTAAATTAAAATTTGTTTTTTTAGTATTTTGCAGAATTATAAAATGTACAAATATGATGTTCTTACAATATAAATATAGAAATATTTCCGAATTGAAAAATCCCCATGCTTCCCTCTCAGCGCCAAGAAAATTGAAAAGATACAAAGGCGAAAGAAATCATCCTTTTAAAAATATTTTTGTTTTTTGTAACCAATAATGCTTTTGAAACAAAAGAAAGTAATGTATCTGTAACTCATTCTAAACAGTATTACAACTAATCGACGTATTAAAAGAATTTTATAAGAAGTAATTTTAATGGTACTTATAAGTACCCTCGGTAGATAAAGGGTTAAAATAGCAGCAATAGATGGTGGTTCAAGGAATAGGAGATTAATCGGGGCTCGGTTTTTGGCATCTATTTTCTTAGTTAAGATGCGAAAGAAGGGAGTTTAATGTGAACAGTTCCCGGTCGCCAATGCAATTTTGTTCTTTTGACTTCACATAGACGTAGCCAGCCTTTTGAACGGAGGGGGGGGGGGGGGGGGTGCGCCCAAATTTTTAACCTGAACATGTTGGGTACAAACAACATCTTATGTAATAAAACCTAATAAAACGGAACCCCATAAAACCTATCAAATTTCCGTTTTAGACAGTTTTTTTGCGGAAGGTATAATTGTGTGGAACTTCTTTTAAAAAAGACCCAAACGCAATTTTTCATTGCGGGAAGAAGGATGAGAAGTTGCTTAAAACTAAATCTAGTGGACAGGGGCGTGCGAAGAGAAAGCTGCGCCCGGGACAAAGTTACAATTTGTCGCCCTCTCCACCCAACTTTTTCTTGTAACAGGTCAAAAAGGACGTTGGTAGTATAAATTTGGCGCCCCCTAAAGTTCCACGCCGGGGCAGCTGCCCCCTACGCTCCCCCTTTCGCACGACGCTGCTAATGGATAAGAAAAAGATATATAAACATAGATAAAACATGATATATATAAAATAAAGATATCCGTAAACATAAATCTGTAATTAACTAATTATCACAAGTTTTCATTTCAAACAGCAATGAAATGCTAAAATAAATAAGCACGACTTTAGTTCCCCCCCGTCATTTTGATCAAAGTAGCATTAAAATAACTTATAGTATGCAATTTAAAGTGAAAAATAGCTCTCATATTTTCTACTCATGAATAAATAAAATTTCCCCGTTAAAAATGAGCCCGTACGAATGTCAAAATATGATCCCAAAAAACGAAATTTAGCAAACCAACAAATCAACCTCCATATTAATTTGAATTTTGCGTAGCATCATTTCTTATTTTCAGGGGAAGCACAGATTTGTACTAGAGATGAGTTCGGGCTCGATTTTTGAAACACGCTCCCGAAAGATTTTTAGTGTATTGGAGCCCGAGCCCGAGCCCGATACATAAAGTATGCATTTTATTAATAAATAAATAAAAGATTTATTGATATTTAAAAATTGTTTCAATTGTGTTATTCCATTTTTAAAAAATCTTATAAAATTTACTATTATATAAAAATTTAAATTCAAGCTTATGAAAAGAGCAATTTGGTATCAAATAAAAATATCCTTCGTACCTAAAATGATTCCCATATTTCTTGTCCTTTAAGAAGAAAATTTGATGGACATATTAAAGAAGTGTAATGAATAAATGGATAATGTTTATAAAAATTACTATTTGCATGCTGAAGAATCAAAAAACGTTTTCAATTTCCTATAAAAAGAGTACATCTTCAGGGGTGTAGTCGTAAAAAAAAACACGGGTTACACGATCAACGCAGAGGGTATATGCTCGAGGCACAGAGTATACTCTAGAGAGTACAGAGTACATCCTATGGGTTTCATGAGAAACAGAAGGTTATATGGTGTTCCTTTAAAAAACTAGTTGGATGTGTCAATCCCAAAACTTTCTTCTATCTCATAAGTACATTTTAATATTTAAAAAAAAAAAAAAAAAAAAAAAAACGTGGTGACCCCAAAGTTATCCACTATCGAATTTCCTCGAACATTTGACCTAGCCTAATGAGATTCTGGTATCCGAAAAGCCTAAAACGCAAAATTTAATTAATATTCTGAGAAAATGAGCTTATGTTGGGTAATTTATACTAAAACCTAATAAGCATCTATTTATGTCAAGACCTAACAGAATCTGAAATTTGATGGAATTTCGTCCATTAGTTCTTGAGATGTAGTTATAACAAAAAATTTGCAAAACGTAGCACAGCAACACCATATCTTTTACAATTTATGCCAAAACGTAAAAAAGCGTCTAATTATGTTCTGGTGTAAAAGAATCTGAAGTTTGATGAAATTCTGTGCATTAGTTCTTGAGATATAACTAGTTTAAAAAAAACCGTGTAAAATATAGCACAGCAGCCCCATCAGTTGAAGGATTTATAACAAAACGTAATCATCGTGTAATTATGTTATACGTCATTTTGTAAAAAAATCTGAAGTTTGATGAAATTCTGTGCGTTGGTTGTTGAGATATATCTATCGAAAAAATCGTGCAAAATGCAGCATAGCTGCACCACCTGTTGCAAGGTTAATACCAAAATGTAATCAGCGTCTAATTATGTTATATATTCTAGTGTAACAGAATCTAAAATTTGATGAAGTTCTCTGGATTAGTTCTTGAGATATAGCTTTCGCAAAAATCGTGCAAAATGTAGCATAGCAGCGCCACCTATAAGACAATTCACACCAAAACCTTATCAGCGGCTATGTATCTCAAGGTATCGCGGAATCTGAAGTTTGGTGAAATTCTGTGCATTAGTTCTTGAGATATAGCTACCATGAAAATCATGAAAAACGTGGCATAGCAGCGCCACCTGCTGGCTAATTTACACCAAAACTTAATCAGCGTCTATGTATATCAAGGGGTCACAGAATCTGAAGTTTGGTGGAATTCTGTGCATTAGTTCTTGAGATATAGCAATCTTGAAAATCATGAAAAACGTAGTATAGCAGCGCCACCTGCATGCCAATTTTCACCAAAAACTAATAGGCACTAATTCATATCAAGGTCTAACTGAATATAAAATTTTATTAAATTTCGAGCATTAGTTCTTGAGATAGAGCGCCCACAAATTTTTTGTCACATACAGACAGACAGACTCACAGTCAGACACACAGACTCACAGACAGACGGACAGACTCACAGACAGACATTTTCTAAAAATAGTCAAAACGTGTTCAGGACCTTCTAAAACGTATAAATCCGTCGAAAACCGGAAGTCGAAAATTTTCATGAATCCAATACTTTCTTCTTGTAAAGATAGAAGAAAGTAAAAATACAGAAGGTATACGGCATATACCCCAGTATACCCTCAACTACATCCCTGTACATGTATCTATAATCAACTCATTTCTCTTAACAATTCCCCAAGACTGACGAGAACCTTAAAATCAACGCAAATTAAAACATTGATACAGTTATCTTAAAGTTCCGTTGTTTTTATGGGAAAAGATGAAACATTAATCGAATGTTTTCAATCGGAATAACATGTAAAATATGTTTACTTACGAAGGGAAATCCTCAGCATAAGCAAAATTCATGATGACAAACAGAAAAAAAAATCACAATGCTGTTATCATAAGAAGAACGATTATGATTCGTGCACAAACAAATAATTTGCAAACCTCAAGCATCTAGTCTGCATCAAAAACGAAGAAATCATTCTCTAACAAAATAAATAAATAAACGATCGAATTAAAAAATATCCTCTGCCTCAAACGAAAATCCAACCAGAAGCTAATTTATTATTTATGATTATTTTGATAGGCGCCTTATCAATTAATCGACGACGGAAATGCAGTAGACATAAATCTCCATATATCACAAATTTTCTTTTGAAGCAACAATCAACTATTGAAATATATAAAAAAAAATTATTTTTATTTTTCTTTCGTTTTGACCAAAGTAACACTGAAATGACTTGAAAAAGAATAAATAATTTTAAAAGGAAAATAGTAGTCCTTTCAATCTCTTCTACACATAAATGTTTTTTAATTTTCAGAAAGAATGAGCTCGACCCCCCCCCCCCTTCCGGGGCCCGAACACTAAAAGGAAAATAGAGCCCGTGCCCGCTTCGGACCCGGGTTTGGGTTCGGGCTTTCGTGCTGGGGATGAGCCTGTCTCATCTCTAATTTGTACAACATTCCACCTCTTCCGTTCTCCAGGCTAATCACACGGTGGAATTATCGTTTCACATCTGTATTTCCTTTCAATTTTTTTTTGCTCCTATCTAGACTTTAGATAACAAAAGCAAATATATAAATAGTAGTTTCTATCCTTGTCGAGAATTTACTCTATTTTTTATGGAAATGTGCATGCAATAGAAAGGTGTTAAAAAATTCCATAAAGAAACGACATCAAATCGGGATTATAAAACCAACTTTTTTGATTTACTGTGATTAATACAGATTCTAGTAAGGGTCATTCCACGTCAAATGAGCAAAAATTTAAAAAAAAGTCGTGGCCCCATGGTAACCGATTTTAATAAAATTTGATACACGGGTTTTATTCATATTCAAATAGAGCTCTGGAAAATATCTTGACAAAAAATAAATTATTTTAGCAGTTTTGGACTTTAAAAAAACTTGTGATGTAGAACGGCATGTGTGCAATCGTCCAATGTTGCAAGTTTAAAGCCTTGTATCTTGAAAAATATTTAACATAAATGAATTTGGCTTGCAATTTTATAACCTCTGAATAATTATCTTTTTATTTATTTAGCAATAGCAATCTGGTAACAACGTAACTAATTTTAAATGGGTTGTTAAAATTGAAAATTTGTGAATTTTGAGAAAATTCGAAACATTATAAAAAATTTTAAAAATGATAAAACAAGAGAGAAATTGGTGCATAATACAGTATTATATATAGAGATTGAATTCCCCAAGTTTGATAATTATCATTTAATTCCTTCATCTTCAAAAAAACTTAGAAACTTTAAAAAAAATTACAAAATCGTATTTTTTCCTATTATTTATGATTAAATAATGAATTAAGGACAGGTTCGTCACTAACAATATTGCACAGACATAAAGATTAATGAGTCTATAATATGCTCGAAAATTTTTAATGGTGCCTTTTCATTCCTAACATTGAAAAAAAAAATGATTCAAAAATATATTTTTGTTACATTTCACGCAATTTTCCCTTTGAATTAGCGCGCTTTTTTAAAAATATTGTACGATTTGAATTTTAAATAGTGCTGCCATCTATTGGATTTAACAATACTAAATAATTAATTCTTCATTTCTCATCGCTTTTAATATAAGTCTGAAAGAAAAAAAGAAAAAAAAAAAAAAAGAAAAGAAGAAAAGGCGAGAAGTAGCACTTGAATATTTAAAATAGACACTTTTATCTTTGATATCAAGTAATTTGAAATGATATAAGAAATTTCCTTCATGACTAAAAGAACAATAGAAATATTGCCTTTTCCCGTCCTTTTTTTTTTTCCTTATTTATTTTTTTTTTCACATTAAGGAATAAAAAAGGCATATATGAAACTTCTTGTGTTCAAAATATATACTTTTATCTAAAATGTCAAACAGTTTTGAACTCATAACGCCTGTCCTAATTTTTTTATAAGCAAAAGAAATATTGAATTTTCTTCTTAAAAATTTTCCTTTTCTTATTTTTTTCTCAGTAAGGAATAAAAATTCAAATCCCAAATTACGCCAATCTCTTACTTAGTATCCATTCTTATCTGAAAATAATTTATGATAGTTTTTTCATTCCTAACGCGAATAATACAAATTGAAATTTAAAGCATGTAAACAAGAACTCGATTTTGTATCAATTTTTAAAGTGAGTTTACATGCTTAAACAATCTGTCCTGTAATCTCTTATTTTGCATTTCTTCATAAATAAAAATGTTGTACTCATATGCCAATTTTCATTCAAATCCGTGACATGGCAGCCACAGCTAATTTGCCTATTTTGCCTGGAATGACCCGTAAATATTCTAGTTTTAAAAAAGATGAATAAAATAACTTTCTTAAAAAGAAAAAAAGAAAGAATCAAGGTCTCTTCTTTTATCACATTTCAAAACATAGACTGTTAGTTTTGATTAACTAATTGAACTAACTTTGCTTACATTTTTCTTCTTTTTTCTTTTATAAATTTTGATTTTTAAAAATAATCAATCTTGGATCTGCGCGAGCGTAGGGGGGGGGGGGGTGCCTGGGTGCCCGGGCACCCCCCCCCCCCCCTGACTACGCGCATGCTTCACATCATTTATTTAGTTTTTTTTTAAATCAATACTGAGAAAAGAGATGGTTCAGAAATCGGGCTCCGATTTAGCACCTATTTTTTGCAGCGCCATTTATTGGTACTATTTAAACTAAAATTGAGAATCTCAGTTTAAAAAACATTACATCTTACATAACCCTCCTGAAGGAATTTTTCAACTGTCACCATTTGCCATGTTAACTTAATTTTAAATTCAGGCAGTCCATTTTAGTGTACTCCTAGTAGGTTTACCAACAACCAACGACATGCAACGCCAGTTCATGACTTTTAAAACATTCACATAAAGTAGGTAATCTTTACATGGCATTTAGTATAAAACGATGGGCGCACATATTTGTATCAATGGCCATATACAGATATTCCACTGAGTGTGATGTTTTAATCGTCATGAATTGGCTTCATATTAGTCCAAAAGCTAACCTCACAAAACCCTAAGTCATCGAGCACAAGAAAAATTCTTTATTTTATAGAGCTGTGCAAGGTGACGTCAGGAACAGGTTTTTGCTGCTGCTGTAGGACAACCTACAGCATGCCTTTATCAATGCTTTTTGTGTTTGTGTGTCCTACAGCTTTCTTCATTGTTCTCCGGTAAAAGTCACGTGATGTGAACTGCTCTATAGAAGAATAGTAATGGAGGAATCTAATGATCCATGTCTGCCGGAAGCGAAGTGGTGCATAAGCCAAAAATTAATATCACTAGTGGTTGATTCGTTGGCTTAGCATTGTTTTCCTGCACCCAGTTTTCCATGTTTTTATACTTTTGGTTATAAGGCAAATATAACGATTATTTCGTTATATATTGGTTATTTTCTTAAATTATTCCTTTGCACCCCCCTTCCCTTTTCAATTCAAAATTAGTTTTAAATTGTCCTTCATTTCTTTTCCATTTTCCTCGCTTATTATTTCTCTAACCGAAAATCTGCAGCTGCCCAAGATTATCTGTGAGAAATACACCCACATTTTTAATCAACCGTTCAAAACAATTTCCAGATGTCGGCTAATTCTGATCGAATCAATTCTTCATTACCTTATAAGGAGATCCTCTCTGTATCGCGGTTAAAATTTATGCTTACGCTTCTTTTTCCTTTCTTGACAAAATCCTAAAAAGAATTTAACATCTGCGCATTAAAATCTGGTGCCCCTTCTGTGTGCTTCTTTGTTAGACATAACAACACGTGTAACATTTATCTATTGGCAACCATATCCTTTCCCCATCCTAACCGGGCAGCCATATTGAATTCTGATCATGCCGGCTGCATTTTAACTGTAATTTGGCGTATACTATCCATTGTGCAAGGGCGAACTTGTGTATGTTGGCGATTTTCTTTCACGCCAAAAGTGGCGGTTTGTTTCTATGTACGACTTCACTTGACTCGCTGCTCTTGACTGAATAAGTTGTAAATCTCTGTTCGGAGATTTTCTCCGATTATTATAAGTGTACCCCCCTATTACACCATGTTTAAATAAAAAGGTGAGTTAACAATCATTGTGGGGTTTTTTCGCTATCTTCACATCTCGACCTGGACTACTATACTTTATTTCGTTTCTTCTAAGTGTTCTAACAAAATAGCTGCTGTTACAAAACGACGCTACAGCAAACACAATGCTAAGTCTACGAGTCAACCACTAGTGGTATTAATTTTTGGCTTATGCACCACTTCGCTTTCGGCAGACATGAATCATTAGATTCCTTCATTACTATTCTTCTATAAAATAAAGAATTTTTTCTTGTGCTCGATGACTTAGGATTTTGTGCGGTCGGTTCTTTTCTATGTGTCATTGATCGCGGTTTATTTCATCTTGTAATTTGATAATCATTGACGTAAGAATGGAAGGGGAGACAAGAAAATGAATAGCATCTAACAAACTCTTGTTCCAGGTTGAGAAAACTTATTAATTATCTGTAAGAAGTAATAGAAATGTTTCCAAAAATTGCAGACGGCAAAATAAACTTTGTTATAAATACTTCTTTAAATAACAAAAATATATTGGTTTTCGAGTTTTTTAAAGATAAAGAACGGTTTTCAAACTAGTGAGAAGTTTGGAAGAAGTTATTGTATAATTTCGTTTTGGAGGTTATATATTTCTAGATTAAAAAAAAAAAAAAAAAAAAAAAAAAAATACAGAAATCATTATATTTTTCGTATTTTTTTTAAAAAAAAAAGCGATATACAGTTTTTGTTGCCATTTGAATTTAGGACACGATTCAAACTAGTTTTTATAATATATTACTCAGTTTTTCCAAACAGGAATAATAGTTTTTAGAATACAGGCAGTACGCGTATTTTCTATCTTTATTTTTTATATTGTGAAAAAACGTGTGTACATAAAGCACAATAAATGTAGTAAACTTCCGATTACCTCCCACTCTCTCATACGCCACCGTCGGTAAACCGTCAGCCCTTCTCAAAAATAATTTTTAATCAAACGAATTACAAAACGAATGCACAGTAAAACAGAATCAGTCGGTGCTATTCGGAGAAAAATGCTTGGTTGTGAAGAATTATTGAATAACGAAATTATTCAAACTATAAACTATTTTGAGTCCAAGCAGATGAATGCAAATAGGATACAGATGAATATGATGAAATGGGGAATGGTGGTTCAGGAGTCAGTCATCAGAAGTGAAGGCTATATTCTACAAGTGTATTAACTGTTTTGAAATGCAACAGGAAACGGATGCAACCAAAATACTTTTATTGCGTAAAATACTGCAGTATAAGTGCAAGCTAAACACAAACAAAAATGTATAATGGATATTTTTGGATGAAAAGGGGTATTACATATTTATTTGCATTATGGCTTAAAAAAAGAGAGAGAGAGAGAAAGATAAAGCAATAAAAAATAGAAAATTATTTTTGTTTTTTGTACCCTATACTTAGATATTTTAGGAATTGGGTATGAACTCAGTAACAGTTTAGATGTTTCTAAAATAATTATAGAATGCTCTGAATTAAAAAAAAAAAAAAAAAAAAAAAAAAGTTTGAATTTTATTTTTGTTAACTATTTTTTTTTTAATGAAGTAAAGCAGGGCTGTCCAACCTTTCAGTAAGCAGGGACGCATCTCAGCTCTTGACACTCAATGAAGGACGCCATTCTTCACATGATTGAAAATATGGGGCAATATCTTTGCTCAATACTAGTATACATGCACGTCTTAACATAATACAAATAAATCTTCCGGGAGTTATATGTATTAAATTTCAAATTATACATTTTTTTTATTAGAGGGCTACAAAAATATTTGTAGGTAAGATGCCAGAAACTGTAACTATATATAATAACAACAATACAACATAGCCTTTAGTAACAAACATAACAAAAAATAAATAAGCATAGAAATCACAGATATTGCTAGACTTTTTAGATTGCGAAAGTACCCTTTGACTTATTTTGAAGATCTAAACTTAGTTTAACAATAATAACTAGTAAATCTGGAGATCTGGAGCCTCAACGTCCGCTTTCACATCATTTTTTTAAACACACTTTGGGCAAAATTCAGCTTTCTGGAAACTGTAATTTAAAATATTCTAATTACGTAATTATTTATAAGAATAAAATAAGAATAAGAAGTTTTCAGCCATCAAATCCGTTAAATTAAAATTTTAGTTATGTTAGGAAATTCTGAAATTTTCATGATCTATTATTTTTGTTTTTTTATTATAAGATAGTAGATCTCTTCAGGAATTTTCAACTTTCTATTAAATGTGCTAATGGTTATCGTATGTCTTGCATTTCTTTATACATTTTGATTTATAAGGATAAGTAACAGTTTGGACAAGCATTTTTCATTAACCTCATACTTCTACATGCCTGCCAACCACAAACACCTAAATCTGATGTATAAGGAACTTTTTAAAGTGTAAAATTAGTAATCTAGAGTTTTACAATTTTTTCCCGAAAACAAAAGTTTGATTGCATTTTGCGGCAGTTATCGCGGAACAAACAGATGGAATAAACAATAAATTTCGAGTCACCAAAGTAAGCCTTCACTGAAGTTTCGGCAATGACGTCATTATTCATGAGTTATTGATATGCATGTTTCTTGTATTTCTAACAACTACTATAAAATACCTGTTTTATTTTAATTATGACATCATATTTTACCAAATGAATTGTTTGTTAAAAAATATAATTCTTTTTTATTGCTTTTACTTCTAATTATGTCTCTATTTTTGTCAGAACAATTCTTATTAACGAAACAAATATCTGTGTTTAATATTTAACAAAAAGTACTATATCTATTTTTATTTTAATTCTGACGTCATATTTATTTATTTTTTATTTTTTAGTTTAATTTCTCGAATGGAGATTGCTCAATTGAAACTTATTGCCGTTGTAAGATAACACAGGCCTACAAAAAAAAATTTTTTTTTTGGTGCCTGAGATTTTACAACTGATTTTGAATATTTTTGGGACGCTGATTCCAAATATGCAATCAGTTTTTCTCTATCAGCTCTACTTTTTTAGATATGCAAAGCGAACTAAATTTTTTTTAGAACTAAAGTGACCTTGAACATTTAAACTGACCTTATGATACATAGCCCTGTAACGACCCTCAAGGCGATTAGAAGGACGTTGAAATACCACAAGATCTTGAAAAAAAAACAAATGTGCAAGCAAAACTGAGGATCTGCGCATGCTTATGATTTCGCACCGCTCATCCATAAAGCCAAATGTAAAAGCCTCCAAGAGATAAGGTTAGTTTCAGTTTGCTCCATGGAAACAAAACTGGCTTTCTTTGACTTTCTAAAGTTTTTGAACTTCCATGATATTTGTGTTTAAGGTAGAATTCGTATCAATTTAACGTAAACTCGTAGTGTTGTAGAATGGAATTTAAATGAGTTCAAGTAGAAAAAGTTGTATAAATCATCCAGATAAGTTTTGCTACATATGCGGAGAATAAAAGTTGAAAGAACATAGAAAATATGTTACTGACTTTGTAAAGAGAGCTTATCTTGGATTCTTGGATACTTTGGGGTTAGACTTGGTGATCAGGATAAAATCTGTGCACCGCAGCAGGTCTGTAAAACTTGTACAGAATATTTATGACAGTGAGCTGATGGGAGTCTCAAATTCGGCTTACCAATGGTTTGGAGAGAACTCCAAAACCATTTCTATGACTATTATTTCTACCTAGCACTGGAATACTATTTGAATTAACCGAAACAATTGTAATAAGAAAACATCCTGATTTAGTGTCTTCAAGACCCCCACTTCCTCACTCAGAGGAACTACCGATCCCAATGTTTCATCAGCTACCAGAGCTTAGTGAGGATGAATATTGTCCTTCTGATCATCTTTTAGATAGCTGTGAAGGTAACAGTGATTATGAGGACATCATCAATGCCTAAATTTTTCAACCAGGTTGATTTAAATGATTTCAAAAGAGATTTCAATGTTTTAAAAGAAGCTTCTGAATTACTGGTTGGTTTCAAGATTAAAAGACAAAAAATTATTAGAACAAAGAGCCAAATTTACATTTTATCACACAAGACAAAATTGTCTACTACCCTTCTTCTCTTAAAAAAAAACAATCTTGTATTTTGTCATGAATTTAGAGAACTATTAGAAAAATTGGTTCTTCCTAAATATTTTCCAGATGATTGCCCTTGGACAGCAAAGAAGTTACGCAAAATACTATTGTTTTTATATTTTTGGGATAGCAGGGATAAAACACACCACTAGATTAGAAAAGAGAGGCCTAAGAAAGAAAACATGGATGTTGGAGAAAGGAATGTCATTAATAACACTTTAGTTGGGCGAAAGAAAATTATACTTTCTGCACTGCATATCAAACTCTGTCCTATGAAGCAGTTTGTGTAAATTTTCCATAAGAACGGGTCATGATTTGCATATATAAGGTAAAAACACCCGAATTGAGTTATGAAGATATTAAAGCAGGAATATTTAACGGACAACAAATAAGACAACTGATTAAGGATCCTGCTTTCGTAAATTCAACAAATGAGGTTGAATAAAAAGTCTGAACTTCTTTTGTGGCAGTCCACAAAAACATTCTGGGCAAATGCAGAGGAGAAATCTATGTAGAACTGGTGAATGAAAAGCATACTAGTCTTATATCTTTTGGGTGTACAAGAAGCATTAAAGTGCACTATTTACATTGCGACTTAGAGCATTTTCTTGAAAATAAAGAAGGCACAAGTGATAAACAGCCCGAAAGATTTCACCTCAATACTAAGACTATGGAGGACCGCTACCAAAAAAGATGAGATATGCAAAGGGTTTCAGATTACAGTTTGAGTTAAAAAAGACACTTTTCTAAAATATATTCCAGAATGTCACAGAAAAGAAGCTTCCGAAGCATTCAATGAGTATAAGTTTCATCAGTGACGTTTTTCTCTATTTTTGTGAGTAAAAATATTTGCATAATATAATTAAAAAATTATTATTTGAATATGTGTATATCATAATAATAAAAACTAACATTTGTGTATTATAAAAAATAAAAATCCTGTATTTTTCTTTCTTACATACATTTTTTAAGACATGGATTTACCTTAAAATAATGAAACACATATTTCACAAAAAGTTGTTTATCTTAAAAAACTGAGCTGATAGAGAAAAACTAATGCCATATTTGAATTCAGGACATCAAATTCATATAAAATCAGCTAAAAATACCCCGGCACCAAAACAGCTGTTGACCAGTGTAATTATTCCAGATTTTAATTTTTTTGGCAACGATAAAGGAAATTGGTCAAATTGTATCTAAAATCTCTCTACTAATTGTGTATGAAAAAGAATGAAATTTTGAATTATTTATGAAAATATTTGAATAAAATTAATAAAACATAACCTATGTTCTTTTCTGGGCTATGTTATATTTGTACCAAAGATACAGAGACATTAATTAATTCATCAGTTTTGATGTTGACTTCATTTAAATTTTCGTACACGCTTTCAAATTATGGATAAGAATTAGGATGAATGGTTGCTTAGCAACCAATATGAGAAAATAAAAAAAAAATGAAATAACATACATTTGAAATAAATAAATCTCTAAAACAAATTAGTCTATATTATAGGAATACATTTATAAAAAATCTCCAAAATTTACTGTAATAATTTAAAAAGTCTGACAAATGCGTAGACAAATTTTCAAAACAATATGAATAAATTAACCGATAAATTTCAGTATCCATTTATCATTGAATTCCATTAATCAAATGTGTCCTTTTCTCTCAAAAAAAAAAAAATAAATAAATAAATAAATTGAAAATCATTGGATTTGCCATAGAAAAGCATTATTGCGGAAAATAAAATATTCTATATTTTCTGAACGAATGAATCAAATCTAACAAAAAACTATACAGCTTAATCCCAGTGCCTCACTAACATACCCACTTAATTTCATGTCAATCATATGCTTTTTACGTCAGTTATCGCGGAACAGACAGACTGACAGACAGACACAAAAAAATTTCGTGTTTCCAAAGCAAGCCTTCACTGACGTTTCGGCAATAATAAAGACAGGCATGATAATGAATCCACGTGGATGGTTCCAGATAGAGAGTCTGGAATTGCTTTCATTGCTGGAAGTCACTTATTAATTTTTCTAAGCAAATTGAAAAAAAAAAGAAAGAAAAGAAAGAAAAACCTAAAATTTTAAAATCAAGCAGAGATTAAAACTCTTTATCCCTCGTGCAAAACAGCCAGTGGGCCAGTGTGGCAACACCAAAAAGAAAAAAAAAACTTAATTTTCATACACGTATCTCTTCAAAGAGGCGGGGTAAATTGAAAACGCTTATTTTTCTGTTAAGCCTTAAATATTAAAAAGACCTATTTACAATTATTACCATATTTAAACATCATCATATTTACAGTATATAAACAATAACTACAAATCGTAAAAGTATGCGTCATTAAATTTACAAAGTATGTTTATGATTTTTAATACGTATTCACAAGTTTTGAAAATATCTCTGATGCAAATAGTAATGATTTTTAGGGAACATTCTTTATGATGGAATTTTACTTCTAAAAGTTTAACACTAGAACCGTCATTAGGGGGTCATTATGACCCCTGCCAATTTGAAAATAAACGATTCGAACCAGAATTTTTTAGTGAAATTTGTTAAATATATGCAATGCAAAAATAAGCTAATTAAATAAGATAAATAGTTTTAAATAAAAATTATGGTGTCAAACACTTTTTATAAAACTTGAATAAAATAGCCGGCATATCTAGTGTTAATACGAAACCTTAAAAAGGCGCCAAAGAATTCTGCAAAGGGCGTCGCATTGAACAGTTCGGAAGTAAAGTATTTTTAGTGAAAAGTTATAAGTATTTGCGTCAATTACTACAAAAGCTGCTTTTTTTTTTTTTTTTTTTTTTTTTGAACGTTTGTTAAAAAATTTGAAAAAGACAAATTATCCCTTTTTTAAATACTTACTATATAGGGGCGAATTTTTTATATTTTTTGCACGGAGTGGTTTATCGGCTAAATTCGGCTGTGCCACCATATGTCATATACGCATGTTCACAGTATCCACACTTTCCCTTTCGTGTGACATTACTGTTCTATGTTAGATAACAAAATAAAAATTAACTAAATTTAAATATCTATGCCATTTAAAAGAAAAAAATTTCTGTAGGCTCATTTACTTCTTAGTACGGATTGCAGACAACTAAAAAAATCCCGAAAGAAGTGCTTTAGACGAGGCTTTAGAAAGAGGTTTCTCAGATATAAATGTAATACGCGTATAAGACGCATATTCACAGTATTCGCAAAGAAACTCTTCGGGAGGGTTGAATTCTGATAGGGATTGGCCGACGCGTTTTCACGTAACTTGGCGATAATTATACTTGGCGTAGCGATAGACGCTTCCGTCGAGTTTGATTTCCTTCGGAGCCGAGTGCAAAGTAAACATTTGTGTTTAAAAACTTTTAAAGAGTACAGCTTTCAGTAAGACACGTTCCATCCAATGCAATGCTGCAAAAGAAAAGTTACTTTGTACTCGGTTCGGAAGGAAATCAAACTCCTCGAAGGAAGCATCTATCGCTCGCCAAGTATAATTATCGCCAAGTTACGTGAAAACGCGTCGGCCAATCCCTATCAGAATTCAACCCTCTCGAAGAGTTTCTTTGCGAATACTGTGAATATGCGTCTTATACGCGTATTACATTTATATCTGAGAAACCTCTTTCTAAAGCCTCGTCTAAAGCACTTTCAGGATTTTTTTAGTTGTCTGCAATCTATACTAAGAAGTAAATGAGCCTACAGAATTTTTTTTCTTTTAAATGGCATAGATATTTAAATTTAGTTAATTTTTATTTTGTTATCTAACATAGAACAGTAATGTCACACAAAAGGGAAAGTGTGGAAATTTTCCTAAAGCGAAAACTTACATCTTTCTTCCGCCAGGTAGCGCCTTAAATATTTATTCAATTTCATTCAAATACTCATGCAGATTTTAAATTTAGAGCCAACCAACCATCCTTCCAAACAACGTGTTCGTGTTTTGTAGCATATTCAATTCAAGTAATTGTCTACACTGTATTCTTTTGTAGAGAAATGTTGTGATTATCCAACTAAATTAATTTAAATCTGTTTTTTTAAGTATAAATCTATATCACTATGCGTGTAGAAAGGTGTTACTTTTGCTCTTCTCCAGTATATCCTGGACATGGGATACAATTTGTACGAAACGACTGCAAAGTAAGTTATTATACATTTCAGTTTTATTTACAAACACACCGCTCTATTTTTAATGATGTACACTACTTTTTCTTTTCTTTATTTTTGGTGGAGTTTTGATAAAAATTAATTTGTAGCTCATTGTATCAGTATAAACTATTAGAATGCTGTGCTGTGGTTATGGAATCAAATTTTTCTTTTTTAATTTTGAATTTTAAAGTGATTTCCTCTAAGCTGATATGTATTCTGGTAGCCGCGAAAAAAGTCGCCAAGTTTATGGTGCCGAACGCTAACACAGCTGTTCCCTTTTACAATACCTGTGTAAATTACTTTTCTCTTTTTTGTTGTTTATAATAATGATATTCACGTCATCATGGTCATAAAAGATCATTTGAGAATCCCTTCGGTCAAAGATATTTGGTTGATCATAAAAAATAAAGAAAATTACCGATCTGTATTTTCCATCAGTATCTACAGCTCCCACAACTTAGGTCATACGTAATACAGTATGCTATACAGTCAGTGCAATAGCTAGAAGTAAATAATACAGGGGAAGGGGACCATATTTTCTCTCTCTCTGAGGCAGAAAGATAAATTAGTGCATATTCATGCCGTAGATAATGTTTCTTATTAAACTGTTGTAATAACTAACTTCATTTTATGCTGAGAAAAGAATAGAATGATGAAAAATTTGAGTGTATAACTAGTGCAATATTAAACATCCTGTTAGCTTTCTATGTGCATATAGGGTGAGCAAGTGTTGAAACACTTATTTTAGTCACAATTTAGTATGTCCGCAAAACTGAAAAAGTCTCAAAACTAAATTAGATTTTTGAACAGAATTTCATTTTGATTTTCAGAACAAAAATTCATTTAGTGACCTTGAAATGTTTTCCTGGGGGCACTCAAAGGTTTCAGGAGGGGTTCAAGCCTCCCCAAGTACCCCCTTAGCTATGCTCTGTATACAGTAGATAAGTGTCCAGTGTCACATAGCTCATTGGTAAAACAAAGTGTGTTTACTTTGTAAAAAAATATATATACAGTGAAACCTCTTACGACAGTCACTCCGAACAACAATTTCCAAATACTGGTCATGTTTTCGTAATACCGAATCTCTTCCATGGAAATAACATGGACTAAACCTCTTAACAGCGAATTCAGAACAATGGCCACTCCACAGCATTTTCTAAGTTATTTTGGATTATTTCGTAATTTTTTTAATTTAACATCCTTGCAATTTTGCTACTAATCTCTAGCCGTTGCTTAACATATAGTTCCTGGTGTGATAAAAGGAGATTTGGGGTGACAAAAATTAAATTTTTAAATGTGTGCAAGCAGAAGTCATTTGTACTCTTCGTGAACCGTGTCATGGTATATCTTGCCAATGTGTCATATGTTTTCTCACTAAAAGAATGAATTCAAAGCAAAATTTTTTATCGTAAAAGTTATCCAGAACAGCAAAAAAGGTGTAATGGCATGAAAAATTGAAACGCATGATTGCAGAAGGGCAAAAATAGATGACATTTTTTTTAAAAAAAGGTTAATTTTATTTAGAAAAGACATTTCAAAATATAAATTTGAAATCTAAAACTAAGTGTCAAATAACTGGTTACGATGAGATTGATAAATTGCTTTTGAAATGGCTTTTGACCAATCGAGAGAAAAATATCTCAATTTCTTTACCAATGTTGCTAGAAAGTCCACCAGAAATTGAAAAGAAACTGAGTAATTAAAAATTTTGTGGTCACTTAAAATGATAACAAATTCAACAAAAAATTTGTGTAAATAATTTATGCATTTAGAAAAGAGATATGCTTAAAAAATAATTTTGGTTAGCTATTGTGATTGTAACATAATGCAATTTTGAGCTTTTAAAATGTGGAACCTCTGAAAAACTCCAAAGTTTGGTCACTTTATCGTGTTTCCAATGGTGACTGCTATCCAGAGGTTTTATGGTATATATACCTATACTTTATAAAACAAAATTTGCAAATAACCAAGTTCAGTCTTTACGAATGTTGAAATATTCTGCATTTTTTATTTTGAGAATATTAAGGGATTACTGTATATTGATTTATATCTCATTTTGCCAGGGTAATTGGCTAATCTATAATATTTCATAGCATTTATGTATTTTTTTTTTACTTAATAAATCTATAAATGAACTACAGATATTATGCACGTTTTAAATTTATTTTAGACATATGTAATATAAATATATACATCTAAAATATTTATATTTGTTATTATCATTGAAAACAATTCCTGGAGCAATTTAAAGTATTTCAACTAAAACCTTATTTACACAACATCTTAATTAAATACAGTGGAACCTGCTTAAAGTGGTCGGGACCAGCACCAGACACCTCGGGACCAGCTAAAATGGTCACTATACAGAGGTGGTCACTTTATGAAGTGTCTTTGAAAATGGCACATTACATTTTTTTTTTGTGATCTCAAAAAAATAAACAAATTAAAATAAACATAGGAAAAGTGCACTATATTAAGTAATGAATTGTTTAATTAACAAATATAATTATTGAAATACTATTTTAAAATATACTGTATAGAAGTAGAAGATAATTAACTTAGAAGAAGATAACTAAATTTATAGTTTATACATTTTACATTTGATTCCATATTCTCCATATTTTAAGCAGAAAAATATCTGTATTGAAAATAATAGTTTGATAAAACTACCAAAGCAATAAAAAAACTAAAGGTTGTCTAAAATTTAATATTAAATATTGCAAGCAATACCAGTACAATGAAAGATCATCTACAGTTTTATTTTTAGAATTTCTGAGAACGTATGCAAAAATCCCCTTTTAAAACTAACCCTAACAATTGCCTTTTTTACTTCCTCCTATAAACATATGTATTAACATGACTTAGTTAGCAAATCAGTAGCAGTCGCCGGTGCCATCAATATGTATGAGTATGACAGATATATTCCTCATTCTTCTCTCATTTCGAGGGGAAAAAATGAGAAGGGAAGGTCACTTCAATAAGGTGCAAACATCTTTATATTAAAGGACAAATTAATCATTTTGCAGGGTCATTATAGGAGACAAATTCCTGTATGGATGAAAATAGAAATTTCGGAAAATGGTCACTTTAGTGTTTTAGTTTAAAAATTTTCGGTGTGAAGAAAAATGTATGGTCACACTTTACAGGTTCAAATAATATTGACAATGACAGGTTATGTGGTCACTTTATACTATAGAGAGGTGGTCACATTATCGAACAATTATCTTATTATTTTACATGAGTACGGGTAAAATTTTGCAAAAGTGATCACTTTAGCCAGGTGGACACTTTACCAAGGTGGTCATTTTAACAGGTTCCACTGTAATATTGTTTTAATGTTCATCAAAAATTTGTTAAATATGTATTTTGCTTAAAATCAAAACAGATTATGTTATAGTTTTCATGTAAAAACAATCTTTCAAGCTATTTCTAAATTGCATAGTAAGCATGAACAATGGTGGATTTCTGTTTTTTTTTTTTTTTTTTTTTTTCATTTTTAAAAATTGGTGATTTTTACTAAGCATTCGTAAAATAACAAATCAGTTTTTGTCAAACGATCATGAAATAAAACAACTATTTCCACCGAATAAATGTAAAATAAAACCGTGGTTTTCGTCAAATGAATGAAATAAAACTGCAATTTTTGTCTGGCAATCGCGAAATAGAACACTGATTTTTGTCAAACGATCACAAAATAAAACAGTGATGGTCACACGATCGTGAAATGTAGCAGCGTTTTTTTTGTCTAATGATCATGGATTAAAATGGCGATTTTTGTCTAACGATCAAGAAATAAAACAGAGATGTTTGCTAAATGATCACAAAATAAAGCAGCAATTTTCATTAAATGATTATTAATCAAAACAGCAATTTTTGTCAAATGATCACCAAATAAAACAACAATTTGGTCAAATAATTGCACATTAAAACAGCAATTTCCATCTAACGATCACAAATTAAAACAGTGATTTTTGTCTGATGATTGTAAAATAAAAAAGTGATTTTCATCTGACGATCATGAAATAAAACACTATTTTCATCTAATGATCAAGAATTAAAACCAGCGATTTTTGTCTAACGATCATGAAATAAAACAGCAATGTTTGCTAATGTTTGAATCTATTGCTGGCTTATAAAATTTCTCACCCAGCTCACTACAGCTGTTGCTGAATTACCTTAACCAGAGTTTCCCCCAGGTTTAAAAAAGGGCAGGGCGCTACTGTTCTGAAAAGGGCACTTTTTACATTTTTGAGGGCACTTTTCCATTTTTAAGGGCACTTATCTAGCGGTTCAAAAAGTCGTGAAAAAACAGAAAATTCATCAAAAAATTGAAAAAAGGTAAATTTTGTTAAAAGATCGCGAAAAAACGGCAAATATTGTTGAAAGATCACAAAAAAACAGTCAATTTTGTTAAAAGATCGCAAAAACAGCAGATTTTGTTAAAAGATCGCAAATAACGGCATATTTTGCGAAAAAACGTCAAATTTCGCGAAAAACGGCATATTTTGCTAAAAAAAATCGTGAAAAAACGACAAATCTTATAAAAATATCGCGAAAAAATGTTACTTTTCACAATTTTTTCTGTTTTGTTGCAATTTTTGGACGAAATTTACCGTTTTTTTCCGCAAATCTTTTGAAGAAATATGCCGTTTTATCGCTATTTTTTGACGAAAGTTGCCGTTTTTTGCGACTCATTTAACAAAATTTTCCGAATTATCGTGATTTTTGGGAGAAATTTGTCATTTTTCACGATCTTTTGAGGAAAACTGCCGTTTTGTGAAAATTTGCGAGGGAATTAGCCATTTTTTTTTTTTTTGCGAATCTTGCCTGAAATTAGTCGTTATTTCGAGATTTTTAACGAAACTTGCCGTTTTTTTTAGTGACTTTTTGACGAAATTGCCCGTCTCACGGCACACGTATGAGGCTATTTTTTGCAGTCCGTCGCCGATTTTTTGCGTAATTTACGCGCTATAGCGCATTCGGATCATTGCTGGAGGGCTGTGTTTTTTCAAATGAGGGGCAAGAAGGGCGCTATTTTTTTTTTTTTTTTTTTGAATGAATGACAAGAGGGGCGCAAGTTTTTTGGATGAGAGGCAAGAGGGGCGCTATTTTTTAAACTAAAGGGCAGGAGGGGCGGAGCGCCCCCCTGAAACCCTCTGGGGGAAACTCTGCCTTAACTAATATAAAGTACTATGAACTGAAGAAAAATCATTTTTACTATCTGATCTCTTAAAAGTTTTTTTTTCACAATGATATAACTGCATATTTCAAACTGTACAACAAGTGCACATTTAAAAATTTTGTGTTACAAAAAAAAAAAAAAAAAAAAAAGTTTTTTAATAGTTAAAAGATAGTTTGCTATAAATTTAGTTCTTTGTTCAATTTATTATGAACTATATAGTGTTTACAAAATTCATGCATAAATGTTGTGAAAAATGTTGTACGTTTTACATTATGCGTAATTTCCTCTTTTTTGTTATTTTCTGAGTGATATCCTTGTGTGGAAAAAAAAAAAAAAAAAGTTAGCACCAAAAGGAATGGAAATGTATTAGGATAGAAAACTTGAATGGAGGCAGAACCTCCATGGCACATAGAAAAGTTATCTTTGTCATTTGAAATTTAATATTTTTTTTTTACAAAAATTGCTAATTTTTTTACTTGGACTACTTGGTCACCCAGTTTAAAGTGAAAATTTTTTTTAAAAAATACATTACAAAAAAAAAAAAAAAAATAGACTGCTCTTTATAAACACATTGTATAAGATCCTCTAACAGCTTATTTCTTTTAAAATATTTATGTATCACATATTACATAATAATTATGTAATTCATACATAAAAAGTGCTTAAAAAATCAAATGGTTATGTCTGTGATTTCTAATTTTACCATAGTAAAAAGAAACATAAAAAAAAAAAAAAAAAAAAAAAAAAAATACTACTGTAGGAAACATGAATGACATTAAAAATTGATTTAGTATCATAAGGTCAAAATTTGTTCATCTTTGTAAACAATCTCAAGTAAATAATGTGAAATTTGGGTATTGATATTAATTTTATAAATGATACTACATTTCAATGTATAGAAAACAGGCTTCTGTGCTATTTTTATGCATAGATAAGTGCAAAAGAGATGGTTGAATGGTATCTTTTGCTTTTCTATATACCTCTAATATTTATATTTTTAATCAGCTTTTATTTGTTATATATATTTTTTATTCAGTATCAGTAGTAATGTTTTTTACCTAACATATAAACAGTTTTTAAATATTTCCAGAAATTGATAGAAGTTTTTCTTTTCAGATATTCAGGTTTTGTCGATCAAAATGCCGAAAGATGTTTAATCGGAAAAAGAACCCAAGAAAGTTAAAATGGACTAAAGGATTTAGAAAAGCAGCGGGTAAAGAATTAACTGTAGATCCTGTTTTTGAATTTGAAAAGCAAAGAAATACACCAGTTCAATATAACCGTGAGCTGTGGCAAGAAACTGGTAATTAATTCATTTTAGACTGGTAATATTGATTTAATATTCTTATGTTTAATTTCTAAATAAAATTATTCTTTATTCTAGTGAAAGCTATGAAAAAGGTGGCTAATATCAAGCAGCGTAGAGAAGGCTTATTTATTAAACAGAGGTAATATTTCGTATTGCAAATCGTACCTTGATTGCTTTGTATTTTTATTGTCATTACCTGTTTTTAAAATTATCTTTATTGTGTTAGGCTAGGTATATTTTGATATAACTCAATTGGTTGAGCATTAGTGCACTGAACCAATGACAGCTAGGTTCGAACAATGGCTTAGATCATTTTTCACTATGTTGGTTCTGTGCCTTTTTAGTAATGTGAATTAAAATTCACAAATTAAAAATTTGGATTTGAATATATAAAAATTGAATATATTCAAACAAGGAACAATTGAATATATTCAACAAGAAGATTGATACTATTTTTATGTATATTTGAAGCTTTAATAATTCACTAAATGAGTTTTAAACTGCAGTTTTTGTCTTGGCGGAAAAACGCTGCATCACAGACGAAAGCGACTGTGACGTCATTCGCCATGTAAACACGGTCGTGCTACATTGCTGGTTTAAGCGTTTGACATATTTCTTATATGTTTTTAAATTTTCTGTATTAAAAACGAGTAACAAAGTCTGTTATAAATATTATATAGTGTCATGTTGCACAAATAGTGCAGTAAATTCACCTGATAAGCACTTTTTTTTAGTGTTTCTAACTATTATGATAACGATAATTTATTCTGATGTTAACTTGATAAAAATGTGTTTGTAACAGTTTTTGACTATTCTTCATTTGTATGAATATTTATTGATTGAATCTAAATAAAAATTTAATAAATCTTTTTTTTTTTTTAATGTGGAACAGAAAAAAAATATTTATGTATAATACATATAGTCATTAATTTTTATTTATGCATATTTAAAAGTGCCTTCAAGTATTTGATAGCTTATGTTTGCAGAGTTTCCCCCAGAGGGTTTCAGGGGGTGCTCCGCCCCTCCTGCCCTTTAGTTTAAAAAACAACGCCCCTCTTCCAAAATCTAGCGCCCCTCTTGTTATTCATTCAAAAAATAGCGCCCTTCTTGCCCACATTTGAAAAAATGCAGCCCTCCAGCAATGATCCGAACGTGCTGTAGTGAGTAAATTATGCAAAACATCTGCGACAAAATGCAAAAAATAGCCTCATAAGCGTCCCGTGGGACAGGTATAATTTCGTCAAAAAATTACTAAAAAAAACGGCAAGTTTCAGACTAATAACCGGCAAGATTCGCAAAAGTAGCTACTTTCGTCACAAAATTTCACAAAACGGTAGATTTCCTCAAAAGATCGTGGAAAAGCAACAAATTTCTTCCAAAAATTGCAATTTAAATGGAAACTTTTCTCGATTGAGTCGCAAAAAACAAGAACTTTCGTCAAAAAATAGCGATAAAACGGCAGATTTCGTCAAAAGATTTGCGAAAAAACGGCAAATTTCGTCCAAAAATCGCAATAAAACGGAAAATTCTGTGAAGAGTTCCGTTTTTTTTTTTTTTGCGATATTTTCATGATATTTGTTGTTTTTAGCGATTTTTTAGCAAGATATGCCATATTTTGTGATCTTTTATCAAAAACTGCTTTTTATGTGATCTATTAATAAAATTTAAAGTTTTTTGCAATTTTTTTTTTTTTTTTTTTTTTTTTTTTAAATTTGATGTTTTTTTTGCGATTTTTTTAACAAAATTTACCTTTTTTTTCTTTTTTTCAATTTTTTGATGAAATTTCTGTTTTTTTTTTTTTTTTTTTTCACGCCTTTTTGAACAGCTACATTCTAGATTTAACTCTATAAAAGTGCCCTTAAAAATGAAAAAGTGCCCTGAAAAATGTAAAAAGTGTCTTTTTCAGAACAGTAGCGCCCTGCCCTTTTTTAAACGTGGGGGAAACTCTGTGTTTGAAATATATATATATATTCATCAGAGTTTCCCCCAGAGGGTTTCAGGGGGGCGCTCCGCCCCTCGTGCACTTTAGTTGAAAAAATAGCACCCCTCTTGGCGCACATTAAAAAAAATAGCGCTCTTCTTGCCCCACATTAGAAAAAACTCAGCCCTTTAGCAATCTTTTCATGAAATTTGTCGTTTTTTCGCAATCTTTAAACAAAATCTGCCGTTTCGCGATTTTTCTACAATATTTGCCTTTTTTTCGCAATCTTTTAACAAAATTTAATTTTTTTTTCTTTTTTTCAATTTTTTGAAAAAAATGTTTGGATTTTTGTTTTCGAATCTTTGACGAAAATTCTGTTTTTCCACGATTTTTTGGACGCTAGATTGTAGATTCAACTCGACAAAAGTGCCCTTAAAAATCAGAAAAGTGCCCTGAAGAATGTAAAAGGTGCCCTCTTCAGAACAGTAGCTCCCTGCCCCTTTTTAAACCTTGGGGAAACTCTGTATTCATTATTCAATAATCATAATGCAATTTTTTGGAAAATTCTAATTTTGCTATCTGTCTTTAATGTATAAAATAAACATTAACATAAAACCTAAAAAAAAAAAAAAAAAAAAATGTATGAAAACAAATTTTTACTGAAATCATACATTCTCACGAAGCATATTCAGAAGCATTAGTAGCATATCCAGAAAAAAATGAGGGGGGGGGGGGGTGAGGTAAGAAAAGGCTTATTCTACATTAATGTAGAGAAGTTTTAATAAACTGGAGAATTCAAAATTTGGAGAATTTTTAAGGGTGATTCTAACCCCCTAAATAACACTTATGGCTAGAGAAATGTTCTTTTGGGGAAAAAAAAAAAAGTTCAATATTATGTTTATGCTGTGTGTATTCAATTATGCTTTTTTTTTTTCCCATAAAAATTTATATTTTATCTCAACTGTAAAATACAATTTCTACTACCGAAAATATGAGCTATTTTATGCTTAGATTTTTATTTATTTATTTTTTATAATTATTATTTAACATTAAATATTTTTATACTTGGAGAAAACTGCAAACAAGCTATTCAAATTTTAGTGGCCAAAAAGTAACTTGTTACGACTACAAAATAAACTTTCTAAGAAAAGTAAATTGTTTAAACTTAGACAAGCCACACTTGGCTCTATGTTTATTAATTAGAAAACTGAATAAATCTGAAAATTTAGATTGATTTCCTGTTCGTTATTCAATGTTATATTAAAAAGTTTTATAGTAGTTTTTAGAAAATGATCCATATCACAATTTTTTGTCTCAACTTGAGCTTATTTTTTTCCTTGTAGTATGTTTTTAATAAAAGTTTTAAAGTAATACTTTATATATTATAGAACAAACAATTAATTACTCTCATATAATTATTATTAAATTAAACTGTACTGAAATAAGAAAGTAACTCATTTCAAGAACAACAATCAAGAATCACAAATTATATTTTTATTTTTAATCATTCATTTCATTTTAATTATTATTTAATAAATAAAAGTAAATGTAGAACAGAAAAACATTTTTTTTAGATTTTGCTCCTCATATTTCTGTGTCGATGAAATCAGAATTCTTTCCTAAAAAAACTAGCATGGAAAGTGAATCCATTTTTGGGAGGTTGTCGTCTGATTACCCTATCACAAATCCGGCCGAAATCGATATTTTCAAATTAAAATTTTAATGAAAATAAAAAGTAAACGATGTATTTTGTATTAAGATAAGTTAAATCTTACTTTTTTAAAAATTTAAGGTGCTAACATTAAATAAATTTGGCGAAACAGGTGAAACAAGGTTACAAATTGGAAATGCAATGGGAAAAAGTACACGCTCAAAACGTAAACCTTTCGACTTTGCGGCAAATGACGTCACAACCAATCCTGTCACGTTTCTGTATCACATGGTTTTGTTTATGTTTTTGCGTTGTTAAAAACAGCAATTAAAGATTATTTAAAATTATTTTAACGATTCTGAGTGGATATTTGAGAATTTCAAGATAAACTTTATCAGTTACACACAAAAGAAAACGTATTCCTCCCAGGTGAAATTTCTCCATTCATCTATATGTAGAAGAAAATTCTTTCTTTTAAAGTTTGCTTTTGCTACCCACTCGTTGGATAGGTAGGTTCTTGTTCCCTGGTGCATGTCTTATTTAGATCATTCTGTATAAAATTCCACATTCTCAAAGGAACTAAAACTAACTGTATTGCGTTGTGCGCTAAAAATTTCATTTTATCTCATAATTCCTTTCCAAAATCTTATATAAGATTATATTTTGTATTTGCAAATAAAGATTGAGTGTCACCGCTTAGATGCTGATACCCGGGGCCGACCCACCCACCCCCCGTTAACTACACCACTGGATGTCTTAGAACAGAACATTTTTCAGAGAATGAGGAAATTTTCTGGTCATGATATCAATATGCACTGGCTACTATATGGTGGGGGGAAAATCAGTTGATTTGCTTGTTGTTTTGCGGATAAAATTGAACTACTTATCTTGATGTAAGATTCTAACCTGGGTCTTGTGACACTAATTTTTAAAATTTATGACTACGAAGCTGTTAATCTATAATTTTTTTTTAATATGGAAATGCAGTGTCTTTCATTTCTTGACAAGATTTATGTTAACTTTTACTAGTAATATAAGTTATATTCATACAAATTGTTGTATTGTATTATGAACTAAATAATATTTCATATATAGTTAAATGTATGTTTAGCAAATTTCATGATTCTGTTAAAAAGAAAAAATATAGTAGACTCCCACAAATCTGCTCATAATTTACAGTAGTAAACAATGAAACATTCAATTTAGGCATAGAGACAAAATTTGACTTTTTTAGTTTATCAATTCCATATATATTTTTATTTGTAATTTTTGTTAATATTACTGAATTCATGTTTTTTCATGAGGGAAGAATAAATTTATTTCTTTAAAAATTCAAGATTTTTATATTTTATTATTATTATTATTATTATTATTATTATTATTTTTTTTTATTTTTTTTTTTTTTTTTTTTTGAAATTAGGCTGGCTAAACCTGAAAAAAAAACTTCCTTATTTTGATTTTGATGTACATTAGTAATATACTTTATGAGGCAAGTTTCATTGAATGATTTAAGAAAAATACATTTTATCTTTTAAAATGAATATTTAATCATACATTATTGATTATTAACCTGTAGAAATTGGGATACAAAACATTTAACACTCATTTACAAGGTCATACAAAAGAGGTCACTAATATAATGATATCTTGGGAACAGCTATTTGTAGCGTATTCTAATTGTATTTCAAACATTTTTAAATTGATATACATTACGGAGATTTACTAATGATGCTTGCAGATGAATAGGATTTACGTCACATTTATTGTTCATGTACAGGGGCACAAAAAAGATTTTCAATACAATGCTGTATCCAAAGTATTGTTGATTAGGAATGATTGCTGAAGAACTTTTTCAATAATCAGATGCATTTTTATGTTAATGTGTTATTTTCATGTTGTGTTGTGTGCTTAAATTATATAGACCAAACACAGAACTACACAAAAGAATTCTAAAGCAGACAGTACCAAGAAGAAGCGTGAATTCATTAAAGTGTTTTTAATTTGAGTTATGCATTTTCAAGCTTAGCTACATTTATTATCAGTGATGTTTGTTGAATTTAAATAAAATCATACATTGGACTATGCATAAAACTAGATACATAATCAACTGTGCAATGGAATCTCAAGAAATGGGGATTTAATTGTTTTAAGTGGTTTTTTGCTTGAATTAAATTTAAGTTAAATATGTGACACACATAAAAATCTGTTGGTGATATACATAGTTGTACAAAAGAATTCAAGTACATTTATGTTTATTATTAGAAATTATTAAAGGGGAATTTTAATCATTTCAATAAACAATTTTTTTATTACTTGAGAGAGGTGTAACAAAAAATTAAAAACGAATATTATTGACATGTTTTGATTCCAATCTAATAAGAACCATAATCATAATAAGATTGGAATCGAAACATGTCAATAATATTTGTTTTTAAATTTTTGTTACACCTCTCAAATAATAAAAAAATGTTTATTCAAATGTTTATATAAAAGGTGAAGTACTTAAAATGTTATGATTTAAAAATCTAATAGATTTAATAACTTTTTTTATAAATTTTAATCTTTGTTATGCTTTTTCTTGCTAAACTAAATTTTAGCATATTATTTAGAATATTTACACGCTTATAAATCATATACAAAGATGCACAAAAGAATGGGGGCAGCAAAGTTTTGTTTACAGATTTTGGAAGTATTGGATATTTTTTCATTATCTAGGTTTGATACATGATTTTTCTTTCTTTGATATACAATTCTGAGGTACACTAAAGCATGATTTCTGTAAAAACATGTGTTGCGTTGGACTGATTGCAGTTTCATTTTCGCGATTGTTCATATTATCTGGCACACCATTTGACATTAATTTGTCAGAGTTTTGTCAAGGCCCCTATAAATAAGAACTACTATATTATCTCCTTAGAAATGTAATAAAATAAGTTTTAATTATATATGTTTTAAACTATCGTGTATGAAATGTTTTGTTTAATTAATGCATTTTTCTTTTTTTAATGTTACATGAATGACATCATGGGTAACAGTTAGTTATAATATAAAAACAAAATGTTTCTCCATCTAGTTGCTTCTGTTTCCTGCAATTCATTATTAGTTGAATTATTTTATTAAATATTTTGTACATTAAATGTGAGTGGTTCTTTGTTATATTTATTTATCTAATCTTAATGTTTCTGAATTTTCATTAGACTAAAGAAGGCTAAGGTGTTAGCCAAGGAACAAGATCTCAAAGAAGTTCAAAGAGATTTGAGTCTGATTAAGTCTATGGCTGGTATGTTAACTTATTTTTTCTGTATTTTATTAATGTTGTTAAAAGTTCATCAACTACAAATTCATTTTTTTTTTTTTTAACCAAATGTTATCAAATAATTAGCACATTTGAGGCAGCTTTTAAAAACAAAATTGTCCAACTTAGAAATATTTTTATTGCCTTTTAATCTGACATACACAGTGAGAATTTGATTGCTTTTGTGAACATAGAAGTAATCATTCTTAAATTAAGAAGCATTAAAAATATAAAAGTAATTATTTCATCTGTTTCAGAAAATTTTTCGCTGCTTCACTCATATTAATTTTAAGCTCAAATATTACTCAAATTATCATTTTCTGAAAGTAGCAGAAGAATGTTACAAAAATCTGTTAATGTTACTAGGTCTTAAAAATAATTACCGTATATTTCCATGTATAAGCTGAGTACAACTTTTTAGTGAACAATTATCCAAAATCAGAAACCCACATATAAGCCGATGTTAGAGAAAAAAATTCAGTAAATGAAAAGTTTGCCTTTTTTGTGCTTAGATAATAGAAAAATAGGTGCTCCTAAAAATTCTTGCTTTGCTTTACGCACTTCCAAATCTCTTTAATTGGCTCTGCTCTTTTTTTTTTTTTTTTTTTTTTTTTTTTTTGTATTGTTTATTTATAAAAACCAAATAACCTTTTCTTTTTTCCTCTTCTTCTTCTTAAATTACTAAAGAAATAATCATTTTGATCTTTCAAAAAATGTACCATCAATATTGCAATTCACAGTTACAGTCAAATAACCAATGCTTCAGAAGAAAATAAAAACAGCCATTTGACTGCAAATTGTCTTTTAAATACATGCTCCAAAAATGGGCTTAGGATAACTTATAAATTTTTTACCAAAAATTAAATTCTTGAAGCTTCAAAATAGCTTATCCTAGCAAGCAAGATTTTCTGAGATATGCTTAAAATCTACTTTTTGCAATCTATTTTGAAATGATTTCTGAAGACTACCTCAAGCCTTTACATCTTGAAACCAAGAGTTTTGCAGATTTTAGAATTTTGTAGATTTCTGGACATGATTTTATTTCAGGGCTGCAAAAAAAACTGGCTAAAATTTAAAAAAAAAAAAAAAAAAGGCCAGGCCGGTGGCTTTTATTGGTTTTAACTTTTTTGGGAGGGGGGGGGGGGCAAAATTAGTATTTTTTGGCCATAATTGGCTTTTATTCAGTTAACCATTTGATTTATACATTAAACCTTTTTAAGTGATTCTTAATTAGTTTTAATGATATTTAATTGACTTTGAGTTTAATAAATTTATTTATTAAAATGAAACATTGGGGTTTTAATTATGATTTATGATAAATTTAATTATAACCCAGTTTCTCAATAATGAAGACATCAGTACTAGAATAACACATTAATGGAGTTTCTAGTGGTTTATAGTCAGAATTGCAAATATATCAACTAAATTATAAAATGGCCATACCAAGTGCTTTTTTTTAATTTATTTACATTGACCTTAATTCCACTCTTGTTTTTCCATTTTTATTACTTTATAAAATGAGAGGACTATGGTTACTTAATTACAGTATGTTTTATTAACTAATTTTAAGAGCTATTAATATGCTTTATTTTATTCCCTATAAACATTTAAAGTCATATGTAATCATGTAATAAAAACACATTATCTAACTATTAAAAACAGTATTATGAATTAGCATATGGATGAATATATTCATTCTCTGAATCTTTCAACATTGGTCATTCTGTATCTGTGACAATCTTTCCATATTGACATGCAAGACTATTTCCATCAATGCTTTGATGTGTTACATTTTGTCATAGTTTAATTAAATATAATTGTTTAGAATTTGTAATATATGTGAAGCTATGTAATATGGAATTTCAAAATGCACTTTATATTCTTTTCAATGTTTATGATTTTTTTTCAGACATAATGCTTTCACATTTCATTTTTAGTGGTTAAATACTTATTTATTTGAAAAATTTGATAGAAATTTATAACTTTTTTACAAGAAAATATTTATAAAAGTATTAAAAATAATTTTAATTGTAATTTAATATAAATTAGTTGCAAAATAACTTAAAAGCAGTCTTTTTTTTAAGTTGCTAAAAGCCGGGAACCCTTATTTATATTTTTCAAACAGTAATTTTAATGTAGTTAAATGTAAGGAACTCTAATGGTACTTACAATAAAGTAAATTAATAAAATATTAAAATAGTTTAATAAATAATTAATTACATAAAATAATTATGTAAAATAATAAAGAAATTAGCTTTAAAGAGAAAATCAAATTCTTTTTTTTTAATGTTCTCTATTTATTATTATTGTGAACTGAAGTGTTTTCTTTTTGTACCTTTTTTTTTCGTGGAAAAAAAAAAAGTTGGAATCAGCTATAATAGACAAAATTACATATGAAATTATGAAAAAATAAAAATCATTACATGTTAAAAACAAACAATATGACTCCTACAGTTTGTTGCAGGTATTGTACAGTAAGTGCAATAGCTGCCGTCATGCCTTTTTTTAAATCTCAGATAAGGATATAATTTAAATCATAAAAATAAAATAACAAAACTGCATGCCATATCTATCAAGATTTAATAAACATAAAAAGCTTGATTCATTAAAAAATGTCTTAAGAAAGAATCTCATTGACATTACTGGCATCTTAATTTTTTTTTCTTTTTTGTTTTTGTTTTATTTAGAAATAAATTAATAATTTTATCATAAGAAAGCACTTGAGTTTGGTCACAATAATAATAATGTTTCATACAAATATATAAAATTGTTTTATTAGCATAGTTTGACACAAAGATTTTTATTCATGTGTAAAATTTCTCTAATTTTAGCTCCATCTCAAATGAAACTAAAAGAAGAAGAAGCAAATGTGGAAATGTTGGATGTGACTCAAGAAGAAAAAATTATGGAAGAGAATTAGAAGATTTCATTTTCTGTTTGTTTATGATTTTTTTATCCATGTATATAAATAATTTGAGGAAAAATAAATTTACATCCAACTTAAAGTACTTTATTATTATTATTTAAGTAAAATTTTGTGATATGCTATCTTTATTTCAGTCAAATGAGCATTGTGAATTCTTTGTAATCATTTATTTTATTTATTTTTCGGAGTTAAAAGAGTATTTTTCAATATGTAGGGTCAGTTGGGGAAGAGTGAGAATAAAAACAAGCTCTTTTTTTGAGATTGCCTTAAAACCAAACTATTAAATTTATTTTAATGGAACTTTAGATGCATTTTATGCACATTGGATTCATGCAGAATAAACATGAAATGTAACCATTTAGTTTTGTTCAGTTTTATTATTTATTTTATTTATTTTTATTATTATTTTTTTTTTCACAGTGATACAATTATAAAGCATGTTTTGATACCCTATCATTACCCCATAGTGGAGATAATTTCCAAAGATAGTGTATTCTAAAAATATGTAAATTTATAAAATAAATAGTTTCCAATAATAGTGTATTCTAAAAATATGTATTTTTTTTTTTTTTTTTTTTTTTTTTTTTTTTTTTTTTAAATAAGAATACACTGAGAAAATGTTTTTTAATTATATTTAAAGTACAAATGCATACACACAAAAAAAGTTGACATATTTAATTAAAGAAATGATGTGCATGGCTGTCAAAATTAGGTTTAGTTAGTTTGTAGCATATATTGCAGAGCTCTACACAGTTTTCATCATCAATATAGCAGGAAAAGTGTAATAGTTTCCTTCTCCCAATGATACTTTAGTCAAATACTTTATGTGACAGAATACATTAATTTCTATTACTTGTCTGTTAAATTTATCTGATTAACTTTTTGACTCATACTCAACTTCAGCCCATGAACCTTGCTTTATTTCTTTAAAATCTATTTTTATATTATCTGTTTCATTTCTTTTATTTTCTGTAATTATTTTTAGGATTTTGGATGTTCATTTTTTCCTTGATATTCTTTTTTTCTTATGGGCAGTTTCCTCTGTTTTTTACATACTTGACTGTTTTTTTTTCTCCCCTTACAGTCACTTCCTTCAATAGTTTCATTAGTTTAGGGTCCTGTCCCTGCCCGCGAAGACACTCGCAAGCTAATGCTATTCCTATGGGGAGGCATTTTTCTAACTGATGTGACAAATAAAAGTATTATTAAAGTAATCTTGCAATTTTACATGTTAATATATATATTTTAAATAAGTACATTATTTTTTAAAAATACATATTTTTCCAATTTTTAGATGCTTTTTTGCATAAATTTTATAATTCTATTTCTTATGAGTTGAACTCTTTCACATTTTGACATTTTGAAATAATTTTTTTTTTTTTTTTTTTTTTTTTTGCATTGGATAGCTGAGGTCCCTCTCAAGATCACTCCTTGATTACTTTTTCGATTTTGGTTGCAGATATTTTTTATAAAGTTACTTTCACTTTCTGAACTGGTTCTGAAAAATGCGTCCCCATAGGAATAGCATTAGCTCGCGAGTGCCTTTGCAGGCGGCGGGGACAGGACCCTTAAAACCTTACTGCGCCCTTGCTCTGCAATTGTTTTATTTGTTTGTCATAATTTTATTATAAAATATAAGGAAAACATCAGACATTTACTAAAGTTAACACAGATGTAAAGAAAAAAAAATCCATATTATGCAATTTTCGCTAAGCCTAACCATGCCCTGAAATTATCCCACTGTTGAAAACAACTCATAAGAAATAGAATTATAAAATTTATGCAAAAAAGCATCTAAAAATTGGAAAAATATGTATTTTTAAAAAATAACTTAATGTACTTATTTAAAATGTATTTTAACATGAAAAAGTGCAAGATTACTTTAATAATACTTTTAATTTGTCACATCAATTACTATAATATTATGTTATTGATAGTTATGAAATACTTGCATAGAAAGTTTTAAAACATTACAAAAATAAAGGTTACAGACACAAATTGCATATAATGGAGCCGTGTTCACCACATTTTTTTTTTTTTTTTTTTCACATATTATACATGGTATTTTGCGTCTTCTCTCATTTGCAAAAAGGCATGCCCTTAACCCTCTCACTGACAAACCCGTCTATAGACATTCCCTAAGCTCCAGGTTTCACTGCAATGCAAGCAATAATTAAAATGATATAACTTAGTTGATTTAATGGATTTTTAATACATTGTGCAATGATTAACACACTCAAGGATAACATTCATATTCGTAAATAAGATTTTTCTATAATTTTGAAAGAATCCTATTTTTTTAGCAATTAAAACAAAATGCTGAGAAAACAACATTACAATTTTGCCCTTTTGCAAGACTGTCAGAGGGTTAATTACAAACTGTTACCTAATTCATATATTTAAATTAAGCTCTCTTTCTGAAAAGGATTCATAAGCATTAAACACTCCTTGTCAGTTATATCTTCATCATATTTTCATTTATTAATTCTTAATCTATTGAAATTCAGCAAATAACTTTTCAAATATATATATATATATATATATATATATATATATATATATAGTAATAACTTAAATAACGATACTTATTGAATTTTTCACAAGAATCTGTTTTAGCAAAAATATACATGCAATAGTGCTCACTGGTTCTTTGAGAACTGGATGTGCAGTTTTCTGACTAAAAATTTCCCCCCACTATTTAACATTGTAACGAATAGAAAGCAAATGACCTTGGGAACAGGTACTATTAGACTTACCCACTTTCACTTTTTGGAAATTTTTCTACATTACAATTTAAAAACGACCATGCCTATGAGACTCAGAGCATGTCCTGGTGGGTTAAGCAAAATATGAGTATTTAAATAATTCAAAAATCATTTCCGATATAAAGCAATCTTTGAACATTTTTAGAATTGGATTGAAAAAAAGCCCTGCCAAGCAAATGAATAGAACTTGGTAAATTTTAATGGGCTTGATAAAAATTTGTAGTATAACTAAATCTTTTTTATATATATATATCAAGCTTGGAATTATTTTAGTACCTCTTATTGAGATATAAGGAATCTCATTTCATATGCTTTTAGCTCCTTTGTTTAGAATATATTTCTTTTGGGTTAATTCTTGATGAGCTGCAGTGATTTATTCATCCTAAATCCCTGTTACTCTTTTTTTTTTTTTTTTTTTTTTTTTTTTTTTTTTTTTTTTTTTTAATCCCAACAGCAGTATACTATTAATATAAAAATATTTCTTGGGGTTATTATTTTTCAAAACACTGTAAAGTAAGCAAATCAGCACAAATTTGTTATAGGACTGTTGAAATCTCATTATAGTTACAATATTATCTACACACAGTGTATCAATTAATAATAAAAAAAGTCATGGCAAAAAATATGAATTTATTTTCAAGATCCTAACTGAAATATATTGTAAAAGAAAAATTGTTAGAACATCTGCAAGGATAGATTAATAATTTTATTAATTTAAAATTTCTACTTATGAAAATTAAACCTTGTCTTTCAGCAAAATTTTTCTTTGAAAAATAGGGAGTGTAAAAAGTACATAGGGATGTAAATTATGTTAATATAATATCACTATCTCATTTATTTGATAAAAGAATCTTTTTTATCTTTGATTGAGGGAAATGTTATATCCTTCTTTCCAATAATAATAAAATCTATAGAGTTGTTTTTTATGTAACTGAAGGAAAAAGAAAGTGTAAATTTGCTTTGAATTATATTTTGCAACAAAAATTACCATATCGCTGAATTTGCATTCTTTAACCATTTCTTCAGTGTCAAAGGCAAAGGATATAAAAAATATGCAAGTTAATTGTTTTAAAATATTTATCAATATTAAATTTCTTTGGAGAAAAACTTGCAGTAATTAAAGAAATGTCTCTCTTTAAGATAATTAGAATTTTTTAATAAACAATTTTTAAAAATTGCATTTAAGCAATTATTTAAATGACATTAACAGTAGGGATATTGTTATATATTAGTTCTTGTGGTTATTCCATAATATAAAAATTAGTAACAAAGCATTAATTGAATTGTGAAACTCTATTGAAATTTTTTTCTGCGAAATTGATTACTCTAAATTTAGTTTGATCAAAATGTTTTACTTAGACTGATTAATTTTCAACATTGCCTTCTACTACATGAAATACTATTAATATGAAATGCTTATTACTAATCTCGTTTTTTTCTACTTTAAACTTTTTGATATTTTTCAGTTAGCTGGATGCCAGTGTTACATATCTGTACATACATGTGTATGTATATTTACATATACATATAAATAATACTAGCACCCAGCTTACCAAAACATATGCTTTTTATATAAATCTGCTTGATGGTTTCAGGATTTAAGCATCATAGCCAATAAATATAGATTTTTTTATTTACTATTTTTCTTTCTTTTTTTTTTTTTTTTTTTTTTTTTTTTGTACTTTCAACTGTAGTGATATTTATCATCAAATATAAACAGCTGTGAAAGCATACCTAATGAATCTCTATGTGTGTGTATATATATACATATAGTTAGACTCCGATTTAACAAATTCATCGGTACCATAAATCTTATTCGTTAAATTGAGGTTATTCATAAAATTGGAGTCCATACAAAAGCAATTATGCACTTATCTTATGGAAATATAAACCATTATACAAAAATATCCATAATTAGAAATTTTACACTATTCAGCCGCTAAAAATATAACAAATAATTTACACCAACTCATTTTAAATTTTAAACTGTGTAACAGATGTTTGAGAATTTTTTTTGATTCCTGATTTAAAAAAGATGTTTTTTGACTTTATGGAGAAAAGAAAATACTGAATCATTTATGTCCTGCTGCATGATGTGTGTTTTCACTGTTTCTAAACCCTGCAAAGCATGAGAAAAAACAAGTTTTAATGGGTATTTCATCATTTATTTCTGCATCAGAATCATTATTTGTTGATTTTGATAAATTAACTATTTCATTAACTTCAGTTGTACTGGTAGAAATTCCATCAACATGTATGACATAATCGTTAAAGTCTATCTCAGGAGAGATTTCTTTCAATATAACTTCTTATTGAAAGTTATCAATAAGATAACTTTCAATTCAACTTAAGTATTCTGAAGGGGTAATATCTTCATCATTTTCGAATTGTGTACCTAAAAATCGCTATTTCTGAAAGCATTTTTCAATCCTAATTTTAGAAACTTGGTCTCAAGATTCTCTCACAAAATATAGAACATTCAAATCATTGGCCTCGTATCTTTTCTCAGCATTTTCATTCAATGATGAAATTTTTCTCATAAGCAACTTTCTGTAATTAACTTTTACAGAACCAATGATACCAATATCTACTGTCTAGTGGATGAAATACGCTTGTACAATGAGCAGAAGACAACGAAACTTTGACATTGTTGAAATTGCAAATTGGAGGTTGAGCGGGACATTAATCAATAAACCAAAAAAAAAGTGTTTTGTATTTGCATAGATTTATCTAAACTTGTCAGAAATCTATAAGTAGGAATAAAGTCATCTATGATTTTAAATTTGCAGCATATTTTGTCGGTAAGGTCTTTATGTTTTTAAAACATCGCGACTTTGCTGCCATTCTTATAACAAATGGCTACAATTTGTCAGTTCCATCAGCATTAACCACTATCAAAACCATAATCCTCATTTTATTTTTTTCCGCAAAAGAAATTTTGGTACTACTTTGTTATCCCATCAACCAATTTCACCAAATTATACATATTGACATAATTTTTATTTAAAAAAAAATGGTAGAATATTAATAAAAATACAAATAAAAAGTCAAAATAAAATCACTTATTGATGTTTTAAACACCTTTATCATATTTAATGTCATTGAATGTGACATTCAAGGTCATCCATTATTGGCATTTAATTTTATGGTTTGGTGATAATTTTTTAGTCGACAGGATAACCAAGTAGTACCAAAATTTTTCATTTCTATAACAAAGTATCTTTTTGGATTGAAAGTCATAAAACAATCCTGTTTCATCTCCATTGTAAATGCCCAATAGTAAATACCTATCAATTCAATCAGGCTGAGCAACTTTTCTTCACAATCTTTTATTTCAAGTAGAGGTTACCGATTCTGAGTCTACTTATATGAGAAGTCAGTGGTTGCATCCTACCTTGTCGAAAATCATTGGGTACAATTTTTTTTTATATTTCCAGACAAGATGTATACACCATTTGAAATGCAAAATCCAATATTTTTCTGACCCACACTAACTAAAAATTTTCTTTCAGCTATTGAAAAAAATTCATTGATTCAGGATTTATTGTTCATTAAATAAAATTTTTATAATAATTTTAGTCAGGAAAAAAGAAAAATTTGTTAAATATAGGTTAATATATATACACAAAGCGTGTAAAAATGATTAAGGACAGCAAAGAATATATATATATATATATATATTTTTTTTTAAATTTATTTATTTATTTATTTATTTTTTTTTGATAAATTTTAAAGCAAAAAATCTCTTATCTTTCTTATGATCAGGATGGCTACAGAAATGATGAAAAAAAGTTACCTGATTATCTATATCAGATTTCCTGGATTTTTATTATTAAAGAACATATACGGTATTTTTTTAATATTTATATTATATTATTTTTTTTAACATACGCTGCTTTCTTGTATAACACACTTATCCAGCTTGCAAATATCTCTTTTGGGAGGAAAAAACAAAAATTGAACAGTATTTAATTAACAGAGGTGCCAAGTATTATGATTTATCCATGATTATTACTGATACACAACAAAAGTTATAGTGTTACAGGCATTGGATAAAAAAATTGTTAATTTCATCAAAGGATCAGTTGAAATAACACAAATTTCGACACAGAATTGTAGAAAAAACATGAAAATTTGTCAAAAGAGCATATAAAAAAACGCTCACTTCTTCAAAGTTTTGCAAAAAAAAAAAAAACGCAAATTTAGTCAAAAACACATGGAAAAGTGGGAAATTAGTCCTAAAGATTTCATAAAAAGTGCAAATTTCACCCAAGGCTTGCGTAAAAAAATGCGAATTTTGTATAAGGTTCAAGAAAAAGTGAGAATTTCCTCATAAGATTGCAAAAAACGTGCAAATTTCATCTTAATATCACAAAAAACTTTCAAATTTCGTCTAAAGATCATGAAAAACACACAAAATGCATTAAAAAAACGCAAAAAGTGCAAATTTTGTCCAAAAAATCATGAAAAATATTCGAACTTTGTCAAAAAAATCGCAAAAGAACAAATTTCGTAAAAGAAAAAAAAAATCATGAAAAACTTGCAAATTTTGTCAAGAACTCACAAAAAAAGTGTACATTTTGACAAGAAATCGTGAATCTTGGCAGCAGTATGGCTTTATGTGTCTTTTGCACATCTTATTATTGGTTTAAATGTAGCTTGTTTGGTACTAAATCAATGCTGTTTGTAAGGTGGAAACAAAAATATTTTTGCAGAGAGAAAAATTTCCCTGATTTTTGAATTTTTTAAAAAAGTTCCCTGATATTTCCAGATTGATAAACTTCCCTGATTCCATGATTTCCAGATTCTGTAGCCACCCTGATGATGTATGTATCACCAAGCTGAAAAGCTAATAAAAAAGTTTAAAAAAATTTCAACTGTAAGTATTTTATCACGAATAAAGTAACTGCACAAAAAATCACTATTTTTGATTGTATAAAAACTTTAAGAACAGTAAAATAAATTCAATACAGTAAACGAAGAAACAAACATTTAATGTATTATGCACCCACCTATGAGTTTATTGATTGCAAATATTCCATCATTTCCCTACATAATTAATTTTTGGCACAGTTCGGGATTATTTTTGTACTATTCATCTTTAATTGTAGATCTGAATTCATTTGCTGAAGAAAAATGTCTTCACTTTTATAAAAATCAACTTACTAGATATCCCCATAAGTTATTGATAGGATTAAAATCAGGATTTATGAGCAGTCATTGCAAAGCTCGAATATTTTTCTTATAGAACTAAAGTTTTTTTCACACGACTTGTGTAGATGGGTGCATTATCTTGCTGTTATATTATTATTATTATTTTCTGCCAGAAGTATTGCAATAAATGAAAGATTGTGAAAAAGAATTTATATATGTGGCTTTGAATTAAATTTCCCTGAAATATATACAAATGGCACCAAATCGTTGAATAAAAATCATGCCCATGTTGCAATGAATTTGCCACCTGACTGATGTTTCAATAAAATCATTTTTTTCTTTTCTTAAATCATCCCAATAATATTTTCAGCCATCAGGACTCTTTAAATTTCTCTTTTTTTTACCCGAGAAAATTATCTGCTGTCATTTGTCATCACTTGTGCTACAAACTGTAAAAACTGGGCTTTGTGGCTAGTTAATTTTGTAATAATGTCAAAAGTAAGTAAACTGACAGAATATTAAAAAAGTGCTATTGAATTTTTTGCATTGTACATGAATGAGTTGTAAGTCTGTTTAAAAAAGGATAGGAAAACATACAATTATAAACAATTTTTAATGTTAAAATGTAAATATGAAAAAAAAAAAAAAAAAAAAAAAAACTGGAGGCAGACCAAAGTCATTCAGTGATAAAAGGATTTTTAAATATAGCATCAACTAGAAAATGTTTAAGTAAAGAAATTCTGCAAAAGATTGGGCTCAAAATATACAAGAAAATATTCTGTCATACAATTAATTGATGTGGGAATACAAAATACGTGACAAAATTGTGTAAATTCTATTTATATCCAAGGTGTGAAAATATGTTAATCTTATTCATACACGTACAAGTGACTATCAGTTCTATTTGAATAACATTGAAATGATTTGAAAGGGGCCCCAATTAATCATAATCGGGCCCTGGTTGTATCTAAAAATCATATAGCTATATTCTCATCCAAGATAAGATGTGAAGAGTATGACTTTGAGTTACCTGTTTTAAACAATAGTATAATTAATTAAAGTCAAGCTTGCTTATAATAAACCCTGATTTAACGAAGAAATCAAAAATACTTTGTTGGTACAATTTAAATTCTATGTGAGCATAACTTGCTATTAACAAGCAAATCCCGGTTATAAGAAGCAATTTTTTTAATGAATTTAAAATTTCTGTTGACTTCCACCTCTCCAACTCTAATAATCATTTCTTGAAAAATTTCTTTAACTTTCTGAAGTCAAGTGAAAGTTGGTGATGAGTTATAAATTGTGAGAACAAGTGATGGAAGTATTTTTCATCATGGGAGTACACATGCAAGGATCTCCCACGATGACCATAAGGAGATAGATGACGGAGGTTTCTGATTTGACAGAAGTTTACACTGCATAGTTGTATGGTAGGGTAAAGGACTTGTGAAGAAGTCACTATTTGATCTGCATTTATAGAGTATGCTCATCAAATTTTATTGTGCAAAATTGAAATGTAGAGTTTCATCAGGATTTTATTAGAATTAGAAGTTGGATTAAAAAATTCCAGAATATGCAAAAAAGGTGATTTATTTTCTTCTACTGACTTCAACTTTGTTAAAGAACAAAGAAAAATTAATGACTGCATTCAATCAAAATAAGATTGACTTTAACATTTGAAGTAATATGACAAAGAGGATTCGGATAAATCTCTTTTGAAGTGGATGAAGGTACAACACAAACACAGTGCAGGTAAGTGGTCCACATACAGGAAAAATCCTGACAAGCAAATTTTTCAGGAGTTCTGAAAAATTAACAGTTGGGTTATTCTAGATTTGTATGTTCGAATGGATAATCTTTTGATAAATTTGAGGTGATTGGGTCATCAGAAGTTAAAAATCAAACTTTCATAAGCACTTAATTTTAATGCTTCTTGATAGAAGAGAAAAATAGGCTTTAACTCAAATACTAATTTAAACATACTGAAATGGTATGTTTAATGAACGATGCATGAAAAAACATTGCATCAACTGGATTGAACATTTAACAAGAGGGACAAATCTCTGAGGAAAACGAAGTAGATAAATTAAAAAATTTGGAAATGATTAGCAACTATGCTGCGGACACGATATACCGTGTAAATTATGCAAGGAATAAAAAAAAAGGTCTCATGTATCCCACAAAACGCATAATTTCGTCAAAGGATTGTTAAAAAATCGCCAAAAAAAACTACTAATCTCTGGCAAATTTTGTCACAGGAGGTCCAAAAAATGGCTAATTTCATCCCAAAAACCTGGAAAAATGAAAAAAGGCAGATTATGTCAAAAGATCATGAAAAAATGACAAATTTGATCCAAAAATCACAAAAAAACCAGCAAATTTCGTCAAAAGTTTTGCGAAAAACAACTTTCATAAAAAAAAATTCCCGAAAAAAGTTGGATTTCATCAAAAAATTGTGGAAAAATAGCAAATTTTGTCAAGATTCATGAAAAACAGCAACTTCTGTCAAAAGATGCACAAAGAATGGCAATTTTCATCAAAAAATCACGATAAAACGGCAAATTTCATCCAAAGATTAAAAAAAAAAAAACCTCAAATTTCATCAAAAGATCGCAAAAAAAATGAAACTTTCATCAAAGGGGCACGAAAAAAAATGTGTTCACGCCAGGAGTTTATTTTTCTGTTCCAGAAACTGATTTTCCTGCTTCAAAATTGATTTTTTGCAACTCCAAATCTTTTTAAACAAATGTGTCTCCTAAAAGCACCATTCATGAAACAAAAAGAACCCTTTTACTCAACAAAAATATTCTTTTTTTCAACGAAAAGTCTTTTTCAATAAATCTGCCTTAACCATTAAAAAAAAAAAGTGAATAGTGATATTTGTTATTTTTACCCTCAAATAAACATTATTTTACAATTAAATTTGTATCATGCACATTTATTTTTAAAAACAGTAAAGAAAATTTCTCTTCACAGTTTAAAAAAATTAATATTGGTTTTAATTATTTATTATTAAAACAATAATTATTGTATTTTATTTTTCTTTTCCAAATGAACAAGTTCAATTTTTTGTGTCTAAAAATATGAATTATTATTAATTGGGACCCGCTTTTGTAAAAAAGGGATGGAGAATTTTAAAAGTCCCAAGGACCCAGCATTTTTTTAAGTCCAGCGACATCACTGGATTAAAAAAAAAAAAAAGGAAAATTATGTATCTGTTAAAGCCAGTGTTATCACTTCCGAGATACTCATTCCCGAGTTTATTCTAGTTGAAATAAAAGCTAAAGAAGTTTAAAAAATCATGAAAGTGACGATTGTGAAAAATTTTAAGCTCAATCACTTTTATCATACTCAAAGGCTTTTAAGTACGCAGAAAAACTTCAAAGTGTTTTCAAAACCATGGGTGCAAATCATGATGTTTCTTGAGCTCTGACTCTTCTCTGAAGAACAATAACACAAGAAAGAAGCAAGACAGTTCAAAGCAAACCAATTAACTTCTTTTGTGCTGTAGAGATATAAAAAATAAATAAAGTATGCATAATAAATTAAGTATATGTATGCAGTGTTGAATTCAGACACTTTTCTCCGGGAGGGACTTCTGTGGCTCTGGGGGTGGGGGAAATCACATTTTTTTACCATTGAAAAGACAAAATCTCAAAATTTACGGTGGGAGGGGGGGGGGGGAGATGTCCTCGCTGAATTCAACACTGTATGAAATCAACAAGTTTAACACTTTTTTTAAATGAAAATTCTGCCATATTAGTTAATTTTGTTAAAAACTCGATCAACAATGTAAACAAAAACAATCCAATGACTGACAACCAACCGTTGCCAAAGCAGAAAACCATATTTCGCTAGTTTTGGAGTCTGGGGGTTTGTTTTAGATTCATCTGTTCCGCACGAAGGCGAGAACATGGAGCGAGTCTTTATGGTAGCATTAAGTGCTCGATTCTGTGTGATCAGGACCAGATTAACCACTTTATCGTTGCGTGATTTTTTGAGGGGGAGGGAGATAGTCCCTGCTGAATTCAACACTGTATGTATGAATTTTTAGACTTTTTTTTTATGGGCACCCAGTTATAACAAGCAAATACAGGGTTGCCACACAGCCTGGAAAACCAGGAAAACACAGGGAATTTTAAATCTCCTCCCAAAACAGGGAAATTTCAGGGAATTAAAAAAAAAATCCTAAAAAATCTGGAAAATACAGGGAATTTGGTAATGGCAAATTATATCATTTCTAATTAGCCTTCATACACACATATATTTTTTCACACTCGACATGGAATAAATGCATTGCAGTACAGGGAATTTTTTTTCAAGATCAGAGTGGCAACCCTGAAATACCACAATCGTTTCGCACTCACTATAAGCGAGTTCGAATGCATCTAAATTTTTATCAGAATAGTATTATAGCACTCGTATTCGTTATCCACCCATGCCCCAAACAAATAAATCACAAAAATAGGAAATCATTTATGCCAAATCCTTTTTGGCACATGGGAAATAAATTTTTCATGCCAAAGATGTTTTTTCTTTTCAAATTGGAAAATGTCCCAATGAAAAGAAATAAAGGAATATATCTACTTTTTTTCTTTCTTAATCTTCAATTTAAATGGTAATGTAGAATTCATGCTGCGACGAAAGTAGAAAATATTAATTTGATTTTTACCTACAACAAAAGCACAACTATATAAGATTTAATTTTAATGCATTTTTTATTAAAAAAAAATTTTTTTTAAGGTGACATTTAGTGGGATAAGAAGTAACAGTTTTTCTTAATTAAAGGTGATTTTCTTAATTATATTTATTTATGAGCATAGTCTTTAACCTTTAACTATTAAACTCAGGGATGCCGCGGACGCGCTATAGCACGTAAAAGACGCAAAAAATCAGAGACGGGAAGCAAAAAAATGGAGCTTACGCGTCCCGCAAGATGCGTAATTTTTGTCAAAAATTCGCAAAAAAGGCAAATTTCATTAAAAAAATTGCAAAAAAAAAGAATAATTTCCGGCAAATTTCGTCTAAAATTTTGCGAAAAAAATGGCTAATTTTGTTACAAAATCATGAAAAAAGGCAGATTTCCTCAAAAAATCGCGAAAAAAACGACATATTTCGTCCAAAAATCGTGATAAAATGGCAAATTTTGTCTAAAGATCCGCGAAAAACGGCAATTTTCATGAAATGATAAAACGGCACATTTCGTCTAAAGATCGCAAAAAACGGCACATTTCGTCAAAAGATCGCGAAAAAACGGCATATTACATCAAAAAATCGCAAAAAAGACAAATTTCATTAAAAAATTGCGAAATAACGAATAATTTTCGGCGAATTTCATCAAAAGATTCGCAAAAAATGACTAATTTTATTACAAATTCTCAAACAAAAAGCAGATTTCCTCAAAAAAAATCGCGAAAAAACGACAAATTTCATCCACAAATCGTGATAAAACAACAAATTTTGTCAAAAAATTCACGAAAACAGCAATTTTCATCAAAAAATCGTGATAAAATAGCACATTACGTCAAAAGATCGTGAAAAAGGGCTCATTTCGTTAAAAGATCGCAAAAAAACGGCAAATTTCGTCAAAAGATCGCGAAAAAAACGGCAAATTTCGTGAAAAAATAGCTTTAAAATGCAATTTCCGTCAAAGGGGTACGAAAAAAAAGTTAATGACAGGATAGAATTTTTCTTTTTCAAAAACCAACTTCCCTGCTTCCAAACAGTTTTTTTTTTTTTTTTTTCTTTTGCTCCCCCAAAAACAGATTTTCCTGCTTCACAATGTATTTTTGATTGTTCTGACTATTTTGAAAAGTATTCTTTTTTTAGAAAAAATGTCTTTTTCAATAAATCAGTTTTACCCCTTTTTAAAAGAAATTTGAACAATAGTGATACTTGTTATCTTCTATACTCAATTAAGCATTATTTTATAATTTGTATCTTGCACATTTATTTTTTAAAAAGTAAAGTAAATATCTCTTAATAGTTTTAAATAAATAATGTTGGCTTTAGTTATTTATACATTAATTAAAACAATAATTACTGCATTTAACTTTTCTTTTGCAAATGAATAAGTTCAATTTTTTGCTTCTAAAAATATGACTTATTAGTGGGGACCCGCTTTTTTGAAAAAGGGACCCAGAATTTTAGAAGTCCTGGGTCCCCGGGACCCAGGATTTTTCAAGCCCAGCGGCATCACTGAAACTGTTTAAGTTGTAGGTGCCGTTTAAAACATATTTTGGCTTAATTTTGTTGATATTGAAGAAGACTATCTCCCATGACGTAATAGTAGTTTAGTATATTCTCATAAAATTTAGATGATGATTTTCTAGTTTGACTAATAGGTTAGTGAATAATACAAAATTTTTAGTGCAGGTCCTGCTATTAAAAATGTGAGTAAGGCAAAATCATGAGTTTTTCTTTCATTGTTTATATTGAAATCGAAAGCTTTAGTACAGAATTGTATAGATATTTGAAGCTCTCATTTTAGTTATTGAAAAAGTAAACAATTATGATATTATCAACAAATGACATAATAAAATTTTACTTATTATGATTATTTACATTAAGAACTTTGAAAACATTTTTTAAACTTTCAAGTTTCATCATCATCATCTGAAACATCAGCTTTTTCTTCTCTTGCAGCAGCTAACTTAGCTGCCAATTGTTTAGCAGGTTTGAAAAATCCATATGTCTGCACACCACAGACATAACACCTAGTACTTTTTTTGTAATTATCTAATGCACATTTTTCACAAAAGTAATGATTACATTTGGTCATAACTGGTTCTTTGAATGATTCACGGCATATGAAACATTTAAATGGCAAATCATCTTCATCGGAACTAATTTCATATTTTGTTGAATCTTCTGTACCATATGTATTATTTGCCATCTCTAATTCTAACTGCCATCCTTGTTTGTAATCAGATCTATCATGCATAAATTTGCAGCTATCGCCAAATCCGCAAAAACCTGTTTCTTTATAATCCTTGCAAATATCTGGTTGATAATCCCATCTCACAGTTGATCTTATGTTATCAGGTGCACGTACTGGTCCTTTCCTGACCATACCACTAGATGCATTACCTTGAGCAGTGTCTTTCTTAGTAATATACTGTGCATAATTATTCATGCCTCTGTATACTTTGTCGTCAGCTTTTCCTTTAAGTTCTTCATTAATTTTTTGGGCTTTCTCAAAGATTGCTTGAGCATCTCGATCTTTTTCCGTTTCAGTTTGTAAATATAATGTAGCTCCCATATCTGAAGGACCTGCAGGCTCTGCTGTTTTAGATGATTTATAAACAGGTATTACATTTTTATCTTCATCTTCTTCATCCGAATGTTCATCACTGCGAATCTTTTTAGGACCAACTTTGGTTCCCTGAATCATAGGATTATTCACAACCGATTTCCTTTCTTTTCGTATAATTTTTGTTTCATCTTCACTGCTAGATTCTGAATCATCATTAGCTCTCCTTTTTCTGATGTTACGTTTAACACTTTTTTTAAATGAAAATTCTGCCATATTAGTTAATTTTGTTAAAAACTCGATCAACAATGTAAACAAAAACACGTCTTGATAAAAACTATATGGTAGACTCTGTATATCGCCAAATTCTTCGCCAGTTGTTGGCGATGTATTTAGGGTTATAGGATTTGATCACATGACATTATTATTTATATTTACAAATAGTTACGCTATGGAGCTGTATGTTTTCTAAATGAGAATAAGATATGAATTTTGTTTTGAAACTAACTATCTTCGTTTATATTTTCATTGTATAAATTTATAACTTTTCCCTCTAAATTTTAATTAATATTTAATAAAGTAAAATCATAAAAAGAAATACAACTTTTTTTTATATGTTATATTTTGCTCTTTATGTTTCTGACTGATTATTTTATTCAAAATTGGTCATATATTATTTTATAAATGCTTTAAAAATAAAAATATATGTGTCACGAACTAAATGAAAGGGTTTCAAATATTAGTATTTTTTAATACGTTTATAAAAATTACTTCTAATATTCTATTTAAAAGTATATGTTTTTTATGTTTAATTTATTCTCTTTCGTTTTTTTTTTCCCCCGCTGTGCTATGATTTTGCTGAATGGAGCATGTTAAATTTTATGTATTTTATTTTGTTTATTTATGTATGTTTTTCGATTTTACAATTTTCCTTAGTTTATGCAAAAAGGATTATTTAACCGAAATTTAAAAAAAGAATTTTAAACCTCCAAAACACATTTTCAATTCATTGTTCATTAATGTGTAGTCCTTAAAAATATTTAAATAAGTCAACACTTAGTCATTCATTGATTAAAATAATTTTACTAGCATTAATATGTAGACTTATTTTAGAATTCAATGTATAACTTTTAAAAAATAATTATTTTCTATTTTATTGCATATCTTGTATAAACAGCAGAATGTAATGTCATAATATAAAGTGCTCTGATCCACAACGATATCTATATTTTAATATCCTTGAGCTAGTAAGTAATCATAAGCTAGTTAAATAACGTAATTTTATAAATAACTGAAATCAATCATTGAAACAAAATATATTGTCAAATGGTCCTCATGGAATACAAGGTAGCAACAAATTATATTTTGTTAAAGTATAATATTGTTATATATAGGGGAGACTCGGGAGACATAATCTCTTTTTCAGTTTTTTAATTTTTATCTTGGAAAAAACTAAATATTTTTAAAATGTTTTCAGTTATTATTAAAAACTCGTGTGTCTTTCGTATTGCAGTTTTTTTTTTTTTTTTTCAAAAAAAAAAAACATTTTTGAAATAAAGATAAATTATTCTCTAAAAAATGAAAAAAGGATCTAGTGTTCCCAATTGTAGGGAGACTTGATCCTCTTCCAAGAGTGACTTGATCCTTAAAGCAGAAGCATTAAATTGAATAAATTAAGTAGCAGAAATCAAATTTATTGTTGACTAACAGAAAAAACTACATTTGATGAAAATTCCTGTTTTCGATATGAATTATTGTTATTGCGGAAATAAATGATAAGAAACGTTATTAGTGCTTGAAAAATCAAATGTAAATATTAAAATTGTTGCAGCTTGAAAAATGCCACCAAGTGGATGGATTAAGTTATGTTTTGACAACGTGTCATCAGTGTCCACAACCTAAATAAATCGATCTGAATTAAGTTCTTCTTTTCTTAGAAAATTGATTTTGCATTTAGATGAGGAAATTTTCTTTTCATTTTTTTTCCATGAAAAGACTTATTTATTTCATTTCTCAAAATCTCTTATTGACAAAGTCATTTTCATCAATCTACAAATTTTGTGAATCTTCAATTATTTCATCAGAATGTTCATCAAGTGAATCTGACTGAAATGGATAATGGACATGGGCAGTGGTGGGGAACTTTTCCAAATTCTTACCAGCCGAGGATTTATTTCACCAGCCTGCAAGATGCAACACACACACAGTTGAAGATAGTTATGACAAAATCGCACGCAATTACAGAGAAAATTCCTATTACTACAATGCATTTTCATAATTCTTTTTTCTATAATATTAAGAAATATACATAATAGACGTAAGATTAATATTAGATAGAACTTAGTACCATATTTACTCTGTAATAATTTGGAATGTGAAAATATCTAGATTAAAAATGTGTTTCTGATAATGTACCTATTGCCTTGCTGTTTTTCAAAAACTAAAAATGCACTCGCCTTGTGAGAAAATCCACTCGCCTCTGGCAAGCAAAATGATGTATTTCCCCACTCCTGGACATTGGCTTTACAACTGTTTTCATTTTCTAAAGATTTGGGATTTTCATTTTTAGTGTTTTTACTTTTCTTTCTTTAGATGAAATGAGTTTTTCTTGATTCCCTGTTTTTATTCAGTTAGTAATCTTGTGTTTCTTCTTTAATCTGTCTTTCAGTCTATGTGCTTGTCAAAATTTTTGAAGATCCTATTTTCTTTTCTATAAATTCTCTTATTTTGAGTAATGAAACTTTAGAAAAGGCTTGTATTTTTACCGGTGTCACTGTGTTTGGTTAATTGTTATTGTATTATTTCTTGTTGGAGTTATAGGTTGATCTGTGATAAAGATATAAAAAAATTCTCTTCAGAAAAAAATATTGTTGTTTAAAGGACATATGCGAGTGATTTTAAATAAATTTATTGTGTTAGTTGGCAGTGCGACTTTACGATAAATAATTCCAATTAATTCAGCAATTTGATGAATTATTGTTCTTTAAACAGGATGATCCAGTCTTGAGTAGCCATATTAAAATAACTTTTAAGTGGTCCATATACTATGTTTTACACAGAGACTGCAATATATGCAAAATGTGCTGTGGTATTGTTAACAAAATTATTCAGTTATCTTTGGTGTAATTTAAACTGTCAATGTTTATATGGCTTTATTATTTTTTATTGACTAACACTTTACTGTTTTGATTATATTTTACATTATTTATGAAGTGCTGTAAAAATTTTAAGAAGTTGGGTGCATTCATTTACCATGTGCTTACAAAACACCATATACAGTCACATATTAACTTTATATCTTCCTCAATCACCTATAATCAAGGTAACCAAATTCTAACCCATACTGATGTTATCTAAATACAGTCGAACCTCTATATAACGAAACCCATCGTTCCAGCAAAAAATGCATTATATAGAGAAATTCGATGTATAGAGAATGATGTTAAAAATCGTATTTAATGTGTAAATTTTGGAATAAATATCATTTTTGATCTTTTTAACTAAGAATTTGAAATGTTTAAAAGTAAATATTAACTTAACATTTTATTTCTTAATTATTTAAGCTGTTTCAAAAATGAGAACAGACATTTATTTGAAAGCTTAATGAAAATCAAATAAGGAAGACTTGCATTAATATCATACGAAGATATCTGTAATTTTTTGTTGTTTTGATTTTAAAATTGTTATGCTCTCAAATAAATAAATAGATAAATAAATGCTCAAATTTTATCATGGAATGAAAAATTGTAGTTAACATTTTTCCTTCATTTGAAGGCCTCTCTTATGTGCCTCTCATTGATTCCTCTCTTATATGTGTAACAATCCAATTGACTCTGTTTTGAGAAGGATGTGGAAAGGTGTGTGGGAGGTGGGATGAATTCGTTGGATATAAAGAACAAGGAGAAAAGTAATAATAATAACTATAAAAAGACTCAGCACTGAACGATAAATCAAAAATAAGTGGTTGGAAAATTGATTCCATATAACTTCAAAGCTTTTTTTAAAATTGAATAGATTAAGATCAATTTATCAAAAAAATTCGTTATATGAAGATAGATATTTTGTTATATAGAGACTGTTTTTATTGTAATCATTCGAAAATGGGACCATTCCTACTAAAAATTCGTTATATAGAGAAATTCGATGTATGGAGTTTCGTTATAGAGAGACTCGACTGTATAACAATGAAGATAGGAGGTTAAAAAAATATTGCATTAAGCTTAACTTTGGGGACACTTGATCCCCAGGATCAAATCTCCCCATACGGCAGGAATCATATGACCCCAATGTGCATTTGTGGGGAAAAAGAGTTCCTAAAACAAAAGTAAAGAAACTATTGGATTAAAATAACCGAATTTAAGCTGTAAGGAAGTTAGTAAATTATATCAATAAAGTTAAGTAATTTATTTATATTTAGCAAAAAATATGAAACACAAACTACATACTAAAAAAGAAGTTTGATTGTAAGAAAACAAATTTCTTTCTTACAACAAAAATAATAACTGCCAAATGAAATTCTGTTGGCAAAACTATTGATAAGGAATCACTTTATTTAGTGTTTCCAATTGCAGAGACTTGCATTTTTTCTCTGGTTTTAGACCTAGGGATCAACTCTCCCAAATCTCTCATTCATTTTCAGAAATAAAAGATTTCTTTTATATTCAACACTATCATGTATGTATGTACATATGTTATTTCTTCTATATTTCTTTCTGGGCAAAATAATATAGAAAAGATGTTTTCCATTAAAATTTTTGGAATTTTTTTTAAACATACGCAGGTATTTATGCCCATAATATGTTATATGTACGCACTCTGCCATGAAATTGGGAATAATGATATATAGAAAAATTATTAAACAAGAATGTGTAACTAAGAATGATTTTAAAATACAAAGTATATAATAAATAATAGACATTATTGTAAGTTCAATCCAAAATTATTTAAAAATGCATGACTTTAAAGTACTGAAAGTAAGATCCCTTCCAAACATGAACCTTTCTCTCCTTCATATATTTTGCAAACTATAAATCCTGGGAAATTTATAAATTCCAAATATATCTCTTTACGCTCCTAATTTTATCTGTTTATTTCACGAAAGCTCTAATTATAAGCATATCTTAAAATTGTTAGAATTTCTTGTCTGTTAACAGGGGTTTTCTATGTTAATACTTTCAGTATTGTATGGTAAATATAAATAATAAATATTGGAATTGTATGTAAATTGATACTACCAAGTCTAAAATTATTTATTCACTAGCAAAAGCCATGCTTTGTTTGGATTCGCGAAGCATTATTTTATAAAACAGATATTTGGAAGTAAAAATATTTTTTAATATTATTTTTGCATCTTTATTAAACAAAAGCGTTATTTTATGTTTTGGCACATTTTTTTATTTATGATGTAAGACTGGCATAATAAAATATTTTCGAAGCAAACTTTTATAAAATATTTTTAAATTTTCAACTAAAAGCTCTTTTAAAGATGTTTTTACAATTTCCAGTAACCACTGGTGCTTTTTAAAGTTGTTTGAAATATGCATGTTTCCAATCTTTGTAATTAATATCAAATAATCTTTGATAGCTATTTTAGAATAATATATTTGAAGAGAGCTTGAAGAAAGTTACTTCGTCAAAATCCCACTTTCTGGAAAAACATTTGAAATCTGCTCTCATTGATACTATGAATTTTTAACTGTAAAACTTTTTTTTTTTTCTAATTTCTTCATTTTTATACATGTTACCGTATCAGAATTTTTGATATTGTAGAATTTTTCGTAAGGAAAATTTTTATTGAATGCTTAATTTTGAAGGATTTTCACTCTCGACAACGTTACGTACGTTTTTAAGCCAATTTGTGTCTATATATCCTCAATATCTACAGCTGCTTCATCTAATGTTAAACCTTGGGATTTATGAGTTGTAACAGCAAAAGCTAACTGCAGAAGAAATTCTTTCCTTGAGCAATTTATGCTTCCATTTTTCCTGAATTTAATTATTGGGGGAATTGGTACGCACCAATTCTTATAAGTTAAATTATTGTAGTATTCAAATTTATCCATGATTATTCGCGATATCTGGTCTGGTGGCTTGTGACTTTCTTTATTACGTGCAACAAAGTCTAAAGTCCCGTTCACCTAAGGTCCACAAATAAGAACGCAACATTACTTTAGATCCAAATGATAAAGTAAGAAATGGTTAAAGTGAATTTGTCGTTTCTGAATCGGCTAACTTTGCTTTAGTACATTTATAAAGAACTTGAATCGGGGCAACAACTTCACGCAGTTCTTTTAATTTTTCATTTATATAACAAATTTAACAATTAATTTTATTTGTTTACAATTCTTTTGTTGCCACTTTACAAAAAAAAATCCATAACAATTTTTTTTTTTAATGTTTAAGTGTCATCTATGCAAACGATTTTGCTAAATAATGAAAACATATTTTATTTATTAAATTATTCATGATTCTATCTATAACTGCTTACTCCATGATTTATATATATTTTTTTTTCTGAAAATATATGCGTTTCATTTTTTATTTATTTGCTAAAATGCGTCCGTATTGGAAATGCATGTAAAATAATTTAATTAAAATAATAAATTTTTTAACATTTTACTGTAAAAAAATTTATATTCTGCAAATCTACAGATCATAATTTATGTTTGTGTTTAATTTGAAGTTAAAATATTGAATAGTTTTTTTGTAAAGCGTACGACAAAATGTAATTTGAGTGGCCTAGTAGAGGATATAGAAATATAATTTTATATAAATATTTAAAAACACATAATTATATAAATATATCATATAATAAATTGTATAATACTTTGTAAAGGAAAAAGGTTTCTTATTTATGAACAAATTAATGTATTAAGTGTAATTTAATCAATATTAATCTTTATACTTCTAATATGGAGATAAATCAAATTGATCTGCATATTCACAGTATCTGCAAAGAAACTCTTCGAGAGGGTTGAATTCTGATAGGGATTGGCCGACGTGTTTTCACGTAACTTGGTGATAATTATACTTGGTGAGCGATAGATTCTTCTGTCGAGGAGTTTGATTTCCTTCTGAACCGAGTACAAAGTAACTTTTCTCTTGCAGCATTGCATTGGATGGAATGTGTCTTACTGAAAGCTGTACTCTTTAAAAGTTTTTAAACACAAATTTTTACTTTGTACTCGGCTCCGAAGGAAATCAAACTCGACAGAAGAGTCTATCACTACGCCAAGTATAATTATCGCCAAGTTACGTGAAAACGCATCGGCCAATCCCTATCAGAATTCAACCCTCCCGAAGAGTTTCTTTGCGGATACTGTGAATATGCAATTGATCCACACATTCAAAATTCAGCTTGTAAAGAGAAGGAGTTGTTGATAATAATCTAGTAGTTGGTAATTATTTGAACCACTAGTTAATGCTATTAATCTTTTTAATAAATGAAATCATAATGCATAGCTGCCAACTTTCGTTTAAGTTTTAAAATAGGGAGAAAAAAAAACATGTATTTAACCATAAATACTTTTATAAATACATCCAAAGTTATTCAAACAATACCAATAAAAGAACCATATTTAACCATAAAATGTGTTTAATATAATTATCTGGTGTGTCTTATTTTTTATGTGATATTTCTTAGTTTTCTCTTATTAATTCAAATTTCTGATTCAAGCCTTTTTTTTTTTAAATAATTTAGGCTAGTAGATTTGATTTACCCTGATAATAGAAATAATAGCTATGCTGGATATGGCTTATTTAAACACCATTTACTTGACATTTACAGCATTTAGTACTGTTACAAAATGTAAAATAAAATAACATAAAATTGTGTTAGATTTAGTAGACAAAGCAGTTGAAAAGAGATGAAAATACAACAAACAATAAGAAAAAAAGCATAGAACAGGATTATTATTATTATTGTTGTTGTTGTTATTTTTTTACACAAGGATCACATTCCATTCTTTCACTCACGAATAAATAAAACCTAAGACGAAAAAGAACTGATGGCTTACAAAAATGAATATCAATATTCATTCACACTCTAATTGTTTTAAAAAATTTGATCATTATAAGATCTTAACAATCTTAAGATAACAACGAATTTCATCAAACGATAACAGAAAAAACGCGATTTTTGTAAAAGTGCGATTAAAAAATTTAAATTCGTGAAACTGCATGGAAAATTTAAAAATGCAACGGAAAAACTCAAATTGTCCTTCTATAGTAAAACAAAACTAGCCTTAAAAGGAATAACTCCTGGAATGATGCTGATGTGTAAGATTTCTTGAAATAACGAATCCGGGCGGACCACTCCTTGCATGAGTCGAATAGACCAATCAGGAAAGAACTCCATCTCTGCATCGAGAAGATATTCCAACCGGGATTGCAAAGCAATACCGAACAGAGTCGCGAAGCGATTAAGCAGGGGGTTGGCGAGCAGGGTAGCCGAGCCCCCCTATAGTATAAAAGGACTGTAACTGCTCATTCCAATTATACAATGTTGGGGCGCCACATCCTACTTTGCCCCCCTCCCAGCCCCCCAAAGGGGAACTTTTTAAAATTTTATCCACAGCACTCGTGTTGCATATCTTTAGAAAGGTTTGAAACTGCCTTTTCCTATTATGGATGTCTTGTGTGTCCCTCTCCACTCTGCCCATCCCAGAAGGGGCACATTTTTAATTTCTTTACAACACCAGTCGTGTGACACATCATTTGAAAGGTCTGCAACAGCTTATTCATATTATGGATGTCTTGTGTGTCACCACCACTCAGCCCCCCCAGGGCGCACAATTTAATTTCTTTACAACACCAGTCGTGTGACACGTCATTTGAAAAGTCTGCAACAGCTTATTCATATTATGGATGTCTTGTGTGTCACCCCCCCAGGGGGGTCAAATTTTTAATTTCTTTACAACACCAGTCGTGTGACACATCATTTGAAAGGCCTGCAACTGCTTATTTATATTATGGATGTCTTGTGGGTCATCGCCCACTCTGCCCCCCAGGAGGGGTACATTTTTATTTTCTTTAGAACACCAGTCGTGTGACACATCATTTGAAAGGTCTGCAACTGCTTATTCATATTATGGATGTCTTGTGTGTCACCCACCACTCTGCCCCCCAGGAGGGGCACATTTTTAATTTCTTTACAACACCAGTCGTGTGACACATCATTTGAAATGTCTGCAACTGCTTATTCATATTATGGATGTCTTGTGTGTCACCACCACTCTGCCCCCCCAGGGGGTACATTTTAATTTCTTTACAACACCAGTCGTGTGACACGTCATTTGAAAGGTCTGCAACAGCTTATTCATATTATGGATGTCTTGTGTGTCACCCCCCAGGGGGGTCAAATTTTTAATTTCTTTACAACACCTACTAGTCGTGTGACACATCATTTGAAAGGCCTGCAACTGCTTATTCATATTATGGATGTCTTGTGGGTCATCGCCCACTCTGCTCCCCAGGTGGGGGGCACATGTTTAATTTCTTTACAACACCAGTCGTGTGACACATCATTTGAAAAGTCTGCAACTGCTTATTCATATTATGGATGTCTTGTGTGTCACACTCCCCACTGTGGCCCCCAGGGGAGGGCACATTTTTAATTTCTTTAGAACACAAGTCGTGTGACACATCATTTGAAAGGTCTGCAATTGTTTATTCATATTATGGATGTCTTGTGGCACATTTTTAATTTCTTTACAACACCAGTCTTGAGACACATCATTTGAAAGGTCTGCAATTGCTTATTCATATTATGGATGTATTGTGTGTCACCCCCACTCTGCCCCCCCAGGGGGCACATATTTAATTTCTTTACAAGACAAATCGTGTGACACATCATTTGAAAGATCTGCAACTGCTTATTCATATTATAGATATCTTGTGTGTCACCCCCCCACTCTGCCACCCAGGGAGGGCAAATTTTTAATTTCTTTACAACACCAGTCATGTGACACATCATTTGAAAGGCCTGCAACTGCTTATTCATATTATGGATGTTTTGTGTGTCACCGCCCACTCTGCCCCCCAGGTGGGGGGGGCACAGTTTTAATTTCTTTACAACACCAGTCGTGTGACACATCATTTGATAGGTCTGCATTTGCTTATTCAGATTATGGATGTCTTGTGTGTCACGGCAAATTTTTAATTTCTTTATAACACCAGTCATGTGACACATTATTTGAAAGGTCTGCAACTGCTTATTCATACTATGGATGTCTTGTGGCACATTTTTAATTTCTTTACAACACCAGTCATGTGACACATCATTTGAAAGGTCTGCAATTGCTTATTCATATTATGGATGTATTGTGTGTCACCCCCCACTCTGCCCCCCCCCCCACGGCGGCACATTTTTAATTTCTTTACAACACCAGTCGTGTGACACATCATTTGAAAGGTCTGCAACTGCTTATTCATATTATGGATGTCTTGTGTGTCACCCCCCCCACTGTGCCCCCCAGGGGAGGGCACATTTTTATTTTCTTTAGAACACCAGTTGTGTGACACATCATTTGAAAGGTCTGCAACTGCTTATTCATATTATGGATGTCTTGTGTGTCACCCACCACTCTGCCCCCAGGAGGGGCATATTTTTAATTTCTTTACAACACCAGTCATGTGACACATCATTTGAAAGGTCTGCAACAGCTTATTCATATTATGGATGTCTTGTGTGTCACCCCCCAGGGGGGTCAAATTTTTAATTTCTTTACAACACCTACTAGTCGTGTGACACATCATTTGAAAGGCCTGCAACTGCTTATTCATATTATGGATGTCTTGTGGGTCATCGCCCACTCTGCTCCCCAGGTGGGGGGCAAATTTTTAATTTCTTTACAACACCAGTCGTGTGACACATCATTTGAAAAGTCTGCAACTGCTTATTCATATTATGGATGTCTTGTGTGTCACACTCCCCACTGTGGCCCCCAGGGGAGGGCACATTTTTTATTTCTTTAGAACACGAGTCGTGTGACACATCATTTGAAAGGTCTGCAACTGTTTATTCATATTATGGATGTCTTGTGGCACATTTTTAATTTCTTTACAACACCAGTCGTGAGACACATCATTTGAAAGGTCTGCAATTGCTTATTCATATTATGGATGTATTGTGTGTCACCCCCCACTCTGCCCCCCCAGGGGGGCACATATTTAATTTCTTTACAAGACAAATCGTGTGACACATCATTTGAAAGATCTGCTACTGCTTATTCATATTATGGATATCTTGTGTGTCACCCCCCCCCCACTCTGCCACCCAGGGAGGGCAAATTTTTGATTTCTTTACAACACCACTCATGTGACACATCATTTGAAAGGCCTGCAACTGCTTATTCATATTATGGATGTCTTGTGGGTCATCGCCCACTCTGCCCCCCAGGTGGGGGGAGGGCAAATTTTTAATTTCTTTACAACACCAGTCATGTGACACATCATTTGAAAGGCCTGCAACTGCTTATTCATATTATGGATGTTTTGTGTGTCACCGCCCACTCTGCCCCCCAGGTGGGGGGGGCACAGTTTTAATTTCTTTACAACACCAGTCGTGTGACACATCATTTGATAGGTCTGCATTTGCTTATTCAGATTATGGATGTCTTGTGTGTCACGGCAAATTTTTAATTTCTTTATAACACCAGTCATGTGACACATTATTTGAAAGGTCTGCAACTGCTTATTCATACTATGGATGTCTTGTGGCACATTTTTAATTTCTTTACAACACCAGTCATGTGACACATCATTTGAAAGGTCTGCAATTGCTTATTCATATTATGGATGTATTGTGTGTCACCCCCCACTCTGCCCCCCCCACGGCGGCACATTTTTAATTTCTTTACAACACCAGTCGTGTGACACATCATTTGAAAGGTCTGCAACTGCTTATTCATATTATGGATGTCTTGTGTGTCACCCCCCCCACTGTGCCCCCCAGGGGAGGGCACATTTTTATTTTCTTTAGAACACCAGTTGTGTGACACATCATTTGAAAGGTCTGCAACTGCTTATTCATATTATGGATGTCTTGTGTGTCACCCACCACTCTGCCCCCAGGAGGGGCATATTTTTAATTCCTTTACAACACCAGTCATGTGACACATCATTTGAAAGGTCTGCAACAGCTTATTCATATTATGGATGTCTTGTGTGTCACCCCCCAGGGGGGTCAAATTTTTAATTTCTTTACAACACCTACTAGTCGTGTGACACATCATTTGAAAGGCCTGCAACTGCTTATTCATATTATGGATGTCTTGTGGGTCATCGCCCACTCTGCTCCCCAGGTGGGGGGCAAATTTTTAATTTCTTTACAACACCAGTCGTGTGACACATCATTTGAAAAGTCTGCAACTGCTTATTCATATTATGGATGTCTTGTGTGTCACACTCCCCACTGTGGCCCCCAGGGGAGGGCACATTTTTTATTTCTTTAGAACACGAGTCGTGTGACACATCATTTGAAAGGTCTGCAACTGTTTATTCATATTATGGATGTCTTGTGGCACATTTTTAATTTCTTTACAACACCAGTCGTGAGACACATCATTTGAAAGGTCTGCAATTGCTTATTCATATTATGGATGTATTGTGTGTCACCCCCCACTCTGCCCCCCCAGGGGGGCACATATTTAATTTCTTTACAAGACAAATCGTGTGACACATCATTTGAAAGATCTGCTACTGCTTATTCATATTATGGATATCTTGTGTGTCACCCCCCCCACTCTGCCACCCAGGGAGGGCAAATTTTTGATTTCTTTACAACACCACTCATGTGACACATCATTTGAAAGGCCTGCAACTGCTTATTCATATTATGGATGTCTTGTGGGTCATCGCCCACTCTGCCCCCCAGGTGGGGGGGGGGTCAAATTTTTAATTTCTTTACAACACCAGTTGTGTGACACATTATTTGAATGGCCTGTAACTGCTTATTCATATTATGGATGTTTTGTGGGTCATCGCCCACTCTGCCCCAAAGGTGGGGGGGCACATTTTTAATTTCTTTACAACACCAGTCGTGTGACACATCATTTGAAAGGTCTGCAACTGCTTATTCATATTATGGATGTCTTGTGTGTCACCCCCCACTGTGCCCTCCAGGGAAGGGCACATTTTTAATTTCTTTAGAACACCAGTCATGTGACACATCATTTGAAAGGCCTGCAACTGCTTATTCATATTATGGATGTCTTGTGGGCCATCGCCAACTCTGCCCCCCAGGTGGGGGGGTCAAATTTTTAATTTCTTTACAACACCAGTCGTGTGACACATTATTTGAAAGGCCTGTAACTGCTTATTCATATTATGGATGTTTTGTGTGTCACCGCCCACTCTGCCCCCCAGGTGGGGGGGCACAGTTTTAATTTCTTTACAACACCAGTCGTGTGACACATCATTTGATAGGTCTGCATTTGCTTATTCATATTATGGATGTATTGTGTGTCACGGCAAATTTTTAATTTCTTTATAACACCAGTCATGTGACACATCATTTGAAAGGTCTGCAACTGCTTATTCATACTATGGATGTCTTGTGGCACATTTTTAATTTCTTTACAACACCAGTCGTGTGACACATCATTTGAAAGGTCTGCAATTGCTTATTCATATTATGGATGTATTGTGTGTCACCCCCCACTCTGCCCCCCCCCACGGCGGCACATTTTTAATTTCTTTACAACACCAGTCGTGTGACACATCATTTGAAAGGTCTGCAACTGCTTATTCATATTATGGATGTCTTGTGTGTCACCCCCCCCCACTGTGCCCCCCAGGGGAGGGCACATTTTTATTTTCTTTAGAACACCAGTTGTGTGACACATCATTTGAAAGGTCTGCAACTGCTTATTCATATTATGGATGTCTTGTGTGTCACCCACCACTCTGCCCCCAGGAGGGGCACATTTTTAATTTCTTTACAACACCAGTCGTGTGACACATCATTTGAAAGGTCTGCAACAGCTTATTCATATTATGGATGTCTTGTGTGTCACCCCCCCCAGGGGGGTCAAATTTTTAATTTCTTTACAACACCTACTAGTCGTGTGACACATCATTTGAAAGGCCTGCAACTGCTTATTCATATTATGGATGTCTTGTGGGTCATCGCCCACTCTGCTCCCCAGGTGGGGGGCAAATTTTTAATTTCTTTACAACACCAGTCGTGTGACACATCATTTGAAATGTCTGCAACTGCTTATTCATATTATGGATGTCTTGTGTGTCACACTCCCCACTGTGGCCCCCAGGGGAGGGCACATTTTTTATTTCTTTACAACACCAGTCATGTGACACATCATTTGAAAGGCCTGCAACTGCTTATTCATATTATGGATGTCTTGTGGGTCATCGCCCTTTCTGCCCCCCAGGTAGGGGGGTCATATTTTTAATTTCTTTACAACACCAGTTGTGTGACACATTATTTGAAAGGCCTGTAACTGCTTATTCATATTATGGATGTTTTGTGGGTCATCGCCCACTCTGCCCCAAAGGTGGGGGGGCACATTTTTAATTTCTTTACAACACCAGTCGTGTGACACATCATTTGAAAGGTCTGCAACCTTATTCATATTATGGATGTCTTGTGTGTCACCCCCCACTGTGCCCTCCAGGGAAGGGCACATTTTTAATTTCTTTAGAACACCAGTCATGTGACACATCATTTGAAAGGCCTGCAACTGCTTATTCATATTATGGATGTCTTGTGGGCCATCGCCAACTCTGCCCCTCAGGTGGGGGGGTCAAATTTTTAATTTCTTTACAAGTGTGACACATTATTTGAAAGGCCTGTAACTGCTTATTCATATTATGGATGTTTTGTGTGTCACCGCCCACTCTGCCCCCCAGGTGGGGGGGCACAGTTTTAATTTCTTTACAACACCAGTCGTGTGACACATCATTTGATAGGTCTGCATTTGCTTATTCATATTATGGATGTCTTGTGTGTCACGGCAAATTTTTAATTTCTTTATAACACCAGTCATGTGACACATCATTTGAAAGGTCTGCAACTGCTTATTCATATTATGGATGTATTGTGTGTCACCCCCCACTCTGCCCCCCCCCCACGGCGGCACATTTTTAATTTCTTTACAACACCAGTCGTGGGACACATCATTTGAAAGGTCTGCAACTGCTTATTCATATTATGGATGTCTTGTGTGTCACCCCCCCCACTGTGCCCCCCAGGGGAGGGCACATTTTTATTTTCTTTAGAGCATCAGTTGTGTGACACATCATTTGAAAGGTCTGCAACTGCTTATTCATATTATGGATGTCTTGTGTGTCACCCACCACTCTGCCCCCCAGGAGGGGCACATTTTTAATTTCTTTACAACACCAGTCGTGTGACACATCATTTGAAAGGTCTGCAACAGCTTATTCATATTATGGATGTCTTGTGTGTCACCCCCCCAGGGGTGTCAAATTTTTAATTTCTTTACAACACCTACTAGTCGTGTGACACATCATTTGAAAGGCCTGCAACTGCTTATTCATATTATGGATGTCTTGTGGGTCATCGCCCACTCTGCTCCCCAGGTGGGGGGCAAATTTTTAATTTCTTTACAACACCAGTCGTGTGACACATCATTTGAAAAGTCTGCAACTGCTTATTCATATTATGGATGTCTTGTGTGTCACACTCCCCACTGTGGCCCCCAGGGGAGGGCACATTTTTTATTTCTTTAGAACACGAGTCGTGTGACACATCATTTGAAAGGTCTGCAACTGTTTATTCATATTATGGATGTCTTGTGGCACATTTTTAATTTCTTTACAACACCAGTCGTGAGACACATCATTTGAAAGGTCTGCAATTGCTTATTCATATTATGGATGTATTGTGTGTCACCCCCCACTCTGCCCCCCCAGGGGGGCACATATTTAATTTCTTTACAAGACAAATCGTGTGACACATCATTTGAAAGATCTGCTACTGCTTATTCATATTATGGATATCTTGTGTGTCACCCCCCCACTCTGCCACCCAGGGAGGGCAAATTTTTGATTTCTTTACAACACCAGTCATGTGACACATCATTTGAAAGGCCTGCAACTGCTTATTCATATTATGGATGTCTTGTGGGTCATCGCCCACTCTGCCCCCCAGGTGGGGGGGTCAAATTTTTAATTTCTTTACAACACCAGTTGTGTGACACATTATTTGAAAGGCCTGTAACTGCTTATTCATATTATGGATGTTTTGTGGGTCATCGCCCACTCTGCCCCAAAGGTGGGGGGCACATTTTTAATTTCTTTACAACACCAGTCGTGTGACACATCATTTGAAAGGTCTGCAACTGCTTATTCATATTATGGATGTCTTGTGTGTCACCCCCCACTGTGCCCTCCAGGGAAGGGCACATTTTTAATATCTTTAGAACACCAGTCGTGTGACACATCATTTGAAAGGTCTGCAACTGCTTATTCATATTATGGATGTCGTGTGTCACCCCCCACTCTGCCCCCTAGGGGGGGCACATTTTTAATTTCTTTACAACACCGGTCGTGTGACACATCATTTGAAATGTCTGCAACTGCTTATTCATATTATGGATGTCTTGTGTGTCACCCCCCACTGTGCCCTCCAGGGGAGGGCACATTTTTAATTTCTTTACAACACCAGTCGTGAGACACATTATTTGAAAGGTCTGCAATTGCTTATTCATATTATGGATGTATTGTGTGTCATCCCCTACTCTGCCCCCCAGGGGGCACATATTTAATTTCTTTACAAGACCAATCGTGTGACACATCATTTGAAAGATCTGCAACTGCTTATTCATGTTATGGATATCTTGTGTGTCATCCCCCACTCTGCCTCCCCCAGGATTGGCACACTTTTAATTTCTTTACAACACCAGCAGTGTGACACATCATTTGAAAGGTCTGCAACTGCTTATTCTTACCATGGAGTATTGGCGAGCGCAGCAAGCGGGGGTAGCCTACAACTTGGAATCACGAAGCGACTATGCGTGGGGTTGGCTAGTGTAGCGAGCAGGGGGGGCAGAACCCCCTAGTTGTGGAAAAAAATACTAGTATACACGCTTCTTTTCTTATAATTGACTTAATTGTTAAAGAAATATTTTGTTTGTTGAGTAATTTCACATATTATATTTCTATAAATTATCTTAAGTATATTTTTTTTTCAGTATGATTATTCTATTTTTTTAATTCCTATACATTCCTATTATTTTTCCTTACTATCTTGATTTTTTCCACTTTTTTTTGGGGGGGGGGAGCAGCGGTGTCTGTGGTAGACATAACGAGATTTTGTTTAAAATAACTTTAACAATTAAAAATTTTTTTTCTCTTATGTCAACTATTCGCCTTTGCCAAATTGGGCATATTTACTTCATAGCAGCAGGACCAGATTCTCTGCGATGTCGTATAATTTCAGTACCGTTAGTATGGAAATCAGTAATAGAGAAAAGTGCTGTGTCCGTAGAAGCAATGATATGATCTATATAAAAACTAATAACGACAACATTCAAAATCGAGTTTATAACCAATAAACTCGCATAATCAATATTATACTAAGAATTTTATATATACGCAATGCAAAGGTTATACGCTAGAGTCATCAACATTCATACACTGTTAACATGGTCTCGCCCACCGCTATTATGAAAAACAGCTACTTGACTATGTTATGCAGCATTCTCATTGATCAGAATATAGATATTCTGTAAAAGCAATGGAGTGGTTATGGAACAAAAGCTGCAAATTTTTAACAGTGTATCTAAAATATATGCTACTATTTTTGAGAAACAGAGTGTATACGGAGCTTCCTAAAAATATCAAAAATTATAAGGCATATACCTTCGTATATCTTCCAAAACACTTCTACTCATAGACAAATTACTACATTCAAGAATTCGACAATACTTGTCTGGAAGAGAGATACACATTAACAAACATTTAGTCCAAGAGTTGACCGCACAAAACCCAATGTCACTGAGGACAAGAAAAAATGCTTTGTTTTATAGAAAAGTAGTAATAGGTTTGACATTGTGTTTGCCGTACAATCGAAAGTATGAAAACACGGAAAACTGGGTGCAGGAAAACACAATGCTACACTGTTAAACATTTGACCCATTTGTCGCAGCGTCACTCCACAGCTTTTATAGAATACCTCTTTTATGACCAATGAGAATGCTCCATAACACAGTAAAATAACCGTTTTCTATAAAAGCGGTGGAGTGACGATGCAGCAAATGGGTCAAATTTTTAACAGTGTAATCCTACGAATGAACCACTAGTGGTATCAATTTTTGGCTTATACACCACTTCGCTTCCGGCAGACATGGATCACTAGATTTCCCAATTACTACTCTTTCATAAAATGAAGGATTTTTTCTTGTGCTCGATGACATATGGTTTTGTGCGGCCGACTCTTGGACTAACTGTCTTGGCGATTTGTTTTTTTCATCCCAGTTATTATGCATGTATGGCCGCAATCTCTTGCAACCACTGAACGAAGAACTGAGTTTAACTGCTTACATTACACTTCTAAGATGCGCATCAGGAAGACATGCAATAAAAAAGCGTGAGACAGAAGATAATTCCAAAACCGGTTTAAATAGCAGAATTCGTCTCCTGTCTCACGATTTCCGTCGCATGTCTACCTGGTATGTGGAACACCTAAAACATTTGTAAGCTTTTAATCTCGGAGTAGTCTTCATTTACATGCAATTTTTTTTTTTATTTAGACTTATATTTCATAACCTTTAATTTCACAGTGTAACTTCCAAATATCTGATAACGCAATGGTCGATAAATACAATCTGCCTTTATAAATAACAAAGTGCCGGCAAAATTCTTTAATGGCGATGCGTATACGAGAAATAAATATAGATGTTTTAGAATTAAACTGTACGTATGATCCTGGTACATACGGGATAAAGTGCCTTTGTAAAAGGATAATGATATACGCTCGCGATACAAGCTTCGACTGGATTTTTTGTCCATAATATGAAAAACACACATTTCAGAGTCGGTGATGTTTCACTGTTAAAAATTTGCAACTTATGCTCCATAGTCACTCCATTGCTTTTAAAGAATATCTGTATTCTGACCAATGAGAATGCTGCATAACATAGTCAAGAAACTGTTTTCTATAACAGCGGTGGATAGACAATATTGCGAAAGCTGCAGATTTTTTAACAGTGTTGCCTGAATCGCGTTATGTTAACTCCAATCACATAATTATAATTCCTCCAATTTGAATACAACCAATCAAAAACAATAAAACTGGTAGACAAACAAAATGATCACCCAATAGCAAACTTGTTGATAGAATATGATATCAATTAAATCTAATCATTAGATGAATTATATAAATTAACGACTATTAACTTGGCGATAATGGCAGATTCACCAAAATGCTTGACTTGGCTCTCGATCAACGACATACAAGGCCAGTTCTTGACCTTTAACATGCACAAAGCGGATAATCTTTGCACAGTGATTGGCACAAAACGATGGGCACGCTTTTTTGCACCAGTCGCCGTGTAAAGATTATTCTCTCCGAGACTGAAGAAAAAGGCAGGCTCCCGCACTACCTTTCAGTTTAGATCGCTAGAGTGACCTGACACTCTAATTCAAGCGAATAGCAAAGCATCGAAAAGATCTATTATACGAGAAGTCAAAGTCGCTTCAAATTCTAGGAATCTCTATGTTATCCTATGGCTTCAGGGAAGTCACCCGGACAGAGAGTTACTCTCTTATGCCGGACCATCTTTAACGCCTGGAAAGAAGCGAGTCGCCCGTAACAACCAATAAAATGCTCGAAATCTGCTTAGAAAACGGTTTTTGTCGCTTGTAATTTTTACGTGTATTAGCAATTTTAGCGAGCTTCCCTTTATCTTGCGAACCTTCTTAATTTGTCTCAATCGCTATATCAAATTTTTCCAGGTGAGAATAGCGAAATCTGGAATATAGATTAGCCATATTTTGGACAAAAGTTTTTGTCCGAGCATACGCACAGAGTGATCTTCCGCGGTAGGAACGGGAAAATGCCGCTCGGGACAGCGACTGAAATATATGGGAAACTGTTAAAGTGCTATTACACGTAAAAGTTTCAAGCAGCAAAAACCGCCTGCTTTTTATCGTTTTCTAAACATTTCATTCATTGTTGAATTCAGGAAGTGGCCCAGGGGGACATCCCCCCCCGGAAAATTTTAAATTTTGCATTTTTAATGGTCAAAAAGTACAATTTCCCCAGGAACGCTATAATGTCCCAACTGGAGCCATTGAAGTCCCTCCCGGAAAAAAGTGTCTGAATTTAACAAATATTTCATTGGTTGTTCGAGAAACGGCCTTTCCATCTTCAGATTTCCAAGCATTCGATTGGCTGTTACAGGCAACATGCTTCGTTCCAGGCATGAAAGACGCTTGACACAAGAAAATCGACTCCTGAGGAACCATTGGATAACATGGAGAAGCTGAAATTTGAAGCGACTTCGACCCCTCGTGAAATAGCACTTTTAAGGAAGAAAGAAACCTTAATCGTCGAGTTACGGAAATTTTTATTTATTTAAATTATCCATCGTAACACGTTCAACGTATTTCGGCCGGAAAATCGGAAGCCTGAACTTTGCAGAGCAGTGAAACTCCTGCAAAAATACAGGCTTCTGATTTGTCAATCTCATTTCGCTAACAGCGGAAAGTCTGTCTGGATCCCGGCCTTCATGACTTTTAAATGTCACACAGAATAGATCCTCTTTGGACAGTGATCGGAACAAAACGATGGCCGAGCCGCTTTGTTCCAATACCATGTAAAGATGATCCACTCTGCGTAACCTTTTAAAAATCATCAAGTATCCTTGTAAGTCGCTGATTCCGATTAACTCAACTGAACGCGCTCAATTGCCACTGTACTAGCAATAAGGAAAGGGCAGCTGACGTCACTGTGGGCTCTTATTAGTGTGGGAAAGCTGTTTTCGCCCGTGCTTCGTTATAGCACCCACTCTACATATGAATTCATTCATTCTGATTGGTCTACAAATTTTATTATGGTTGTCTGCTTGCTATGATTGGGCTACGTCGTCAAGATGATTCCTACAATGATCGCTATGACAAAAATGTAGCGGTAGATTGGTTGACAGAAGTGTTTGTTTGTAAACATGCCCTTTCCTTATAACGTAATGGAATTGAAAGTAATCCTTATAAATATTTGCCAACCCCTTTATGTCTGTAATCGAACCACTTTTGCTAAGTAGCTTGTCTTTATGTAACATTGACTAAGAAGTATGCTCAGATTGCGCTCAGACAAATGTGTATATCCAAATTATGGCAAAGTTAGACATTTTTATTCCATAACTTGTCCTACTGACGGACGTCACTCTGCCCATTAAGTGGAGAAGATTACGAGGATCCTGTGGTTCCAATTATGAACCGATCACTTACGTGCGGAAGGAGACCAGAAACAGTAAGCAGTGTTTTATTTATTTATTGAACAACATACATCTGACTTGTGTGCTCGACATGAAGGCCGCTTGTAAGTCATCGTCAATATACAGGGACGAGATAGCACAAGGAAAATTTTACAACACAAGAGATATACAACCAGGAACTCCACATAAAGAATGCGTGCAATGGAGCCAGTGGGATTCGAACCCACAACCTCCTACGCTCGAAGGCGATTGGCGGCGTGGTGCTTTGATCATTCAGCCCCGTAGGCCCGTAAGAAGTGTCCTCGATGGGGAACAAGGATGATGGGATGGGTTGAGATAGCGCCAACTTTGTTCTGCGGGCGTTGGGAGGAGAAGGAACCCTCTCTTTTCAGGCATTTGTCGTCCTAACTGTTTTGTATAAATAATGGAAAAAATTAAATAAAAGTTCAGAATATTAAAATTCATAAGAAATGTGCGGGGATTCATAACAATATTTGGACCCAGTTTGCTGGGTTAATGTTCGTATTTGGCTTTCTGTTTAGTTAATGGGAAGCAAATTTGGCCGCTTTTGACTGCCGATTGTGTGGGTGTCTTAATCCGCGTCCACGCACGCCTGTAAAAAATGCGCATTGGATGGGACCAACCTCTCTCTTCAGGAGATTGTCTAATTTGAAGTTTATTCTTTAGCAACAATGAAGTGCGGATAGCGGATACTGACCGTGGATAGAAGGGAGTGCCTAATCACAAAATCTCGCTAGCTATAGTTCCTGTAGGAAAAATCGGCTTTTCAAGGACATACGTCCTCTCTTTATTTTCCCTTCGATACCGCAGCTACTAACATAAGATAAGGGCAGAGGCCTGACGAGCGAAGGGATAATGAAAAGAGAAGTTTGCTCTTGAAAAAAAAAATTTCTTAAAGGGATTTTAACGGGGCAACTTTCTTCTTACTTCATGTTGCGTACGAAGCACAGAGTTAAATGTCTCTTTTCACCGTGAATTTAAATAGGCTCCAGCTATTTGGAATCCCTTGTTTGTGCCTCTCGGTAATCCAGTGATGAGACTCTTTTCTTGGTGGCGCGGCGTTTAGTGCTCATTGGCTTCAGAATTTATTTCTTCTGCAGTCGCCTCCTTTTTACATCGTGTGGCATGTGTTCGCTTAATTTGATTCTAACTACAGTCTTCAGTTTTGATCATGTACCACCTTCATTCATGCCTATTGCCTAGAGGAGCTACCTCAAACTGTCCGTTACGCATGTAGGTCTTTAAGTAGAGTGCTAACGGCATTAGGTATTGTGGACTTCACCCATAGTACATCAGCTGCGGGTATATCGATTTTGGAGAGTATATACCTGCAGAGGCGTGGCTGTTCACTGTTGCCATTTGTGGGTAAAGTCGATTGGTACCCGAGGGGTTTACTCACTTCCTTCAATGCGTAATGTCAAAGACACGATATTGTGTGATAATCTGTCTGGAGATCCGATTTGTTCCACTCTGCTTGTTTATGCATGATACCTCTCGTACTTTGTACCCAAGGAATAAGGCCATGTCCCCTATATGCGTAACGCCAGTAACATATTGTATGCGGAACACAGAATTAATGTTTTTATAGTATCTGTTGTTCATGGTGAATTCGAACTGGCTTCGGCTAATATGGACACGTCACTTTGCGTACCATCCTGGTTGCAGACGTCTTCCTGAATATCGGATTCGCTAAAATATTCCGTGTGTAATAAATTACCATGCCTCATCAGGGTCTTCGAATTTCGATGTCATCTGTTGTGCACCGTAAAAAATTTTACCCTTTTGCTGCATCGTCATTCCATCGCTTTTATAGGAAACGATTACTTCGATAAATTATAGAGCATTCTCATTGGTCAAAACAGAGATACTGTATAAAAGTGATGGAGTGACGATGCAGCAAAAGGGACAAATTTTTTACAGCGTGCTGGGCCTTGTGTTATCCCTTTTCAGCTGTTTCATTTAATGGGATTGCTATCGTGATAGCTGGATTTAACAAGTGCTTTTTCGGATGAAATTGATCACTAGCACTACGCATTATCACTGGCACTAGATCTCCTAAAAGTGCTCTTTCACGAGGAGTCAATGTCGCTTCAAATATCAGGGTTCTCTATATTATTCTATCTCCTATGATCTTGCCGCTTCCCTTCCGGAGCGACAGCTGGGTCCTCTTAGCGGTTATCCCAGTTATCCCATTACTCCATGGGAGTCGCTTGAAAAGCCAGCGATTCTTTTGTGCCGGAGCGTCTTTGAAGCCTGGAATGAAACCTGTAGCCCGTAACAGCCAATCAAATGCTTGGAAATCTGAAGATGGAAAAGTTGTTTCTCAAACAGCCAATGAAATGCTTGAAATTTTTACGTGTAATAGCACTTTAAAAGTACTGTTACACGAAGAGTCAAAGTCGCTTCAAATTCCTGTTCCCAGTTTTAACTGTTTTCATGCCTTTATTTATTGGACAAGTACAATGTCGAACCTACGAACGAACCCCTAGTGGTATTAATTTTTGGCTTATGAACCACTTCACTTCCGACAGACATGGATCATTAGGTTCCCCTATGACTACTTTTTCATAAAATGAAGGTTTTTTTCTTGTAATCGATGACATAGGTTTTTATGCTATCGGCTCTTGAACTATTAGAAATGAACGGAAGTTATTTTTAATTTATTTAACACCAATATATTGTTAGATACTGTAATTAACACTTTATGTTTACTTTTTAAAGGAGTAAATTCGATGGCAGTATAGTCTAAAAGGATGGATGTAATATTGTCATGCATTATAAAGCATTACAGATATATGCGATTTCCGCACTGTATATTTCTAGACACTGTAGCAAGGGTCTCTGAAATGTAGAAAGTTTGTTTTTTAATATTTATTTTTTGTACTGACTTGCGAACATTCTTTTTTAAAAAATGTGTAGTTTGTATCCTAAGTTATATGGGTTCAAATATTTTATGAATTGCATTTTTAAATAAAATATTTTCATTTCTTTAAAAGTATGCTATTCACTTATATATTAGTACTAGATGTCTTCGCCTGTCACCGGGCCACTTCCTTTATCCGGGCCTTTAATTTATTTGTAAATCTCGAAACGGGTCCCTGCTGTTTACAGTACGTATATCAAGCGTGCTGCGTACGCACTGCCGAATAATTACATCGGGTTCCGTGAATACATATTAAATCTGGCGAAAAACGAACCTCGAACTGGATCCCCACTGCATACGATACCGTATAATAGGCGTGCTGCGCATGCTATGCAAGGTCATGTAAAATAAAATTTTTAATCGAGGGCTTTGAATTCACATTAAATTTCGAAACGAAGGAGCCTCGAACCGGGTTCCTGCTGCCCTTGGCACCGTATAGTAGGCGTGTCGCGTACGCTCTGCAAAATTTTTCAATTCCACTGCCCAGAGCTTTCTAACGTTACATCATGTGTTTGGTCTCAGGATATTTGAGAAAAGTTGCCCCGGAGTTGCATTACAATTATAAGCTGTTACAGGCCTTTAAAATGGTATATTATATGAGGGGTATCGGCTAAATTTATAAAAAGTGCCCAAGTGGGACAAAAAGGGAAGGAGCACTCATGATTAAATGGTCACAAGCCTTTCCAGTGATATATTACATGATTGACATCGGCAAAATTAAAAAAGTCTTCCTTTCGGGGTGCAAGGAACCGGATGTGCATAATGGGATTAAGCGGTCACATGCCTTTCCAACGATTTATCACATACGAGACCTCTGGAAAATTAAGAAAAGTTGGCCCCTGGGTCGGCAAATTAGAGATGAGCGACATAATGTGATTAAATGACTTTCCAATAATTTATTACATAAGAGGTGCCGGCAAAATTTAGAAACGTGCCAGTGGGGATTCGGAGGAGCATAACATGAATAAGTGGTCACAGGTTTTTCAAACGACATATTATATAAAGAGCATTGGCTAAATTTAGAAAAATGCCCACTCCCAGAAGAACAAATGGGGGAGTAACACTGGAGGTGCATATCATTATTAACCGGTCACAAGCATTTCCATTGATATATTACATGTGAGATATCGATAAAATTCAGAAGTCTGCCCCCGCGGACAAAGGCAGGAGAGGCACCGGATGAATATAACCTGATTAAGTGAACACAGGTCTTTCCAATGGCATATCACATGAGTGGTCTCAGGAAAATTTAGAAAAGTTGCCGCCTGGGACGGTAAAGTGGGGAGAGGGACATAACATGATTAAGTGGTCCAACAATTTACTACATGAGGAGCGCTGGCAAAATTTAGAAAAATGCCCAGGGGGACAAAGGGGGTGCATAACATTAATAAGCGGTCATAGGTCTTTTGAACGATACATTACACGAGGGACATTTGCTAAATTAAGAAAAGAACAAGCTGCGCTTAGAGAGACAAAGGTGGGGAGGAGGACTGGAGATCCATATCATGATTTAGCGATCACAGGCCTTTTCAATGATATATCACAAGAGGGATGCCGACAAAATTCAGAAGTCTGGAAGACAAAGGGGGGAGGAAACCGGATGTACATAACATGATTAAATTGTCACAGATCTTTCCAACGACATATCACGCGAGTGGTCTAAGGAAAATTTAGAAAAGTTGCCACCTGTGGCGCAAACTGGGAAAAGGGGCATAACATGATTAAGTAGTTACAGCCTTTCCAACAATTTATTTCATGAGGAATGTCGACAAAATTTAGAAAAATGCCCAGGGGGACAACGGATGTGCATAACATAAATAAACGTTCACAGGCCTTTCAAACGATATATTATATGAGGGGCACTGGCTAAATCTGGAAAAGTGTACAGATGAACAAAAGAGAGAGGAGCACTGGAGGTGCATATCATAATTAAGCGGTCAAAGGCCTTTCCAATAATACATTACATGAGGAGTGTCGACAAAATTCAGACGTTTTCCGCCACAGGGGAAAAGAGAGGCACCGAATGTGCATAGCATGATTAAGCGGTCACAGGTCTTTTAAACGATATATTACATGAGGAACACTGGCTAAATTTAGAAAAGTGTCTGCTCCCAGAGAGACAAAGAGGGAGGAGCACTGTAGGTGAATAGCATGATTAAGAGGTCAAAGGTCTTTCCAAAGATATATCACATGTGGGATATCGAGAAAATTCAGAAAAGTCTCCCCCTGGGGAGCCAAAGTGGGGATAACCGAATATGCATATGATTAAGCGGTCACAGGTCTTTCCAACAACATATCACATGAGTGGTGTCAGGAAAATTTAGAAAAGGTGCCCCCCTGGGACAGCGCAGTGGGAGGAGGGACATACATGATTAAGTAGTTACAACTTTTCCAACAATTTATTACATAGGGGGGGGTGGCAAAATTTAGGATAGTGCCCGGGCGGCAACTGAGGTGCATAACATGAATAAGTGGTCACAGTCCTTTTAAATAATATATTACATTGTGGGCATTGGCTAAACTTAGAAGAGTGCTTACTCGTGGAGGGAAGAAAGGCCGTGGAGCACCGGAGGTGCATATCATAATTCAGTGGTCACAGGTTTTTTTCAATGATATACCACATTAAGGGCATCAGCAAAATTTAGAAAAATCCATCCACGGAGGGCAAAAGGGGGTGGGAGCGCACGGGATGTACATAACATGATTAAGTTGTCACTGTTCTTTCCAACTCTCTATCACATGAGGAGTTTTGAAAAGTTTGAAAATCCCTCTACCCCAGTGGGTTCTCTCTTTTCTCCCTTAAATGGACTCCTAATTCATCTTAACCCTGCTCCTTGAAATTGTTATATTTAATAAATGATGTTTAACTAAGGGATCGGTCGAAAAAAATACATCTGAACTGAATTTATTCTGTGAAATGCAGCAGTTTTGCAAATTTCTTCACCTCTCCATTCTGCCCCAAATCCAATTCACACGGCTTATTTAACATTTGTAGATGTGTTTATAAAATATTTGAAATTTTTAAATTGATTGGTTCCTTGGTTTTAACGATTTTACGAATTAAAAACAAATTTCCGATCTTTACTTAAAAAGTGAACTCAAAATTTGTACTACTTCAACGTGCTGTTTCCAGCGTTGATTTTTCGATTATGTTAGTCCTAGTAAGATAGACAGTACAAAACTTAAGGTATCAAACACAAGAAAATAAATTTAAAAAAAAGAAGAATATTGCGCAGTTAAACTGATGGCATTGAGTTCACAAGCTACGCATACTAATTGTATATTGCAGCCTTGTATTTTCAAGTGTTAATGCCTTTCAAAAAACAAATTAAGAGGGGAAATAGCTCCCCCCATTTCGTCTTTTTATACTTAATCAATGAACCCTCTTAATTAATCAGGGAAATGCTTTGCTTTATCATACAAAAAACCTATATCCAAAATTTTGAGCAAATCGGATAATTCGTCATAAAAACCCATTTATACAAATTAAGGAATTCTCCCCCACTTTTATACTTAACCATTAAACTTCCAAAATTATTCAGAGATTAGCCTTATCAGAAAGAACCTACATCCAAAATTTAAAGCGAATCGGATTATTCTACACAAAAACTCATTTATCAAATTTAAGAAAGGGTAATCGCCCGTAGCCCCCTTTATACTTGACAAAAGTCTGAAGAAATTTTTGAATTTTTAGAAATCATTGCATCTAGTGAGTGATGGGGTGACATCCTTATGAAAATCGATATACATCTGGACATCCCCCGTTATTTTTATTTCACGATCTAACAACTCTAAATAATATTGGAAGAGGAATGTTGTATTCATTACCTTCTATACACTCAACATCTGATTAACTTGGATGAAACCAACATGCCAGTTTGCCATAAACATTTTAAAATACTACGAATAAAATGTGTATTGAAAGATAGAGAATATGCAGGAAGAAATCTCACCTTCACTGATTCTGCCATCCATAATGTGTGGGGTTTTTTAATGAGGTAAATGATTGAAAAAAGTTTCTCTTTTATGTCAATTGGTACTTAAGACACTTTTGAAAAAAGTCTAGCTAAAATCTTTTCTTATCGCTTAACTTATGTGCTTATAAGATGGATTATAAAAAATAGACAATTTTCCTAAACCGTCGGGATATCCGGAGTTGAAAATTATTCAACGACGTAAAATCCGGAGTTTATTTACATTAAAATCGTATACAGAAAATCGGGACTTTGAAAAACTGACGTGGTAAGCGGAATGACGCAAAAACCAGGTGTCGGGATAACGAGGTCTGACTGTATATCAAACAATATTGAATTCAGCAGGTGGCCAAAGGATAAGAAACTTCCGCACATACACACTAGAAAATTATTTGTATTTGGTAGTAGACTTAAATTACAAATTTCAACACTTATACTTCATTAATTCAACACAGTTTTTCTAACTGGTACAAATCCCAGCCTAAGGCAGCATGCACACGCTTGCTTTGCCAGCCTTTCACTGAATTCTACAAAATCTTTCATGTAGGATAATTGTGCGGTTTATTCACAATAGAATGAGGTGAAATGAACAATGGATCAAATGATAAGGAGCTCAATCTAACTTGAGGCAAAAGTTCCTGCTTTACAAGACATCAGTCCTCTTTCCATAAAAGTCGTTAAAGATCAAAAATACCGTGTCCACACAATAAAGACAGTTTGTCTGTCACTTAAAATTGAAAAGTAAAAGTCTGCGTTTGTGTTAAATAAAGCGTAATTACATATAAGACATTTACTAAGAATTCCATTACATGTGATTCAATCTGTTGATTGTTTCAGATAGCAGACCAGATGCCATTATCAAAAGGATCAGTAATACAGTGGAAATGGAATTTTAAAAGAAACTCGTATACCCTCTGTTATGCCTCAAATAATACTTTAGTGTACATTCAAAACTTGACGTTTTTGATTTCAGCATATACTCTCTGCCTATGATCTGTACCTTCTTTTGTTTTTATGACAACAATTCTGAAAAGGATATCTGATTGAATTACGCCTGTCAGGTTCTGAGACCACCTCTACTGAAGATTGGAATTTCCGTTATTTCTCTATCTTAATATTTTGTGTATTGTACTGACTGTGTACTAGAATTTTCAAGGTGACATTCTTTCTTTGTTGAAGGGAGAATTGACAGGTAATCCTGTACAGGTGGTGAGTGAGAAAGAGGAGATTGCTGAGAGGCGTGTTCACCCGTCAGGGATACATGTGGATGATGAGCAAACAAGCAACATGTCACTAATCAAGAAGGAATGTGGAATGTGTCCAATGAATAAGCTCCAAAGGGGGTTGACATTGGGGAAGCACAGTGATTTGAGAAGAGCAAGACTTGTCTCAGTTTGGAGCAGTTCGTATCTGGGGCTCGTACCTAGAGAGTGTGTAGGACAGAGGTCCTGGTAGAGAGTGCTCTGTGTTGTAGAGCGTAAGAAGTGTATATCTGGAGAGCAAGAGACACAGACGTCCTGATGTTTAGTGCTCTGGGCCGAGAAGTGCAGGCCGAGTGTCCATGTGTTGGGAGATTCGAAAGTGATCTCTGATAAAGTTAATCTAATGTGTATTGAGTGTGAGGGAGAAGGTGTAATTTGAACAGTACACAGCCAACCTTTACTGTATCTAATTTAATGTTGAACCGGATCACCTATATCCGAGTTGTAACTGTATATAATTGTAAATAGCGTGTTTATTGTGTACATATATTCTAAATAAACTGTTAATTCGCTTGTTTATTGTGTACATATATTCTAAATAAACTGTTAATTCGCGTGTTTATTGTGTACATATATTCTAAATAAACTGTTAATTCAGTTAATTGACAGCGTCAGTGTTCATTTACACAATCCTCACAGTGGGTGACCGATATCACCTAGTAACATCGGTGATGGCAGCTATAACTACCACGGATTTTCTTCAAAGTTGTGTGGGCTGAGAGGAATGTCCGACAATGCCCATCACACTTATCCAGGATAGCTGAGACGGCAATGCATTAACAGCTTAAGAGGCCTCTTCAGTCAGGCGAAGTGTTGAACATAGGCAAGGATTCTTTTAAAAAATTCTGTTTCAACTTCAATTTCTTTAAGCAGTTATTATTCTTGCATAGGACAGTTGAAATTGATCACTTGATAGAGTCATTTTTTACTTTCTTCTATCTTTACAAGAAAGTATTGAATTCATGCAAATTTTCAACTTCTAGTTTTCGATGGACATACACATTTTAACAAAGCTCCTGAACATGATTTGATGAGTTTTAGAAAATGTTTGTGTGTCACTCTATGAGTGTGTATGGGACAAAATTTTTCTAGGTACCCTATCTCACAAATGCATGGAATTTGACAACACTTTAGATTCAGTTAGACTATGATATAAACTGAAAATGATTAGTTTTGGTGTATATCGCTCAACAAGTGATGCTGCAATACTGTATTATTCTTATTCTCCACAATAGTATTCTCCTATATTATTCTCCACTATAATATTCATAAAAATTTTAGATTCAGTTAGTCTTTGATATAATTTGATGCAAATCGGTCAAGAGGTGGCGCTACTATACTGAATTATTCAGGATTATTGCAACGGCTCTATCTCAAGAACTAATGCACGTATTTTCAAACTTCAGATTCAGTTAATATCAGATAAAAATTGATTTAGATTAGTTTTTGGTGTACATCATCCAACAGGTAGTGCTGTTATGTAGAATTTTTTAAGATTTCTAAAATAGATCAATCTCAGAAACTAATGCAAGGGTTTCATCAAACTTCAGACTGAATTAGAAGTTGACAGAAGCTGTTTTTGACTAGATTTTGGTGTAAATCATCTAATCTGTGATACTACTATATGCTGCATTTTTCAGGAAGTATAAAATCCTTTTCGCTTGTTGAACATTAACATGAGATTATCAATGTGTGATTCAAGAGTTCCATGAAGCCAAGGTCCTGAGTTCAAATGTTGATTTGGATATTTTCCCCCTAAATTAGAATAATGTTGGCTTAACAAAGAATATACATAATCTTTAAAAAACATAAAATCATTACCTGTAGAGACTTAACAAATCAGATTTTTACTGAAGCTTATTCTAAATTCTAATATAAAAATAATTAAAATATGAAGTCAACAAATATTAAGATAGCTACAGTGGCGGTCAAAAGTTTCCAGCCAGCAAAATTTTTTTAGTTAATTTGTAAGTATACTCATATGAAGAGGAATCTCAAAGTGATACTTATACATTTTATTGACATAATAGTTAGGAACCTATTTATGGAATAACATATAAATATTAATAAATTTAATTAACAAAATTAAGTACAAAGGAAAACGCATGTTCTCAAAAGCTTCCGGCCACCTACGCAAGTTTAGAAAAAAGTGATACTGCAATAGAAAATTACGGTGATCAACAACATTTACAATTAGTGTTTCATCTTTTTATATTTAGTAATAAGTACTGACTCGAATTTCATAAAATCATTCGTGACATTTATACATTCAATGGTTAAAAATTGTCTATGGTATGTTTTTCCCATATTTCTTGCATTTTTTTAGAAATTTTGGCTCAGTTTGAATATTTATAGCTCCGCACACGTTTGCCAACTTATTTCTATAGATTTTCTATACGATTAATCTCGGGCATTTGGGCTGTCCATTTCAAAAGCGGAATTTTTTCGTGTGAATGCCATTGCTTGTCGAGCTTGCATAAATTCATTAAGTCATTATCTTTCTAAAACAAATAGTTGCTACAATAATTTTTCTTCTAATAAGGCAGCAACCATTCTCAAAGGGTATTCTTATACATTGCATCATTCATCCATCTTACAGAAAATTTCAAATAACGAACCAACACTTTTTGAAGAAAATTCTCCCCACTTTATAACATGCCCTCCGCAATGATTCATTATAGGAAAACGTATGTAGAATCATATCTTTTACTGTTGGGCCATCAGATATAGTGTCTGCCATCACTCTCAAAATAGTCTGGAATTCGGTTGATGGAAAAATAGAACTTTTGTCCAGTTTTTACTTGACCAGACTTTATGATCCTTGGAAAACGCCAATCAGGTATGTTGGTATTTTTTTAACACCAACTCTTCCATAAAGTTCTACATCATGACAGCATCTTGATATGGTAGACTGACTTATTTCAGCAATATTTTCATTCCGTAAATCGCGGGATATTGCAACGGCATTTTTATGCGGGTCATCTACTGTTTTTCCCCTGATAATTTCCTCCACAAAAATAGACATTTTCCAGGGTCTCCAGGACGTCGGAAGGTCTTGAAGACTAATGCTATCTTTATATAATTTTTAAATATCGTTTACAGTCGGTGTACCGATCAATAATTTTGCCGCAATATCTCGAGAAGATTGGCCCTTTAGTGACAAAAAAATCACTCATTTATGAACAATAATTCTTGAATTTTTCATTTTTGTATTTAAATTATGCTATTCACTTTTATTCATTCACAAACACGACTAAAAAACACTTTACTGATAGAAAAACACTAAGGAATAATGAGTGGCCGGAAACTTTTGCAGACCCGAATTTCGAATTCTGCCAGTTCTTATGAAGTGTCTTCAGTATTCAATCAAAATGATCACATGGTCAGAGGACATTCACATATTCCTAACTTTTGAAGCAATTGTGCTTCTTCTTTGCTGAAACCTTCTGATAAATAAAACAAAGAAACTAACTGGCTGAAAACTTTTGACCGCCATTGTATATGTGAGAGTTCTAATCAATGGTAGAGTCACCACATTTTATATTTATAAACAGGATTGGCATGGTTTAAACCAACCGATTTTAACCATGGTTTAAACTAACTGGTTTCTCTCTCTGTCTCAAAAAAAAAAAAAAAAAAAAGTTGTTTTATAAAAAATCGAGCGACTTTATAATCTTTCTTTATAATTTATGTGTTTCAGATTATTGGGTGTTAATAATTTCTACTTTCAACACTTTATTTCAGCAATAAGCATTAGATATAGTGGGTTAAGATAATTTTTTTATCATGTATAGGATTAAAATCAGCATGCAGGGCCTGATTAAGGCTATGTCCCCCCCCCCCTTCTGTCTATCATTAGATTTTGTTTTTGTGAATAATTGGAAGTGGTTAGTACTAAACTTCATATGTATTGCATGTATGTATAAATTTTGTATTCGGTGCAGTTCACATCTGTATACAGGGTAAAACAAAAATATAGTCACAACTTAAAAAAGGACTAGCAGGATAGTTGTCGAAAAAAAAAGATAGATTGGTTGATTGAAGTATCTCTTTTCAAGTTGTTTCTTTGCTTATCTATGTACTTTATAAGATGGCTAAAAGAAATTGTTGCAAATTGGTCATAGTTAATGGTTTTAACTTACCACACTACAAGGAAAACATTAATAAAGTTTTTTTTGAAAATAATAGAATATTAAGTTGTTAAAATAAAACTTTAAAGCTCGAAAATACCGTGAAACCTCCAAATAAGGAACACCACGAATAAGGGACCCCTCTATTTAGGGGACAAAAGTTCCGGTCCCAGTCCCTTGATATAGGAAGTGTAATGTATTTACCTCTGAATAAGGGACACTCGATTTAAGGGACATTTGAAAATTAGATTAACCCTTTTGACTTGGGCATTTCTTACCCAAATTTTATTCAGTTGAAACAACATATTAAAAAAAAAATTTCCTTTAAGTACATAATTAAAAAAAAACCTTTAATTAATTAACAAATTTTATTTTCCCTTGTTACTGGTATGATGAAAACAAATTTTGCAAAGAAAAATGTTGCCCAGTCACACTGGACATACGAGTGCAAAATGTTAAAGGGGTTGATTTTTGCATTTGAGATAATGTAGTAGTCTGATGAAAATGAAAATACAGAATTTTGTGAACTTATCAGATAGGCAGTTATGTTGGTACAGACATATGCAACTCAACGCAAGTGCATTTATCCCTATTAGAGGCAGAGGTGGCAGTGCAGACAATAACTTCATCAAGTTCACAGCTGAAATTCCAGAATTGGTTAAAACTCGATTCACATATTAAAATACAATTGTCTGCCAAGTCATATCTCGGTAGAAAACGCATATAAGCCCAATTTTAGTGGTTGATTTGTAGGTTTATCATTGGGGTATCCTGCACCCAGTCCTCCATATTTTCATAGATTTGAGTGCAGGAAAACATAATGGTAAGTTCAAATTTTTAGGTGTTTTCTACCAAGATATGACTTAGTTGACCAATTGCGTTTTAACTAATTCTAGAGTTTCTGCCGTGAACTCGATAAGGTGTTTGTCTGTGCTGCCACCTCCCAGTCTATATTGAAAGTAATGCTGAAAATTGTGAGGAATGGCTCTAAAAATGAAAGAGAAAGGAAAATTTTGAAATAAAGAACTTCACAGATGCTTTAAAATATGCAAAGCAGTTGAATATTTTTTTCAAAAATACTGCTTGTAAGATTTTTAAAAGCATTATTGCACTTTTTGCATTAGAGAACATTTACATAAAAAATACAAATCAATAACTCTACAAACAGTAGACTCCAGTAGTACTACAGTAGACTCCCTCAAATCCACACAGCTTGGGACCAGAGGTTTTGCTGATTTTAGAATTTTGCGGATTTCTGGTCATTGCTTTGTTTACATTTTTAAAAAATAATTTGAATGTAATTAATAATGAAATCAAAAGTATAATGAATGCATACAATATACTAAAATATTAAAGAAAGTAATAAACTAAAATAACAACAATTTAGATATTTTTTTAAATGATTAAAATACTAAAAGGAAAGGTAAAGTTAATAATCAATACTGTACAATTAAATATTCATTATGAAAGAGGAAATGTGTTTTTCCTAAATTATTCAATGAAACTTGCCTCATAAAGATACATTTACTAATTCACATCAGGATCATAAACTAATGAAACTTTATTTCAGTTTTAGCCAGACTTAATAACTATAAAAGCTTGATTAATACATAAATATATTTAGTAAGATTGTGATTACCAATAATACAGTAGACTCCCTCAAATCCGCACTCCTAAAATCCACAACTCTCTAAAATCCGCACATATTTTATGGATGTAAACAATGAAACATTCAGTTCAGATGTAGGTGCAAAAATTGATTTTTTCAGTTTTATATCAATTCCATAAATTTTTTAATTTATAACTTTATTTCTTAATATAACTTTTTTCTTTATTTCTTATTAATGAAACTTTATTTCAGGTTTAGCCAGACTTAGTAACTAAAAAAGCTTGATTAATACATAAATATATTTGGTAAGATTGTGATTACCAATGATATTAGCAATATCTTTATTTTTTCAGAAATAAATTATTCTTTCTTCATGAAAAAACATGAATTCAATAACCTTAACAAAAATTATAAATTAAAAAATGTATGGAATTGATATAAAACTGAAAAAATCAATTTTTGCACCTACATCTGAACTGAATGTTTCATTGTTTACATCCATAAAATATGTGCGGATTTTAGAGAGTTGTGGATTTTAGGAGTGCGGATTTGAGGGAGTCTACTGTATTATTGGTAATCACAATCTTACTAAATATATTTATGTATTAATCAAGCTTTTATAGTTATTAAGTCTGGCTAAAACTGAAATAAAGTTTCATTAGTTTATGATCCTGATGTGAATTAGTAATGTATCTTTATGAGGCAAGTTTCATTGAATAATTTAGGAAAAACAGATTTCCTCTTTTATAATGAATATTTAATTGTACAGTATTGATTATTAACTTGACCTTTCCTTTTAGTATTTTAATCATTTAAAAAAATAGCTAAATTTATATGATTTTAGTTTATTACTTGTTTTAATATTTTAGTATATTGTATGCATTCATTATACTTTTAATTTCATTATTAATTACATTCAAATTATTTTTTTAAAAATGTAAACAAAGCAATGACCAGAAATCTGCAAAATTCTAAAATCCACAAAACCTCTGGTCCCAAGCTGTGCGGATTTGAGGGAGTCTACTATGTTATTATTTTTTCCTTGTTAACAGCTGAATCTAATGACCAAAATTTTGACTTCAAATTGTAATTTAAAAAAAAATCTCAAGAAGTATTTGACTGTGGAAGAGAATATTATATTTATCAAACTACATACAAATGTTTATTATTACTAATCAAAAGATTGTTCATAAAGATTTTCAGAGTATCAATGTTTCAGTGTGTAAAGCAGTTTATTCTTTGAACATAAAACTATTTGCTAATATTATTTAAATTAAAATATGTTCTTTTTTCAATTTTCTACATAAATTCACTGTAATTATTTAATTTAAATTATTTTAAAATGATGTTACACTATTTATAATACAACAATGTCTATTTTTCTCAATAAATATGCATGTATATGTAATACGAAGGGATGTTTTAACAAAAAAAAAAAACCCTTTTTTTTTGGGGGGGGGGGGGGGTCCGAAAATAAAAAAAAAGAATTAGGTTTTTTGGCAACTTTGTTCATAAACATAATCATTAGAAAAGGTAACTTTATCTGTTTTTTGTCCAAATCCCCTTCAAAATTTTAGAGTAATTACAATACAAGGGGATCCTGTCACATACATTTTTTAATAACAGATATTAACTATTTTTGCAGTCTATTTTCTCATAACGATTGGAAATAAAATCTACTTTTAAATTATGTATATAAAACTTGCTTAGGGGAACATCTACATATTAAAATAAACCCAAATTTTTTGTTTTCCAATGGCAATATCTTTTTTTAACAAAATATTTCAAATCTTTAGTTCAAACTACGCCTAGACACCAAATTTCAAGCCATTTGAATGATAAGTTTTTGAATTACAAACATTAAAAATTTAGTGCTCCTAATGTTAAATTATGTTATATTTTTATTAATATCTGTTGAAATTATACTCCTAATGTGCTGATTTTTCATGTTGTAATAATATTAAAATAACCAAACATAAATATGTTGAACTTGCAATTTTTATAATTTTATAATTTGAATTCTGAAATTAATATTTAAAAAAATTCTGAATTGCAATCCACAATATTTTTTGATTGATTTACATTTATGATGTCCTGCTGTATGGAAATCCAAAATTTTCTATTTTTTCTTCTCGTTAGTTTTCAAATTATACTTAAAAAATGGCAAAATGATAGTTTAAAGGGGCCATCCATGATGGAAGTTATTTTTTTTTTAATTTCTTTTCTTATGCTATCCTGTAGCATAAGGCTCAAGAGGGTGAGAAGGAGGCTCTCTCAGTCATAAATCAAATACTAAGCTTTGATTTCGATATAGCCCCTAAAATAAGCTCATTTTAAAATGATCAATTTTCCAGAAATTAATCATACAAATTGCATGAATTTTTTTTAAAAGGCTAATTGAAGGCTGTAGAGTTCATTTATGCTGTCAGAATTAGGTACTGTTATTGAAAAAACTAAGAGTTTAATATGTAGATGGTCCCCTATGCAAATTTTATTTGTATCATTTTAAAGTACACTATTTCCAATCATTTAGTATCAGTAACTTTCTTTTATAATAATTTTTTGCAAAGTTAGTAGTGGATGTTTTTTTTTTTTTTCCATGACTGTACACTGTGCATCATGCTGACTGCTAAACTAAATCTTTGGTTGGTAAAATTTTCTTAAAATTCCCCACCCCTGTAAATAATACTCAGAATGATAATTTAACATTAGCAGATGCTTGTTATTTGTGATGTATAGAATCCTATTTTGCTTAGTTATATTACCATACTCAAAACACATTTCAAACAAGAAATTCCATCGTATTCTTTAGTCACATGTTTATTACATCTAAACCACAGTTTAGATTATTGAATTATGAACAAAAAGAGAAAATCGAAAAGAATTTGAAAGAAAAATAGATTCTAATAACCTTTTTCTATAAAATTTGACATAAAAAATTATATTTTTTACACACTTACTGTACGACTAATGTTGTTGAATCAGCTTACATCTTTCAAATAGTGCGAAAATATTTCATCTGCTTGTGACATATCAAGGAATTTTTATGAACTAGTTATTCATTTGCACATTTATTGCCCAAGTACTGGTGCTGTTAAAAGAACATTGTTTTTTGTTTTTTTTTCCCACTCATTTTGACATAGAAATAAATTATCTCTGGAAAATTCCACAAATCTTTTATTTTTCTATGCCATGTTAAAAAAAGAAAAGACTAATGAAATAATTTTATGCTGTTTGATTTTAAAAATATGTTTTACTACTAAATATTTTACTATAATAAAACAAAAAATGTAAATTTACAATTTTGTTTTTGTGGTTATGTCATATATTATTGATTGATTGATAATAAATACTTTTTAAATTAAAATCTCCAAAACAAAAATTTCATTAAGGTGAAAATTTAAACATATAGTGCCATTCTAATTTTATTTTTGCAATCATCACTTTTTTTAAAAATTTTTGTCACTTTTTTCTGTTTTTGCCTAGTTTTTTTCCATTGTCCTGGCAAAAACCAACCCTGTTTTTAAGTATAAAAGCTTACCTTATAGCATAAACCGAACGACAAGAATACAAGCATTACTTAATAATACTAATTTCCTCATTATTGAAAAAAGCCAGCTTTTGTTTTTTAACCCTTTGTCTTGTTGTCATGTAGAATTTTACATTCATGTTTACTCATAAAATAGTTTTTAATGTAAAAAAAAAGTTGACTTTTATACTTTTGTAAAAAGTATTCCACACCACCAAACTCTCTCTTAAATAAAATTTAAAGTTTTCTATTGCTACCCAAGCAAAAAAATTCAAAGTTAGCAAGAAAATAAAGAATATGCAAACTTATTAAACAAAGCTAGGTCTTAGCATCTTCATTAAGGCTTTTACTGAAAAGCAGCAGAACTTAGCAATATTATGTTCTGCTTCCTGGCTGGTTTGATTAAAAGTGCCAACAATAAACTAGATTTATAAAATATGCAAGGAGGGGAAATAATAATGAAATCTAAATATTTGTTAGTTTTTTTTATGAAGCAAAAACATCAAAGTGTTCATTACTGGCACATCCACCCTATATGTAGATATATAAACATATGCATACATAGATGTATCTGTGTTTATGTACATATAAATGTGTTTACACACACGCATAGATATGTATGTATATATAACACTGGAGTCCAGCTAATTGAAAAATATCAAATTGCTATTTCTAAATTTATAGCATTCTTATTGTCCGCAACCGTGATTATTATTTTTTTTTAAAGGCTAAGAGTCATATCAAATTAATAGCGATATAATAATGAAAACACTAAAAGCTATGAAACTGGTGCATTTGCAATACCTGCACAATATAACATTCACATACAATTTTATCACTATTTGATTCAATTACTTTTTTTTCCATCCCATGCAGTATTCTTTAATACAAATTTTATGAAAGAAATTAGTTAGAACAATAGTTCCTTGTCAGAATCGTAGTAAAATAGTATAGTAAGCAGTACAAAAAGACAAAAGATGAATGAACTGTATTCAATAATCATAAAATTTATCTTACTTAAATGTAATTCAACTTTAGCAAAACATTTCCCGTAATGTCGATTCATCCAGCAATCATCTCGTGTAGTAAAATCGAAGGAATATTGCTAATGTATATGATGAATTATAACATATATCACAAGCAATAACCTTTCAATTAAATAGAATTCATCACTTTAAGATCTTCATATTTTACTTTTGTCTTATCTGCTTCCATCTTACTTTACAATCTGTTTACGTGCGTTGTCACGTTTATTTTCTTTAATCGTTAACTTCACATACAGTTTTTTCATAAGTCTTCAGTATTGTTCATATTTAAAAATACAGTAGACAAATAATAACATTTATTACGATTCACATAAACATAATTCACAAATGCCGCCATTGCTGAGTAGAAGCGGTAGCCGTAGCGCGATTTTCCTTAGAGCTGGCAGGGTGTTGACTTTTCGCGTTTATCGCTCTTGGCGAACTTCTTTTGGCTACGAAACGAGAGTCTACCATATAGGATTTATCAAGTCGTAACAAAAACAATCCAATGACCGACAACCGACCGTTGCCAAAGCAGAAAACCATATTTCGCTAGTTTTGGAGTCTAGGGGTTAAGATTCACCGGCACAGCACGTGCGCGCGAAGGCGAGAACATGGAGTGAGTTTTTATGATGATTAAGGATTTAACGGATCATGGGGTTTGATTAATTTCAGTATTAATTATAAAGATGATTTGTTACAAATACCGGGTGTCCAAAAAATGACTGATGGATTTTAAAATTCAATAACTTGCAAACGGTGACAGCTATTCAAAAAATTTTTGCAGGAGAGTTTTTTTTACCGTAATTTTTTTTATTTTAGTTCGAATTTCAAACAATGGGTGGCGCTGACGGCGATTGAAGGCCAAGTCGACGCATCACTCAACACTGATCACCTGGCCTTCAATCGCCGTCAGCGCCACCTTTTGTTTGAAATTCGAACTAAAACAAAAAGTTACGGTAAAAAAAAACTCCTGACATTATACATAACCCTCCTGCAAAAATTTTTTGAATAGCTGTCACCGTTTGCAAGTTATTGAATTTTAAAATCCATCAGTCATTTTTGGGACACCCGGTAAAAGGTGAAACTAGATAGTCGAATGGATAAAGCACTGAACTCGAGACAGGGATTATGAGTTTGAATCCTTCGCCCCTCCAAATTGTTTTTATGACTTTTTTTATTTTATTAGTTGCTTTATATTAATAAATAAGATATTTTTGATAATGATAAATTTTTATAATAATAATACAGAAGCACATGTATTTCTATTATAAAAATAAAATACTTATTTAAATAAACGAAAATGGATTATTTCGCGATGAAAATTTTACATTTGAACACCTTTTTTTAATATTTAAAGTATCGTTTCGAAATCATTTACATAAGCGAATGAAAAAATAAGTATTGTGCGAAAATATCCGTTTGCGAGTAAAATAATTTCTTTCTCGCTCTCACTCTCTTTTGAGAAATTTAAAAGTGAGTTTTTATCGAGACTGGGATGCAATAAATAGCAGAAAATAAATGGTAACTTTCAAACTTGATGAAATCGATCTTTATATGTAATACTACACCAGGCATAAATTCCACACATGTTTTTTAATTCCTTTAATATTTATAATGTTTCTAATTTTCTAAAAATTTACACATTTTCAATTTTTACGACGAATTTAAAATTTATCGTGGCGTTACCAAATTATTGTTATTAAATAAATAAGAAAATGATTTTTCAGAGGTTAGAATATTATAAGCAAAATTTATTTCTGATAAATAATTTTCAAGATATAAAACGTCAAACTTGCAACTTTGGACGATTGAACACATGCCATTCTGTATCACAAGTTTATTAAATGTCCAAACCGGCTAAAATAATTTATTTTTTGTCAAGATATTTTGCAGAGCTCTATTTGAATATGAAATGAACATATGTATCAAATTTTATTAAAATCGGTTGCATAGAGTCACGACTTTTCTTAAATTTTTGTTCATTTTACGTGGAATGACGCATATACTAGCTGACCTGCATTGCATTACCCGGCCCCGTGTTAATATGTTTAAATGATCCTTACATTTGTAAGGATTTTATATGTTTAATCCGATTAGCTTGAAGTAGGCTGAAGTTTAGCTTTTTTTTCTGTGTTTTTATAGAAATTTTTAATAGCGTACGATTTTTATAGAATCTCAGGTAATATCCAAGCGATTTTTAAATTTATTCTGGCAAACTTATGGCAATAGTCTTTTTTCCAACATGTGTTATATTTTATGTTGATGCCATCAAAAGCAGAGGGATGGCAGACAGTTAGACTGAATCTTGAAATATGGCATGATGGCTACTTTTAACATTTAAATTGGAACTAAGAACTACTTCTAAAAAATCCAAAATTTCAAAGGAGAACTGAAATGATAGTAAGAGCTTCAAATTTATCATTTACGTACAACTGGTTTCACTTCTTCACATTTGATTGTTTAATTATTGCCATATATAGTATCATAATGAAGTTTCGTCAAACTCTGGCTTAATTAGAAATTTTTTTATCATTCCTAACGGTTAATTTTTCCTAATATTCATAGGCATAGAAATACCATTTCGTATATTTCAGTTATTATGCCAGCAAAACAACAGATTTTGTTAATAAAGATATAAAAATCAATCTACACGCACATGCATATCACAATCAAAAATACATTTCTAAAATTCATTTAAAGACATATGTATCTGAAATAAAAAAGAATAAATAAAACAATGAAATAAAAATAAAGAAAAAAACTTTTTGAATATGCAACAAGTTAAGTTATTTCGAAAAAATTTATATACGATGTTTGAGCTCTTGTATTGTGTTCTGTTTTTATTCTATCCTTCCTTTTGAAGTCTTGTCATTTTCAAAGTTTTTTATTCGTGTGTTTTTGTACTAAGAAGGACATACATTTTAAGAATTCGTTTTTAATATTTGTCCCTGAAACAAAAAGTAATACATTAGAAAATAAAAAATATATCAATTATTTAGAAATATACACCAAACAAAAATTATTTAGTAAAAATCTACCTTCGATTTTTGAGCTCTTGTACTGTCTTCAGTTTTTATCCAATCCATTCTCCTGAACTGTTCTCTTGTCACTTTCAAAGCCCTTTATTCTTGTGCTTTTGCAAATTGAAGAGACATACATTTTAAAAATTTTTTTATAATATCTGTCCTGAAATAAAGAATGATGCATTAAAGAATAATATATATATATATCAATTATTTAGAACATACACCAAGCTAAAATTATGCTGTAAAAATTTACCTTCGATGTTTGAGCTCTTGTATTGTCTTCAGTTTTTATCCTATCCATCCTGTTGAACTGCTCTCTTGTCACTTTCAAATTCCTTTATTTTTGTGATTTTGCATTTCGAAGGGACATAAATTTTCAAAATTTGTTTTGTAACATCTGTTCCAGAAATAAAGAATAATGCATTAAAGAATTAAAAAAATATATCAATTTTTTAGAATATACCCCAAACTAAAATTATTCTGTAAAAATTTACCTTCGATGTTTGAGCTCTTGTACTGTTTTCAGGTTTTATCCTATCTATCCTCTTGAATTTTTCTTCTGTCACTTTCAAAGTCCTTTATTCTTGTGTTTTTGTATTTACAAGATATATATATACATTTTAAAAATCCATTTTATAATATTTGTCCCTAAAATAAAGAATAATGCGTTAAAAAATAAAAAATATTTATCAATTATTTAGAATATAAACGAAGCTAAAATTATTTAGTAAAAATTTACCTTTAATTTTTGAGCTCTTGTATTGTTTTTAGTTTTTTAACCGACTTCCAAAAAGGAGAGGAGGTTATCAATTCAACGCGTATGTATTTTTTTTTTTTTTTTTTTTTTTTTTTTTTTATGTATGTTCACCGATTACTCCGAAACTATCCAACCAATTAACTTGATTTTGGTGTTAAACGAGAGAGCTTGCTCTCGAATTGGTACCACATCCGTTTCATAGAAATTGGTTCAGTACTTTTTTAGTAATTAGGCAAAAACTAATAAAATTAGTGATTTCTCGCAAATCAGTAGTAATATGGATGTCGAATAAATTTACCGATGCTAGGATGGCCGAGCGGTCTAAGGCGCTTGATTTACGATCTGGTTTTCGAGAGGCAGCGTGGGTTCGAACCCCACTCCTGACGTACGTGTATATAATAATCTTTTCCGTATTATAATTTTTAAATATATATTTAACAAGTTAAATACTAATTATACTATTAGGAATATTTTGTATTTAACCGTTACCACAGAGTATCAGAGATTTTTTATTAACTCAATACTTTATCAGTGAAAGAGTACTCAAAAAGGAGAATAGACTTGCAAAAAGTAACATGAAATTGAATAAGTTCTCTGAAGAGAATGAATTCCGGACAGCCGAGGGGTCTAAGGCACCAGATTTAATCTCTGGTTTTGAAAGAGAGTGTCGGTTCGAACCTCACTCCTGACATATGTGTATATTATACAAAAAAATCCGCGTTTTATATTTTTTTAAGTGACTTCAAAAAAGGAGAGGATGTTATCAATTCGGCGCGAATGTATTTTTTTTTCTATGTATGTTCACCGATTACTCCGAAACTATCCAACCGATTAATTTTTTTTTAGTGTTAAATGAAGAAGGCTACCCTTCCGTTGGTACTTCTTCCATTTCATTGAAATTGGTTCAGTACTTTTTTAGTAATTAAATAAAAACTAATAAAATTAGTGATTTCTCGCAAACTAAAAGTAACATGGACGATGACTAAGCTCGCCGATTGGAGTGCAGTCAGCTGGCTGAGCGGTGTAAGACAGCAGATTTGATTTCTGGTTCTTGAAAGAAATCGTGGGTTCGAACCCCACTCCTGACATACGTGTATGGTTTACAGTGATTTTTCTCGTATTATAATTTTTATTAACTAACTTCAAAAAATCGTTAACTTTTAACTAAAAAGAGAAAAATAAACTTTACCAAAAATTGAACCGACTTCAAAAGCTACTGCAAAGTGAAAAATAATTTTTTTACAGAATAGTATTAAGAAATTAAATTAAGAGCGTAGTATTTATCATGCGTATTATTATATTTATGTAGATTAATTTGATTTTTTGAAGTCGGTGCCAGCCAAGCAAAGTTCAAAATTAAAATTAATTATCCAATGCAAATCGTAAAAGAATAAAGTTAAATTTTTAACTAAATATTAAATCGTAAAAAAACTCGTAGATACTTGGATGCGTGTCTTTTGGAAAATTACATGTAACTTGGCTTGGCTGGCACCGACTTCAAAAAATCAAATTAATCTACATAAATATAATAATACGCATGATAAATACTACGCTCTTAATTTAATTTCTTAATACTATTCTGTAAAAAAATTATTTTTCACTTTGCAGTAGCTTTTGAAGTCGGTTCAATTTTTGGTAGAAAAGTTTATATCCAATCCATTCTCATGAACTGTTCTTTTGTCACATTCAAAGTCGTTTAATCTTGTGTTTCTGCAAAATGAAGGGACGTACATTTTAAAAATTCGTTTTCTAATATCTGTCCGTGAAATGAACACACAGCATGCTAAAATTATTTTGTAAAAATTTACCTTCCATGTTTGAGCTTTTGCATAGTCTTCAGTTTTTATCCTATTCAAAACAGTGATTACTTCAACACACATTTTAACTTTAAAAAAATTGCACATGTAGAATATTAATCAGACTTCATAAATAGCATGATCAATTTTAGGTGCGTTCGTAATTATGTAAATACGTAGCACCTATAGTTGTCCTCCAGTTTGTCCATCTGTTCGCATATAACAACGCAAAAACTACCCAACCGAATCGTTTGAAATTTAAAATATATAATTAGTACATAATTTTGTCGAGTCATTTCATATTTTATGAAAATCGGATGCATAAATCAATTACAGGAACAATCAAAAACATACCGTTACATTACAGTCAATGGGGAAAAAATCTGATGCATTTTAATCGTTTGAAATTTGAAATATGCAATTACTACATAATTTTGTCGTGTCATTTCAAATTTTATGAAAATCGGATGCATGGATCAATTACAGGGACAATCAAAAGTATTCGTTATTTTACGGTCAATGCCGAAAAAGTTTCAAATGCATTTTAATGGTGTTACACTCATTCGATCATAATAAAATTGATATGCATCTATAAGTATACATATTATAATGTACATTTTTACAATCTGTGGTGCAAAGAATATTTGTTATTGATTTACAAGGCCACACAAAAGTATACCATTGCATATAGGTATAGGGAGAACATTGTTTGGTGCGCGTTTTAATTGTAATTTACTATTGAACATTTTATGAGATTGATATACATTGCAGAGGAATACTACAAGCTATTTCCTGTATAAAAGAAAGCAGATAGTATTTACAGGACGCACAAAAGATTTTGGGTACTATACTGTATCCGAAATACTGTGTACTATTACATCAAAATCAGAATAATTTTAGGTGCGTCCGTAATTATATAAATAGCTAGCACGTATATTCGTCGTTCAGTCTGTCAGTCCATCTGTCCGTCCGTCTGCCTGCCCGCTTATAATAAAACAAAAACAGCCCAACCAAATCGCATGATATTTAAAATATATAATTTTAGCATAATTTTGTCAAGTCGTTTTAGATTTTATGAAAATCGGATGTATTGTTTAATTAGAGTGACAATCAAAAGTACTCCATTGCATTACGATCGATAGGAAAAAATAGTTTCAAGTACATTTCACATTTTATGAATATGATATTCGTTGCTGAGGTGTAATAAAAGTTACTTCCTGTATATCTACAGGAACACAAGAAAGATTTCGACTACTATACTATATCCGAAATACTGTCTATTATAGCAGCAATATCTGAATATTTTTAAAACTTCGTTATCGTACGAACGCATCTCATTTGCTACGCTTCACGTGCAATTTCCAACTTGTTTTAATCTGTTAAAGATTGCTCCTGAAATGCCCTGATCCCAACTATCCTGATTCTAATTATCTCCCTATCCCCCTTATAATGTTAAGCTTCATTAAATAGAAAAATTTAAACATTTTAATCAAACATGGTGGATTCGTTTTATTTTCATCCGTATTCTATGATAAAGTAAGTCGCGATTCAAGTATGATTATTGTTTAGACAAATCAATTTAACTCTAAAAATTCGATATTTTTTATAATACTTACAGAAAAACTCTCACTTCTATTTCTTTTTAATATATCTGCAGAACTTAACTTTTGATTAGTGGATTTAGAAAATTATTTTTAGCAAAAAAGGAAATCAATTCGATGTACTAAGCAGATAATATCATTGATAAAATAACTTCAATTGTTGCAGTATAAACAAATGTATTATGAAATATTTTATTGAAACAGGAGGGTTTTGCGGGTCAAAAACAATTGTGAGATTTATGCAATAATAAATCATTGTTGCATGATTATTGCGAAAACACAGTGGCGGCGCTACACGAAACAAGGGCGTCGGCGACATCAGCTTTGCGAGGCCCCTTTCATTTTCCAGTCAGAAAGAAAATGTTAAATGAGCTGAATTATACACTAATTTATTAGTATACTATACAAATTTTATTGCTAATCAAATAACGACATAAATTACATAAACAAAGACAAAATGAACTTTTTGGCTTTTTGCCTCACTGAATTTTCTTAAGATAACGTCATAATTAATACCAGCTGCTATTTCAGCTTCAATTGATAGTATTGATAACGCAGATAGTCTTTCTTAGCTCATCGTGCTTCTCAAGTAGGTCTTAATCAATTTTAACTTTGAGAAGCTTCTCTCAGCAGAAGCTGTACTGACTGGAACTGTCAGCATGATTCTGATCGTTATGTCAACATTTGGATATACTTCTACCAAATTACTTTCTAAAATGTACTCAATAAGTTGCTTTGCGTCGTTGATAGAGTCCAGTGAACTGGATTTTAAAAGCTGGAGTTTCTCATAAAGTTCGAAAGGCTGTATGTCGCTATTTTTCCCTTCCCGAAGAATTGTACCTAAATCATTACAATGCTTGAGAAGGTCCTCCTTGGATAAAGATTTCAAGTAAGTGATATCGTAAATAAAACCAAATCGTTCAAAATATTATTCGAGTTTTTTGAATCGACATTCTATGTCGACTATTATAGCATCTATCATTGTGTTAAAAAAGTTAACACTGCACTGCATTTCAATAGAGTGTATAGGTTCATCAATATGTTCATAAACGAACATTCGTTTTTTCTTTGCTATTCTTTTCTCTTTAAATTGAGACTCAATTTCATAACTACTTTTTTCTACAAACAATCGAGCTTCTGCAACGCTTGTTTCAAATCCTGTATTACGGAATTCTTGAATCCAGTCACGAAATGAACGTAAGGTATCAATAGTAACTTTCAAGTTCACTTGAACCGATTGCCATAGTTTACTTATTACACACGTAGTAAAATCTCGTACCACACGTGTATTGCAACAATAAATTCAAAAGTTAACATTTCGTTCGAGACTGCTTGACAATCGACAAGGGTTTCGGAATCATCAGTTTTATTTTTCAGGTCATCTACGCATTCGACGACATCATCAAATTGCAAAAATATTGCTTTTACTGCTCCGATTATATTTTCCGCTATTCCATAGCAGTTTGGAATATTTTAGTGACAGCATTTATTGTCACATAATTAAATACGTAGTTTTTTCAACTTCCATACAATTGCACGAATTAGAAAATATTTGGCGATTTGTCACATTAGTAGGGTCGGAAATGTTTTCCAGCTGGATTTTTGTGCCAAGTTTGATATTTTTGTTTTATTTTGTAGCTTTTGACATGTAGATTTCAAATATCGTAGGTGGCATTTTTTTCTTACACATTTTTGGGGAGATTTTCAAGATGGCGTCCAAGATGGCTGCCATTTACTGACTTCTTTAATATTTGTAGAATATTATTTACCAGTATGTCAAACTACATGTTTTTAGGGTCAAGTAATACAAATCTACAGTTAAAATAGGCGTAAATCGTGTTATTTATTATTTATTTATAAATTTACAACAAAATTACTACTATTGCTTGTTTTCTCTTTTGCTGCAGATGTCAAAATTAAATGTTTGCTGGATTATACTTACTAATAAGAATGATTGCCGCATAAATACACAATGAATTGTTTAATTTGCTTGAAAGGTGGATAATTATGTCAAAAAAATAAAATAGGCAATTTTGAAAAACTGAAAACTAAACTCGCTTTGTAGCATATGCTACAAATCGAGCAAAATTCGGGAGTCAAATTTAATTCCATTCTGTCTACTCTGTAAATTCAACTGTCTACTGGGAGTCAAAAATGACTAATCCGAGTGCGAGAGCTTCATGTTTGTGTTGCATATCTCCATGCACTAGGAAAATGCATAAAAGACAATGGCCTTGATCTCATATATATTGAAATTTGTCTAATCTCCTAAAACAATTCGTCAGATTTTTGGAGGGAAGAAATACACTAGAGGGATAGAGTTTCATATGTCTATCATTCTGGCATGTTACCACCTACTCTTTGAAACACTGCCACATATTCTACAAATATTACTTCCTAAAAAAAATAATTTATTACCAGAGAAATTGCACAATTGTGAAGTTCAGGCTACACCTTTGTTTAAAGAGATCAAAGCAGTAGTTGAAAAAGATTGTCTTCCACATATTGCACAATGCAGTTTTGACATGGCAAAGCTTCTACTACAAGTATATATACCAATTTGGATGTTTGCTATGTTTTATCCGTGGTATTTATCAAGGAATTTGGAGGCATTGGATCTCGCGTCATTAGAGGAACAAATCAAATATTACTTTGCACATGACTTATTTCATTACGCCCAACACATTCCAGTATACATAGCACAGATGAAGGACCTTAACCTCTTCAGTCCTGATGTCGTCTGGAGGCGACACTAAAAATAACCCTTTAAATTAATTTAATTTCTTCTAGAATTGTTAAAATTACATCTAGACTTTTTTAATAGACGTGTGCACGTTAGAAGTATCGATATACAAATTAATGCATGTTTGGAGATGCTTTATAATAATTTTAAACTGGTTTTTGTAGCGTCACGTAAAATTTATCTCAGACGTGCTCTCAACTGAAGAGGTTAAAACAACACATCCAGACGTATGGAATGCTCTTGAATCTGGTTGTTTTGCAATATCGAAATCCAATGTGCCGTTTACGAAACTATTTTCAGACCAGAACTTGGAACTGAAAATCAAAGAGCTGAAGAACATTGGAGGAATTACTGGTTTCACTCAAAACGAAAGCGCCCTCGAAAGGTATTTCTTGTGTGCAGCAGAAATATTACGCATTGTTTCAAGTTTCTTTGAAAAGTACTGCCCAAATGAAATATGTAAGCAGCCCATGAAACATTATCAACTTCAGACGTCCATGTCATTAAGAATTTTTCACAATGCAGCCATCATCAAGGAAAGTATTCGGAATCATTGTGGAGGAAACCCGTTCCGAGATAATACTACACTAATGAATATCGCATGCTCTATGAAAGTTCCAGAATCTGCGAAGGATGATATTCTGAACCGTGACCAAAAAGGCCAATTGGAATTCGAAAAATTTGTAAAAGATAGACTACAGAGTTAACATGCTAAATTGTCAATTTGGCATCCAATGAAAAAAATGAAATTGAAAACATTCAGTACTTGGAACAAGAAGACTGCATTTAAGATTGGGGATAAATTAGTTAAAATTCGAGAAGATAGGCAACTTCTTGCTCGTTTTCTCGTAGTTATGCAATCCAGACCTTAAATGTCTACAAACCTAGAACATGCAATTGGGAATTACGAGTTTTCTATAATACCAAGATCATTGTTTTCTTCTGATGGGTATCTTCATATTCCATCTGACAAAAGTTCATTTATTGCAGAAATAGAGCAATACAATCGTTCTCCCATACATGAATCATTAGCATCCTCGATTACTTCTCCGCTAGAAAAAGTGTGCATTATAGATGGAATGACAATTGTATAATCTATAAAAAAGACACCTGCCATGAAAACTTGTGAGGACTTTGCAAATGCTTTTACCGAAATCATTATAAAAATGACAAACAGATACACTGAGGGGAGAATAAAATTTGATCAATACCTTGAAAACTCATTGAAGGAACAAACTCGTAAGAAAAGATTAGGGGCAACAGAACCTATAAAATTTAATGTTTCAAATAGTACCAATATATCTTTAGTATCATTAAAGACGTTCCTTTCACACAATGAAACAAAATCAGAGCTAACCAAATATCTTCGGAATAAGTTACTACAGGTTTTTGCTGTTAGCATCAAGAAAATTGTTGTCGTTTTTGGCAATAAAACATACAGTAATCAAGCAAATGTTTATGATTCAAAATTGTGTGATCTACACATGAAGAAGCAGACACCATTATACCTCTTCATGTGCTTGATATAGTTAAATATCACGATAATTGTGAGATAGATGTATTTTCACAAGATACAGACATTTTCATACTGCTGATTGACTTGGTTTCAAATCATCTAGTAAACAGTGAAATCAATTTTGTTACTGGTCGAGGCAACAAACATAGGATAAACAGTGAAATCAATTTTATTACTGGTCGAGGCAACAAACATAGGAAAATTAATATTAATGAAAGATGTAGAGCAATAGGCGATCATAAAAGCAAAGGTTTACTAGGTTTGCATTCATACACTGGTGGAGACTGGGGAGGAAAATTTCTGGGCATTTCAAAACAAAAGTGAATTAAAGTATATATCAGTCTTCCGTGTGATGATGATATTATAACAGCTTTTCAAGAACTTGGGGAACCTAACGTTGATCCATTATTCAATCTGTCGTTATTTGAAAAATTCACCAACTTGACTTATTTGAGAAATAGCAATTTTTCAAGCATTTCAGAGCTAAGATGGTACCTTTTCAGAACTAAAAGTTTTGAGGGAGAGAAATTACCACCAACTATTGGAGCACTGAAGCCACATATTCTACGATCCAACTTAATTTGCACCACTGGAAAGGGCTACAAAAATCCCCGACCTATTGTACCCCCACTTATTGGAAATGATTGGGAAATAGATAGCGAAGGAGAAATTACTCCAGTCAAATCCCTGGAGTTACCTGCGCCTAAAGGCGTTATTGAACTTGTGAAATGCGAGTGTAAAAGAACATGTACAGTTGGGAAATGTTCCTGTTTAAAGAACTCTTTGGTTTGTACTACCCTTTGCAAATGCAGTGACTGCAATAATACAAAGGACTATCAATACCATCCCAGTGATAATAGCGATTCAGAAGTGGATACGTGATATCCCAGTAGTGTATATACATATAAATGCAGTTTTTAATAATTACTTTTAATATTTCCAGTTATTTATGTTGTTTCATTTAAATATTTTGGTTGTGTATAACTGATTAATAAAACTGTAGTATATCCGATGTCTTTCATATGTTTGTAATTTATTTGCATCTTATCACTTAAAATACTTAAAAAACTCAGTTTACTCCTAATTTTGTTTAAAATTTGTATTTCTTGACCCCGAAAACATATAGTTTGACATATTAGTCATTAATATTCAACAAATATTAAAGAAGTCAGTAAATGGCAGCCATCTTGGATGCCACCTTAAAAATAACCCCAAAAACGTGCAAGAAAAAAATGGCACCTAAGATATTTGGAATCTCCATGTCAAACTCTCCAGTATAAGACAAAAATATCAAACTTGGCACGTCAATCCAGCTGGAGCTACATTTTACGACATTTCAAACCCTACTACATGTGGCCACAGGCCGCTTAATTGAAAAATACCTTAAAATGACCATATTAATTTATAATTAAATTGTAAAAATATTAAAATGTTGCATTGCAATCGAAAACACACCTTTGTACATAATTTATGAAACTCCAGCATATCAGGAACTGGGTTAAAAATCCATTGCAAAATTATATGCATTAAAAAAAACAGGTTAAGTTAAATAAACTAGAAAAAAAATCAAACATGTACTAAATTTTAAACCGAGAACGTAAAAACAATTTCCATATTTATAACTTCAAAAATACAAATGTGGGTCGAATATGGAACCTTCCTTTTTTAGAAGTCGGTTTGAACGAATTTGAAACAGACAATTTTGAATTATAACTTAACCCATCCAATAAAAAAAGAATACTCAAAAACGATTGATTATATCTATCGCACATGAAAGGCGATTTATAAATATGAAAATCATATATATTATAAAGCAGAAGTTCTGAAACTTCCAAACGAGTGTTTTCAAAAACTATCCGATGGATCTTTTTGCAGATTATATCATTCGATAGGAAATATTTTTGCGGAGGTTTATGATACAAATATACAGGGATAACTCTGATTTTTCGTGCTAAATTTCGTATTTTTCGATAATTTTTGACGGAAGGGTTGCAACAACTAATTTTTTGGCGATAATTATATTTCAAAAAAGAAATGAAATGCTTTCGCTAATGGAAAACAATGTAAACATTTCGAAAAATAAAAAAAAACCTGTTAATTCATTGATGTAAAATAAATAATGATAAAAAGAAAAAAATCCGTTTAAAGCTAAATAATATTATGAAAGGAAAATATTTATCTTTAACGAAAAAAAAAAAAAAAAAAAAAAAAGAATATTTATGATATTTAAAAAGTAACTCAATGTGAAAGAAAGTTTTGAAGTGACACAATATTTGGCTGTTTATTTCTTTTGAGCCAGATTAAAAGAAAACAACATCTCAAAAATTTCATTAGGTAAAACATATGTATTTTTTTTCTTTCCTTTTTTAAAAATATTTTTAAATCTAATTTTCCCGTTATGTGTTTTAGAGAAGAAACTCGCAGAATTAATTTTTTTTTTTAAAGGCTCTAATTGTTATTTGTATGTTGTTTGTTCAATTAGGTATTTCAATCTATACTTTTGTCGCCAATCAATACGATTCTAAACCAAAAAAAGCACAAGACGGAGCGATGTTTGCAAGAACTATTTTTCTCTCTCTCTCTCTTTTAATGAGTGAGAGCATTTTTAGGAAAAATTTTTACATTTAACTTAAATACATAAATAGCAGTTAATACCACAAAAATGAATAATATTTAAATTTTAGGATAAATGTCTTTCCACATACATAGATATTGTAAAATAATTTAACTGAAACTTTATTTATTTATTTATTTTTTTTTTTGGCACAGATATCTCATATGCACTACATTGGTGCGATTTGTCTCTTACGCCAAAACCATATATACGTATGGGTAATTAACTGACGCCAAAGTGTCATTATTTTGCTTGATATGGCAACCCGGATGTTATCGTCTATTTATTATTAAACTGTCTATTTACAATTTTTTTCTTTTTTTTTCCAATTATATAAACTATTTTAATTTAGGCACATTTGTCATACATGCGCCACATTTGCGCGACTGCAATAAAATGGCGATTTTATGCCTCACTTGGTAACCTGGATGTTGTTTATTTATTAATAAATTTTTATTTTATTTTATTTTATTTTTTAAAGGATATAAATAATTTTGTTTTATAATTATTAACTAAACTTTTTAAAATTTATTGTTATTTTCTATTTAAATAACATAAAATAATTGTAAACTATATATGTAATTGGTATTTGAAAACAAAGTTTTCTCCAAATCGGCATCAGAAAAAAAAAAAAAAAAAAAAAAAAAAAAAAAAAAAAACGCGCCAATGTGGTGCGTATATGTCATGTATACATTTTTTCACTATACTACTGTATTTAAACATGCTGTATAAATAACGATTATTGTTTTTTCCAAACATGTTTGGCACAGATATTATATACACACTGAGGTATCTGACTATCGCCAAAACGGTGTTATTTTGCCTGATATGGTAACCCAACAATAGTTGTTTCTGTATTAATAAATTGTTTATTTATTTTCAATTTCTTTTTAGAAATTCTATAAATTGTTTTGCGCTAAAGTAACTTTTTTTATTTATTAATATTTTCGTTTTAAAATAACGAAAATAATTTTTAAAATGCACATTTCTTCGCTATTCTAAAACGAGGATTTTGGCGCATTGGTATTGGAAGAAAATCTTGCAAATCCAGATTTGTGCCGGAGTTTTTTGTGAAATATGATATTTTCAAATGTAAATTGAGTGCTACTTGATTAACACGTCGGCCAGTTTCGCCAAACTATTCAAATTTACATAAATTTATTTTAAATAACGAAAGAATAAACATAAATAAAAAATACAAATTAAAAGTCGAATTAAAAAGCACTTATGACGTAAAAAAAATACGTGTATCACGTGTAATATATATTGCTATCATACTTACGATCATCGATTATTGACATTTATTCCTATAATCTGCTATTAATTTTTTCCTCGACAGAATAATCAAGTAGTACTGTACATTGTACAAACTCCAGTTAATACTAAAAAAATTGAGCTAAATAACTAAATTTAGGTGCAAATGCACACACCCATGTTGTAAGAAAGAGGCACAAATGTCATATATGCACCACGTTGGGGTGATACATTTCTGGCGCCGTTTTGACGGAAACTTCGTTTTCAAATGACAGATACATTTCTATTTTGTATTTTACTTTTTTATGTGTAGAGCATAACATTTTGAATCATTTTAAAATGCAAATGAAAGTAAATAAATAGTTCATTAATAAATTAAAAACAAAGCTGGATTACCATAAGTGGCATAAAATGTTCATTTTGTTTCAATCACGCCAACGTGATGCGTATATGACATCTGTATCAAAAAATGAATTTCACACATTCAAAAAACATTCACCTTATTTTTCTAAGGAAAACTTTATCTAACTTTATTTATTCTGCTGCATTCCAGAAACGGAACACTGTAATAGATTTGTCAAAAGCAGATGTATGTTGCGAAATATAATATAATATTGATAGAGGATGTATTAAGGTTTCCACAGATACCCATATCCTCAAGTTGAGAGATTTAGAGTTCAAAAACTATCAAATGAAAATGAATCACTTGAAAATTGTTTAAATTCAATGGTCAATCTCTGTGATCATAATGCTCGCTATTTTAGAAGTATGGTGAATAGATAATATCTAAATTGCTCTTTTCATAATAGCCTCATTTATCTATTAAACTCTACAATAAATGGTCAACTGAAATATTTTTTTCTTAAAAGCCCGAATTTTATCGAATGCATAAGCTGATACAACAACATAATATTTTATTATTATTTTAATATATTTTGGCGTCAACGGACCTTGATTCCATTGTTGTTGTAATTATTTTTGGCTCAGTTTTGTTTTTTCTAGCTCGCTGAGTTTTGCACTGATAAAGAATCTCGACAGTAGATTCGAAACAGCTGTTTGCTAACTTTTAATGCATTTTTGGTGCATTTATAATCGATGGTTTTCTATCTTTAAATACAATGGCGTTTTGTATGATTTTCAGAAATGTGAAAGAGCATTCGAGGTGAAGTTCCTTTAAAAAACACAATCATATTCGATATTTTGTTTGATTCATGTTTTGTTTTGAAAAATAGACCAGCGCAGCGGGCTTAGCCTGCTAGTATAATTTAATTACAAATTGAAATTACTAACTTAAAATTACGACAATAAAATAATAAGTTTTAAAGACAAATAAATATGCAAAGAAATGTATTTGGATACTGACTTACCTTACAAATATGAAATAAATCACAACACGGTGATAATTGTATAAAAATTTAACTTCTTTAAAGTATACTAATCAACAGTTTTTCACTTGGTATTGAAAACAAACGATTCGGACTCACCAGTCTGGCGCGCAGAATCGCCTAACTTTCATAATGTTGCCAACGGCTCTACATAAATACGGAAATAAATACGGATTGCTAAGTAACTTGGCCAAGATCCAGACAGATTTTCCGCTGTTATCGAAACGAGATTGACCACTCAGAAGCCTGCATTTTTACAAACGGCGAAACGTTCGCAAAAATGCAGGCTTTTGATTGGTCAATTCCGTTTCGCTAAACAGCGAAAAATCTGTCTGGATCCCGGCCAAATATTTTTTACAACTCGAAAAATTGTTTTGCGAGGCCCCCACAGGCGCGAGGCCGTCGGCGGTCGCCGACATCGCCGACGCCTAGCGCCGCCACTGCGAAAACAATAGAAAAAACGTTTGAGATTGTTGGAATTCTTGATTGTTAAACAGTAAGTTACTTTTTCGCATATATTATATCACTATTTCAAAATAGTTCAGTTTGCATCCTACAATTGATGATATGATGATTGCACATAGGAGTGCCATGCATGCTTGATAGTTTAAACTTTACCGTTTACATACAGAAAAAAAAAAAAAAAAAAAGGAAAAAAAAGAAAAATAAAAATTTACACAACAAAAGGTACATCGCAATTTAAAAACATGAATTTTAAATTTGGCGTACTAGCATCATAGCAAACGCGGTAGCGTTTGGTATAATATGTTTAAGAAATAGAAAGTGCAAACGTCTTTTTGAAATTTCTGGCGAACCAGTTGACGTACGACAGTGATGTTTTTTCAAAAGATAGAACTCGACGAGACGAATAAAATGATAGCATTAAAAAAGTTATCGTAGTTTACTGTGGTTGTTTTTTATTTAACTTTTAACGAAAAAATGAAGACGTAAAATTCAACAAGCGATTGCTAACGATCCTGTGGGCGGATTAACTCCATTTTTGGTTTGTTGTAATCCTTTTGGTAAAACTTAAAATAGATTTTTTTTTCATCTTTGTATCTTTGACGATCGCTGAGAAAATCGAATTTGTGTCTTAAAGCTCCAGTTGAACATTGTTTCTTGTTGTTGCTGTTATAGATTTTTTTATTCAAAGTTTAAATAAATATAATGTTTTTTATGTATGTAATATAATTTATTCAAATTAAACAAATCACGTGATAAACATGGTTATTTATTTTTATTGCAAAAAAATTTAGTTTCAGTTCTTTGAATGAAGTTGTGAGCGCAGTGTATTTTTTTGTTCAACTCCTTGGTTTATTTTTTGAGACATCATGCATTTTATATTGCAATGCAATAACTTTCTTAATTACTTTAATACGAGGATAAAAATTTGACAACAGCAAATATTTTACTTTTCAATATATAAAAAAAATCTTCATTTTTTATTTCAACAAAAAATAAATAAATAAATAAATAAATAAATAAATAAATGACAAGTATTAAAAAATGCTCTGGTGAGCATCAGAAAAGGTTAATATGTTTTTAAGTATGAAAATGTGTTTGACAAGTGCTTCTAATTGAGCATGAGAAAGGACAAGGGGTTCCTTCTTGGCTGCAGCTCACTGTCAATGCCAAATTTGAAAAAATCATATTTGCGCTTTTTCCATATACAAGAAATTTGCGTAAAACTTCCCGTCAGTAAAAATTTCAATCCTGCTTTACATGTGAACTGCACTAATGACTCTGCAGTACACTATAAAAAAAGGGGTCGATCTACTAAAAAAACTTTAGTGATCCTTGTAATTACTAAAAAATTTTTAGTAATCTTAGTCGGTTACAAGATAATTTGTGAGAATTACTAGAAAAAAGTTAGCAACGAATAGAGTTAATAGTTTTATATTTTTAATAGCTATTATTAAAACTCACTTGGTATGGCCTTGATAGCATAGTGGTTATAGTAACGGACTCCAGGCTAAAAGGTCCCGGGTTCGATACTGGCCACTGCCAAATACGCCCCGAATGCATGTAGTGTAAGTACTCGTTAATAAAGGGATTATGAAAATCCTGTCGGAGCAGGTAGCAATGTTTGGTGCTGCCATCTATTGCGGTTTTGCCGAAAATCTTCCGCTTCAGAAGTCTGGATGCAGTTCGAAGGAAACTCCTGTCCTTCGGGCGCACGTAATGGTTATTAAAAATAATTTTGGAGCTATTGCTAAAATTTGCTTGGTGGCTCATACTAAAACTTTTTAAGTTAGTTATACAAAAAATTCTTTTGGTCAGTTTACAAAAGAAATGCTTGTTCCACTTGCAAAAAAAAAGTTTGTAATGGTTACTAAAAAATTCTGTGGAATACAAATTTACTAAAAAATTTTTAGTAACCTCTTGAATTTTTTTTACAGTGTACAACTGCACTACAAATCAGTTTTCTGTGCCGTTCTACGCTGCGGGCATGCTTGGTGGTATTGCAATGAGTATGATACGCTGCAGAAACTAGGGTTTCCGGTACTATTTCGCCTTACATTCATGTTTAATTACGCTGCGATTTTTTTTTTCTTTTTGCTACGTTTTTGCATTACACTTCATTATCGTAATTGTGACTAATTTCTTTTATATGGGAAAAACGCAAATATTATTTTTTCAAATTTGGCATTGACAGTGAGCTGCAGCCAAGAAGGAACCCCTTGTCCTTTCGCATGCTCAATTAGAAGCACTAGTCAAACACTTTTTTTATACTTAAAAACATATTAACATTTTCTGTTGCTCACCAGAGTAATTTTGAATACTTGTTTTAAAATAAACTAACACAATAATGGCGTGGTTTTTAGCACTTTCCAACATAAATTTAAAATAGTTTATGAATTATGTTTGTCTGTCCATGCTGTACCTCGCATAAATTACTCAGATTTCCATACAATTTATAAAGTTTATTGAGGTTCACCATGGCACGTTCAATATTGAAAATGAAGTGTGTATTATTGATGGTTTATTTACAGGGGCACAAAAAAGTATTCTATTACTTAACGTCCATGTGGAAAAATCTTTTTCAATGTATTTTAATGTTGTCACAATATTTTAAACAAAATGAATTTTATACACCTTATTGAGGTGTAGTAGAAGATGATTACCATAGATATGTTATGGCTAGCACTAGTAAGAGTGTAGCCTATGAAGGAAAATGATTCGCGGTATATTTTAATGATGTTAATATGTTAAAAACGCTAGGAAATTGACATGAATTTCTGTTGATGCAATGATACATGATTTCTGTAGAATATGGGGTGCTATGGTGCTAAGCATTTATCATTTATTTATAGAGTCATACAAAAGGGTTCTGTTGCAGAACAGTCTACAGCGAAAAACACTTCGGAACATATTTCAATTATATTACTCGCACTATTTCAAACATGATGAAATTAATATACATTGCTGAGGTTTACGACCAAACGCTAACAGTAAAATATGATATACATTGCATTTATCGTTCATTTACAAGGATGCATAAAAGATTCGTCATATATACAACAATGTATACAAAGTGTTGTTTATTAGGATGGTTGCTGTAAGTGCCTTTTCAGTTATGATATTCGTTTATAAGTTTAAATAAATTTCTACATAACACGTAGTGAACTAGTGTGCATGAATTCTGTTGACCAAATACAGGGTTAAAGAAAAGTATTTGCAAGCATTAGTGAGAATGAGCGCGATTTGCTTAAAGATGTTTTTAATTTGAGTTAAACATTTTCAAGTTTAACTACATTTAATACAATAAGAAAGGTTTGTAGCATAAAATCATATGTAAGGTTGTGCAAAGAACTAGATACATAGCCACCTACACTGAAAAAAAAAATTACCGTTTTCACCTCTTATAAATAGGTTGTTATTTTCTGAATTCCTAAACTAGAAATGAAGATTTCCGAGCTGTGCAAATAGAATCGAATAAACAATAAACTAAATAGGCAAAATGATCTAGAAATACTAGTCTCTTGTTTTCCAGGTGATGAAACAATAATGAATCATTTCAGTTGCGATAAATTATCGCTTGATTTCTGGAATGGTTTCATAAACTAGAATTATAGTTACTGAAAATAACCTCTTGTATTCGCATTTATTTGCAGATATTTTTAAATACACTTGACCACAAGAATATAGGAACACGCTCATGAATTCTAGTAGAAAATTCTAGAACTCATTCCAAAAAGGAACTAGAATTTATAGGGATGACGTGGAACTATTTTTTTCTAGAGCCACAATTTAGATTGTAGATGCCAGCACCATATTTTTTCTCAATGTATGGTTAGCAATTCCAAGAAAATTCGAAGATTAGATAGAAATTAGATTTCAGTAGATTTAAACATATTGTTACTTAAATTAAATTTCAGCTTAATGTGTGATGTATAAAAATCTGTTTGTAATATGCATGGCTGTACGGAAGGATTCAAGTACATTTCCGCCTATTGGCAGGAAATGCTGCAGATGAATTTTCATTTATGTTATATCTCATCTAAAAAACTAAATTTTATCATATTATCGAATCTATATAAACCTATAGACCATATACAGATCTAGACAAATGGAATTGGAGTACTTTTCCCGCTGTTTCATATGCTGAAATCTGGTTTTCAAATGCATTATATATTTTCTAGGTATCTTCTTTACTTTCTTAAAAGAAGGAGGTTCGTTAAAATAAGTTCTAAATGTGTTGGAAAGTATTGCATAATCTTTGCTTGACACATTTTCACTTGATTTGTTTTTATTTTTAACACTTTGCAACATAATTGAAATGTGTCTATGAATTTGCTTTGTCTATCTGTCCGTATTCTAACTCGCATAAATATAGTCGGCTAGCCATGAAATTGATCTATGTTATTTATATTTACTATAGTATGCTCGGTATTGAAAATGAAGCGTACAGCGGTTACAGTTCCTTTATAGGAGCATCTGAAATAATTCCGTTACATTACGGTCTATGGGAAAAATCAGTGTGGTGGTTCTTAATTATTTTTCACAATTTCAAACACATTGAATTCATACATATCTCTGAAGTGCATTACAAGATGCTTGCTATAGAATTGGTATAGAAAGCATTCATCGTTCATTTGCAGGGACAAACAAAAGAATTCCGTTATATGATGATCTGTGAGGGAGGGAGGAAGGGCTCGTTTGTTTTGTATTTTATTCACAGTTACATAATTTGAAACATAGATATTAAAATTGATAAAAATCTTTGAGGTCGACAGTAAAATATTTACTATAGAATATGTGTACATAGCATCCACCTGGTACAGAGATACACAAAATAATTCGGTTATAGTACTTCCTATGAACAATAATCTGGAAATAAATTTTCCTTTGTATGACGCATTTTTAAGCTTTTATTATTATTATTATTATTATTATTTAGTTATAAACTCGATAGCTATACAGGGCTGTATAAAATATCTAAATAACATTTTTGTTTATTGATGGAAGTTTGATGAATTTCAATTGTTCTGTATGTTTCTGAACTGAATTAAATTTAGCATATTATGCATTTTATGTTACACCTACAGTTCATATACAGGACTGCACAAAAAATTCAGATCTTTTCCGGCTTTTGATGAGAATTGCTGATATTACGTTTCCAAATGTATTATGCAATTCACGAATCGTTTATTTATATATCTTTAATTTATATATTATTAAATTATGAGTTTTATTATAGTTTTCTGATTGTGATAGAAAGTGTTTCATAATCTGTGCTTAACGTATAATTTTAATTATTTATTTATTTATTTTAAATCTATTTTTATTTTTACACCAACAAAAGTTTTGAAAAGAACAAAAATGAATTTAAAGAAAAGGCAGAAAACGAAACATGAACTTGTTTTATTTCTTATCAGGTATTAAAAATAAATTACGTTTTTTAAAAGATTTTTATTAAAATTTTTTTAGATTACTATATTTTAATCAATGTCACATTCTATTGTAATTTTCTTATCTTAAAATTTTGTATCTTTCCTGAAAAGTGGCATCTGAAATGCAATAATAAACCACTTATGCAGACATGTTATCATTTGTGTGATTTTAAACAATAGCCGGTGTTTGTTTCACTGACATCTGATGCTGCCGTTCTGTTTATCGTGCTTTGAAAAATATATGCTGGGTTTATTTTATTGCTAAATTAAGGAAAATTAAGAATTCCTTTGACACTGATAACTATTTTATTACCACGTTAGGACTGTGGACTGGATGAAAGATAAGGGGGGGGGGGGGTCAAAGGGATTAACGTATTCTTAGAACTAGAGCTTCATTTGCAAATTATTATACACAGAGTATCTTAAAGTAATAATATAGCAATAAAATATTTTACAATAATCATATACATATTTATTTACATAGAAAATGTATTAAATATATTAATAAAAAGAAAAATGAATTCGCAGTTTTAGAGCCCCTTCCCTTTTTTTTTCCAACCTGAAAGTCTTTACATTTTTTTTCTCTCTATTTTAATTGTTCTAGACCGGCAGGCGACAGCACAGACAATCACCTCATCGAGTTCACGAATGAAAATCTAGGATTAGTTAAATCTCGATTCGCATATTAAAATGCAATCGGTTTGTCAAGTCATATCTTGGTGGAAAACACCTAACTAATCCGATTATTACGGTTGATTCGTAGGCTTTACCATTAACATTGTAGGCTTGCTTTCCTGCATCCAAAAGTATGAAAACATGGAGGACTGAGAGCAGGAAAACATAATGGTAAACCCATGAGTCAACCCCTAAAATCGGGATTTTAAGTGTTTTTCACCAAAATATGACTTGGCAGACCGAATGCGTTTTAATATGCGAATCGATATTTAACTAATCCTCGACTTTCATCTGTGAACTTGGTGAGGTGATTGTCTGTGCTGCCGCTTGCCGTAAATGCTGGTGCAAGAGCATTCACGTCTTAAAAATAACAACCAAATTAAATTTTAAGTTTCTAGTCCTAACAGTAAGAAATTAATATCAAATCGCTCATTCCATTTTTTTTTTTTCGAATTTTTCAGAACTATTCTTGACGAGCATTTGCATTTTAATTATATGCTTTAACCCTCCAATTTCAATCTGCAAGATGCGTCTCTAATTTGTTCTCTAATTTAATAAAAAATGTTATAGGCAGGTTAAGACTCATCTATTGGTTTCTTAAGAAATAAGGTCTTGTTTTATAACCAGATTCTTGTTATAACTTTCCGAACTTAGAATATTTCGAATAGTCATCTGTATCACAAGTCTACAATTTTCTGTTTAAATCGACAAATTTTGAATATGTATTTTCAATAGAATAACAATAGACAAAGTACTTGAAATTTTTATTTGAAATTACAAATATTATTTTCATATTACTTATTACATATTACATATTAATTATTAATTTCATATTAGCGCGAAAATGTATGGGCATATGCTTGCTAAATTTCTGTAACTGTTCATCAATCGACTGATCATTTGAAGTCTATAATATGCAACCTTTTGTTATTTTTCAAATAAATAAACATAATTTGAACCAGAAGATTCATTTAATAAATGAAATAAAATAAGTCGAGCATAGATACAAGACATATTATGTTAAATAGATTTTCTGATTTTTATTTTTATTATTATTTTTTTTTTCTACAGAAAATACGGTTTGCATTTGGAGAAAAGCTATGCCTTTGATCAAGATTGGCATGTACAATGAATTTTTAAAATAAATATAATTTAGAAAATTCAATTAAATTTTATAGGATTGGTTGATAAAAAGCAATTTTGCTAGGTACTTTTCGAAAAAATTAGTTAAAATATACTATGTGTACTAGTTACTTTGGAATTTTGAGCTAAAATTTCTTTAACATGGGTGTGTTTTGTACGCAAAAATTTCATTCTATTAACTATTACCCATACCTGCTAACATCTTCGGCTTTTTTGTACCATAAAAAGTTAATAGTAAATTTTACCTTTTTAAATTGCTATAATCTGCCGATTAAATAAGGCTGTCAAATTTTTTAGTACAAAAAAGCGAATGAGTTGGCAGCTATACCATTACCTACTCTTTTTTTTTTATGTGGTTTGCGGCTTTATGTATAAAGGGCTTAATTTTGCCCATGGTTGTAAAGGCGTTTGATACGCCTGGTCTAGACTAAAGCCTTGCATGGACTTGGATTGGACCGAGCCGAACTCGGCACACATAAATCCAAAACTGACCATAAACTGAAATATTCAAACCCGAACTCAAAGTAAAGGAATTTTTTTTTTTATAGACAAATTTGAAAAAGTTTAGTCTACAATTATACCTTCAATATTAATTTTATATTTTTGGATTATCTTTAATTTTAATATATACCCTAATTAATATACAATTATATAGTTTTTACAATTATTATTGTTGAAATATATCTTGGACTTTCTTTAAAAACGTGGGTCAACAATAAAAAATCAACCCGAAATAAATCTAAGTCAACATGATTTGATCCGAACCGCGGGTCGTGTTCTCGGATATTAAAATGCAATATACGCAGAGCCCGATCAAGCTGAAGTTGGGCCCAGGGCTTGTTAAAAAATTGGGCCCCCTCTACTTAACCATTTCCGGCGATACTTTCAGAAAAAAAAGTTTATTTGATGAGTTGACAAAGTTGTTTGGGTGAAAAGTGCCTAGTTTCTAAAAATGTTATTGAGTTATTCAGAATATTTAAATTTTACGTTTCATATTTTATAAAATAATATTTTTGAAAAGTATTTGATTTAAGGAAAAAAAATCAGCCAGATAATTTATGGGCCCCTGAAATTGGTGGGCCCAGGGCCGAGGCCCCGGAGGCCCGTGCATTAATCAGGCCCTGAATATACCTGCCGTGTCATAGTTTGGTGGAAAATAAATGAAAACCTGATTTAAGCCTTTGACTCGTAGTTTTATCATTATGTTTTCCTGCACTCAAAGTTTTGACGACATGAAGGACTGGGAGCAGGAAAATACAATGATAAACGAATGAGCCAACCGTTAAAATCGGGTTTTCAAGTATTTTCCACCTATATATGACTTGGCAGACCGATTGCGTTTTAATATGCGAATCGAGTTTTAACTAATTCTGGAATTTCAGCCGTGAACTCGATGAGGTGATTGTCTGTGCTTTTGCCACCCGGTCTAGTTACGACTTACAGTAAAAATTGCCCTCGATGTATTTATTGATTATATAAGTGATAGTAAACTGAAAGTAGAGGTTGTGATCTTTTCGACATAATCTCTTGATTTTGATGCAACTGCCTCTTCAAAATACCGATGAAAACCTATTCAAAAGGAGCATTGATGCCATTAAATGTGGTTTGTCAACCATTAAAAATGTTTTTTTTTTTTTTTTTTTTTTTTTTTTAAGCAGAGATTTTTACTTAATTGAACCGCGAAAATGGTAGAATTAAATTATGCAAAATTTACAGCAAAAATTTACTGGTGAGAATAACCAAGGATTTTGAACACCTTATGCTGCACGTATACCGGTCGCTTGTCTCCAAAGGGTTAAGCTCGAATACCCAACGGTCGCCCGATAGTTCCAGGACGGAACGCTCATGCCGCGTTCCGCGAACTCTGATGCGGCGGTCTTACAAGCAGGGTTGTAGTCGTAAAAATAACAGAACATATATACGCTCTAAGCAGAGGGTATACGTTCAAGGCAGAGGGTATACCCTAGAGTGTGATACTATAAGCTGATAGAATGTGATACGATAAACAGAGGTTATACGGTCCAGAAAAAATCCAGAAGCTATACGGCGTATACCCCCGTATACCCTTCACTACATCCCTGCTTACAACCGACATAATACATGTACATGGATACAAGTTCACCAAACCTATTGTCTAAGAGCGCAGGAAAAAAAAACCGTATCTTAAGAATCCACAGATTAAAAGAAAAAAAAATTATCGCAATTAATCATGAAAGAGAAACACGTTCCGTTATAGCATGATATTATTATGATACATACAAAGGTGAAAGACAAATTTATAATAGGAACCGCCTCTTTTACTTCAAAGGTATGTAATATGGTGGCATGTGCAATGTTATCTGAGATAACTTGCTATGTAATATCGCTCTGGTTATCAACAAACAATTAAGATGAATCTAATAATAAGTTGATAATAATTCTTTAAAAACTACCCAACGACATCAGTCGATCCTTTTTTGTAAAATAAAACTTGCATTACTTTTACTGTGTGCTTGCACACTGCAAACAACGCGTTATAAAAATGAATTTTGGAGAGTTTTTGCATAAACTGTTGCAAGTTCTGCATATTATTTCGCAAGGTATGTCTACTCTAATTTCAATTAATTGACTATTGAATTTATTGGTTAATTATTAATTTAAATTAATAGCCATTGATCTGCAAAATTTCTTCACCTTGAAAAATAATAGTATTAAAATAAAATTAATGTATGTATAATTAAAAGACAAAATTCTAAAATAATTTTTAAGCGATTTTTTAAATTACGCACTTGGAGAATAATCACATGGAAAAAAAAGTTTCTAAAAGAATAATAAAGAAAAATATTGTATAATTTTGTAAAAATTGTCTAAATTATTATACAAAGATATTTTACTGAGGAGCATGGGAGCTATATCACTCATCTCCGGATACTGAATAAGGAATGGAGATTTAACAAGGTGTGAGACCCATAAACAATAGCAAAAAGAAAAAATCGGAATGATATGTCAAACGTGGCAAATGAGGTGAATTCGTACTATGTTTTATAAATATTCTGTTCTCATGCAAAAATGCATGAATACAGTATGTATTACAATTATAAATATTAAATTAACTAATACGAAAATAATAGGATTCTATCTTAAATAAGGCATAATCACCATGGCAATCTAGAATCGTGACCTTTCATGGAATATCACTGAATTAATTACGTTGATTATTATTTAATAGAAAGAAAAAACATTTATTAATATCTTTTTAAGTTAATATCTTTTTAAGTTTGTAATATATATATATATATATATATATATATAATACAAATTTATTTTTTTTTCTTCGCCAAAATTAACCTTATACTATATTGATTTTCCTTTTAATAATATTCCATACTTAGTTCAACTTATTAAATTAAAATCCTGTTACTAGATCTAATCCATTAATCTCTGTGGAAACGATATAAATTCTTAATTCGCCTTAAAAACATTTATTCCAATATGCGTAAATTAAAAAAATGGCTTTAAATATATTCTTAATTAAACTTCATTTCTTAATATTCCAAATAAAACTCATTTTTCCCTGCTTTTATCAACCCCTTTTTAAGAAAGTTTTATTAAATTTATTCCAAAACCATACCTTTCAAAAAATATCATTCTTTTTATTATTTTTTTTCCTTTTCAACGTTTGATATTTGTGCGTATCAATAAATTCATTTCTTTTCTTTTTTTGTTTAAAAATATCGTCTGAAGGATATCGAATTCAGTGTTCGATTATAAATTAGTTAAATAATAATTTTTTTAAAATAAAAATTAGTCTGAATGAAATTAATGTCGACGCTGGACATGAATTCTGTTTACATGTGAAAATCATGGTTAGAGACTAGAGAATATTCTAGAAGTTTTGTTTTTAGATTTAAAAAGGAAGCTGAGAGGTGATGACGGAGCGATATTCTTTTTTTTTTTTTTTTTTTTTTTTTTTTTTTTCCTTCTGATGATTTTGTCAGAACGAACGGCGTAATAATGTTTTTATGATGGAATATTTTTTTTTCTTTCGTGGATTCTGTTCAAGACGGCTTGCAAGAAAGCATTTTTGCTATATATGGCTGCACTTGAATAAACGTTTTTAAAGCAACCAATGTGAGTTCAATGAAGAGTCTACATTTATTTTATTCATTTTTTCCCCTCGCTTGCCACGGCTGTGTGCTTTAAAAAAGGGGAACCGGGGAAGAAGTTTCGAGCTTCTCACTTTAAAATGTCATATATATATATATATTATAAAGGCCAAACATATCTGTGCGTAACGCAAACGTCATTTTGCGAATGGCAACACTTTCCCTTGCAATTTTCAATACTGCAAATTTTACACTTATAAACATAGCACATTTTAGATTTTTACACCGTCGTGAAAAGGAAAAAAAAAATTTACTATTAAATGCAATTTGTTTAAAAGCAGTACCTCGATTTATTTTTGAGATATTAATTTTTTTATATAAACTTTTAGTGACAATTTTGTAATTGTGGCAACAGAATCACTCCATTTTCTCTTAAAATTGAAAAAAAAAAATAGACATTAAAATGCACAACGCTTTTCTATGCAATTTTCGGTACTGCAAATTTTCCTCTTCAAAACATCGCACATTTTAAAGTTTTACACCGTCCTACAGAGAGAGAGAGAGAGAGAGAGAGAGAGAAAGTACTTTTAAATGCAATTTGTTTCAAAGCTGTATCTCAATTTATTTTTGAGATATTATTTATATATATATATATAATTTTAGTATCAATTTCGTAATTGTGGCGACAGAATCCCCCCATTTTCTTTTGAAAAATAAAATAAAATACGTATCGTTTTTCAAAAACATTATATGTTATAAAATCCGGTGAATTTTGGTTTTATTTCGTTTAATAATTTGGATAATTGAGTTTTATAATATTTTGTTAATTTTAGCTGTAAATAATATTTGTTTGAGGATTAGACTGACCAATATAAGATTTTTTATTTTAACTAATTTTGTAGACTTGTTATAAATCAATGAAACAATTCTTTCTTAAATATTTTCTTTCGTCGAATTTCGACGTGTTCCATTTCGTTAAATTTCAAACCCTTCGAATGAATGCTTTTTGTGCTGCTATATGCGGACGATGACTATAGATACTACGAATTTATGTAATTAAGAAGGTTTATAAAATTGGGAGGAGGGCTACTAAACTTCTTAAGTTCAGCAAAAAATGGAAAATATGTATGTATATATATATATATATTAAGAAAAAGCTTCGAGGAAGCAAAAAAATTAAATTTATACTTCAGAAAAATTTGATTAAAAATGAACTAAAAAATAATTAATTTTATACAGAATGTTTCTGGTTACTTGTACATTAGATTTTTATATAATTTTTTTTACTATATTTATTGAATAAGTCACACATTTCTATTTACTCTGCAGTATCTCATATGAAAACCTTGTGTACAGGAAACTATTTGATCGTGTATCTAATATTGCCTTGAATACATTTAACTTCAAAATAATATAAAAATATTTTTAATATGAGTATTAATTAGAAACCTGATCAAACTATCTAGGAGTAAATCTGAAAATGACTACCATACAACTTAAAAAGAAAAAAAAAAATGTGAATTATCTTAACTCTGTATTCTGAATCTTAAATAATCGTCGGTCAAATACGAGTATTACTTGCGTACAGAGTATTTCGCACAATAAATATATTAATTGGTTACTGAATTATTAGAAAACACCATTGCTAAAATAATAATAAGGCATCGTAAAAATCTATGCAACGTTGAATGGGTATAGCTATAAATATAAGAAAAATATAAATAGATATAATATCATGAAAGTCCAAAGATATTTTTTAAACCTAAATAGTATCAAACATTGCATTTTGTATAACTCTTTTCTAGGTGCATTCGTAATTATGTAAAAACTTACCACCTATAATCGTCTTCGTTCAGTCCGTTCGCCTGTCCGCGTGTAACAGAGTAAAAACTACCCAACCGAATCATTTGAAATTTCAAATATATTATTGTTGCATAATTTTGTCGAGTCATTTCAGATTCTATGAAAATCAGATGCATAGTTTAATAATGACAGGGGCAACTAAAAGTATTTCGTTACATTACGACCAACATGAAAAAATAGTTTCAAGTGCATTTTATTGGTGTTTCACTCTTTTGATAATAAAATTGGTATGCGTCTATGAAGTATATACTAAAATATACATTCTGTAAAATGTATGGTGCAAAGAATATTTGTTATTAATTTACAGGACTACACAAAAGTATTCCATTACATAATGGTATGGGGGGGAATAATTGTTAGGGCCGCATTTTAATAATATTAAACCATTTCATATTTTATAAAATTGATATACGTTGTTGAGGCTCACTACAGTTTACTACCTTTGTATTAGAAGTCAGATAGTATTTAAAGGGATACACAAAAGATTTTAGATACTCTTCTGTATCCGAAATACTGTATACTATTACACCAAGACTTGAATATTTGAAAACTTTCTTATCGTACGAACGCACTTCATTTGCTACGCTTTTCGTGCAGTTTCAAACTTGTTAAACTTGAACACACCTCACGACGAACACACCTCACTTGCCTCGTTTGACGTACTTCAGACTTGTTTTTGCGACTTGTTTCGAATGCCGTTATTTTTAAAAAACGTCCTTAATGCATACTTTACAACCAGGGCCCGATTATGACAAATTGGGGCCCTGGGCAAAGATAAATTAGGGGGGGGGGCTTTCAAATCATTGCAACGTTATTCAAATAGAATTGATGATCACTCATGTGTGTAACGCATAAACATATTTTAGCACCTTGGATATAAATAGAAGGAAATTCTTAGTCTTGTTAATTCTAATTAAATACCTTAATTAATAAAAGTACATTTTTTCCCTTTTATACAGAACAAAATTATTTTATATAACTTTAGCAATTTATTATATTATTTTAAGATTAATTTTATAGCTTCAACTTATGGAAGAATTGAAATTGGAAAAAGAAAGTAAATATTTTATAGTTTAATGTATAGATTTGGGGGGGCACTTAAAGTCTGGGGCCCATGAAGGGGTGGATCCAGAGGATCGTTTTAAGGGGGGGGGGCGATACTAAGAAACATAGAATCAACATTGTCATAATTTCTGTTCATGAAATCATTCCTTGTACAGTTATTATTAAATGAATGATCAAATGAAATGCTTTTCCGCGATCTTCTGACGAAATACGTTTTTTTCCGCTATCTTTTAACTAAATTCGCGCTCTTTTCGCGATTATTTGACGGAATTCGCATTTTATTGGCATTTTTGACGAATTTCGCGTTTTTTCCGCGATACTCTGTCAAAATTCGGGGTTTTTTCCGCGATCCTTTGACGAAATTGGCTCTTTTCTGCGATACTTTGCAAAGTTAGCAATTTTTTGCAACCCTTTGAGAAAAGTAACTCATTTTCCTCGACCTTTTGACGAAATTGAAGTTTTTTCCGCTCTGACAAAACTCGCGCTTTTCCAGCGATCCTATGTCGAAATTTGCACTTTATCCGAGTTCCTTTGCCTTCCCTTTTCGCAATCTTTTGAAAAAAGTAGCCCTCTTTCCGCGAACTTTTGACAAAATTCGAGCTTTTTACACGACACTTTGACAAAAATCGCGCCTTTTCAGCAGTCCTATGTCGAAGTTCGCGTTTTTTACACGATCATCTGTCAAAATTTGCGCTTTTTCCGCGACCCTTTGACGAAATTTGCATTTTTTCGCGGTACTTTGACAAAATTAGCAGTTTTTTGCAACCCTTTGAAAGAAATAGCGCTCTTTCCTCGAAATTTTGACGAAATTCAAACTTTTGCGCAACACTTTGACAAAAATTGCGCCTTTTCAGTGATAATATGTCGAAGTTCGAGTTCTTTACGCGATCCAGTGTCCAAATTCGTATTTTTTACGCGACCCTGTGATGAAATTCGCACTTCTTCAGTGATCATTTGACGAAATTCGTGCTTTTTCACGATACTTTGACAAAATTAGTGCTTTTTCAGCGATCCTATGTCGAAGTTTGCGTTTTTTGCGCGAGCCTCCGTCGAAATTCGCTTTTTTTCCGCGACCCTATGATGAAATTCGCGCTTTTTCCGTAATAATTTGACGAAATTCGCGCTTTTTCGCGATACTTTGACAAAATTAGCGCCTTTTCAGCAATCCTATGTCGAAGTTAGCGTTCTTTCAGCGATCCTATGTCGAAAGTAGTACTTTTTCCGCGATACTTTGCCTTCCCTTTTTCCTACCCTTTGACAAAATAAGCGCTTTTTCCACGACCTTTTGACGAAATTTGCTCTTTTTCCGCTATACTTTGACAAAATTAACGTTTTTTTGCAAACATTTGACAAAATACGTGCTTTTTCCTCGACCTTTTGACGAAATTCGAGCTTTTTCCGCGACACTTTGACAAAGTTCGCGCTTTCAGCGATCTTGTGTCAAAATTCGCGTTTTTTAGCGATCTTTTGTCGATAAATTCTTTTTTTTGCGTGACCATTGACAAAATTTGTGCTTTTTCCGCGACACTTTGACAAAATTAGCGTGTTTTAGCGACATTTTAATGAAATTCGCGTTTTTTCCTGAACAATAGAATGTCTCCGTCAGAGTCGCAGAAATCCCTTCCGAAAAAAGTCTGAATTCAACACTGGTTTGGGGGGGTCGATCGCCCCGATCGCCCCCCTCCCCCCGTGGATCCGCGCCTGGGCCCATGGACTAATCGGTATATAATCGGTATCACATAGCTCCCGATTAGCCCATAACAGGGTCCTGTTTACAAATAAACAAATATAACGCATTAACACACAACATCCTATTTCAATAACATGTGTCTTCAAACTATAGTTACTATATTTGTGAATTGTGGCTAGTTAATTCCGGGAGTGAAAGTGGTGGAGGGGGGTCTATTTTGCTATCTACTTTAACCTTATCTTTTAATTGTCTCACTGGCCGCCATTGCATTCAGCATGTCTCTTTCTCTTCAGCAGGTTTTAAATATTGAAATTACAAGTGCATTGTTATCTCCATTTATCAGCACAAGTAATGAAGTAATGTTTCTAGGTTACCTTGGTGATTATGTCCAGTTTAAATTGGAGTCTTATTATTTCCGGATTATTAAATTTAATGTACATTTCATAGTAAATTTCCTATTTATGCATTTTTGCATAAGAGTACAACTGCTATTGCACCAAGATCTGCATCGTTATAAAACTAGTTATAGGATAAAAGAAAAACCTCATTTGCGAAGTTTGACATACTTTAGACTTGTTTTTCCGATTTGTTTAGGATGCCGTTTTTTTTTTTTTTTTAACCCTCTGACGGTCTTGCAAAAGGGTAAAATTGTAATGTTGTTTTTCTCTGCAGCTTGTTTTAAAAGCTATGAAAATATAATTATTTCAACAATATTAACCCTTCGGACTCCGGTGCCTCTTACACAAATTTTATTCGATTAGCACCACTTTTTAAAAAAGAACTTTCCTTGAAGTATACAGTTTCAAAAATTCTCTGATTAAATAAGGCAAATTTTATTTTCCTTTATTACTGGTGCCAAAAACAAATTTTGAAGGAAAGATGATGTCTCCGCAGCAGAGACAACGGAATGCTAAGGGTTAAAAAAGGGGGTAAAAATTAATTGCAAATATGAATGTAATCTTTGAGAATTTTAATCATTCTTCAATTGTTGAAAATTCATTAAATCATTCATGAAAATTATATTATATTAAATATTGCTTATATTGCAGTGAAACCTGGAGCTTAGTGAACAGGATATTTTGTGCCAAACAATTAGAAAGTTAAAAGTGTCCCTAAAGCATGCTTAAAAATAAACAAATATTTTTTATAAACACGTAACATTCTATTTAAATAAAATATGTCTTCAAACTACACTTACTACAATTGTTTATTTTGACTAGTTAATTCGTGATCTAGGAGAGGGAGGGGTTTGTTTTGCTATCTACTTCAACCCTTCAACTCTATCTTTATTGTCTCACCGGCTGCCATTTTATTCAGTATGTCTCTTTCACTTTAGCAGGTTTAAAATATTGAAATTGCAAGTGCATTGTTATCTCCGGAAACTTCCCATTTATTATCGCTTCTTATCAAAATATACAACGTATGTGCATTTAAGAATAAGGCGACAAAGTTGATTGAAAACGGCTCAAAGACATCGTTCTACTCTTGTTCTTTAAAAACTTGTATCATTTTTACTCTGAAGTTACAGGAGTTTGCATAGTGAAAATGGAACTTTCAGATATTATTCGACAATTACTTGGGTTTTTAATTTTGGCTATTGCAAAACTAGGTATGTTCATGTCGAAATTTAAATTTATTTAATTTTAATAATGTCATCAAAACAATATTTAAAAAATAATAATAAATGTGTTTGTAATAGAAACTACTTTTGAAATTTCATTAAAAAAAATTTTGAAATGAAATTTGTTTTGTATAGCCTCCATTTAGTTCTTAATTGTTTTTAATTAACAAACACTTTAATTGTTGCTCTTTAGTACATACTTTTGTTTCTTTGCATGTAGTACGATAATTTAAAAATATATTTTCATGTAAAATGCCAAATCAGTTAACACATTTTAGTCAGTTTCATTGTAGTTTATAAAGTACAATGTTAAAAGAGAGACCCCTTGGGAATGAGCGACCAGTATACGTGCCCCTTAAAGTGCCCAGAATCCTCAATTATTCTCACCAGTATATATATATATATATATATATATATATATATATATATTGTAAATTTTGCTTTATTTTATCTGGCCATATTCGCGATTCAATTAGGCAAAGATCTCTGCTTAAAAAAAAAAAAAAAAAAAAATAATAATAATAATAATAACAAGTTGGAAATTTCACGTGAAGCGTAGCAAATTAGGTGCGTTCGTACGATAACGAAGTTTTAAAAATATTACTTTCATATGTCAATCTCATAAAATTGTAAATAGTGAATTACAATTAAAACGTTCATCAAACAATGTTCTTCCTATACCATTATATAATGTAATACTTTTGTGTGGCCTTGTAAATCAATAACAAATGTTCTTTGCACCACAAATTATGTATGATGTATATTATAATATGTACTTTATAGTTGCATATAAATTTTATTAAGTTCGTATGAGTGTAAGACGATTAAAATGCATTTGAAACATTTTTCCCATTGACCGTAATGTAACGGAATACTTTTGAGTGTCCCTATAATTGATCTATAAATCCGATTTTCATAAAATTTGAAATAACTCGACAAAATTATGTAATAATTATGTATTTTAAATTTCAAACGTATAGAATATATTTGAAACTTTTTCCTAATTGACCGTAATGTAATTGAATACTTTTGATTGCCCCTGTAATTGATCTATGCACACGATTATCAAAATATTTGAAATAACTCGACAGAATTATGTAATAATTGCGTATTATAAATTTCAAACGATTAAAATGCATTTGAAACTTTTTTCCCCATTGACCGTAATGTAATGGAATACTTTTGATTGCCCCTGTAATTGATCTATGCATCCGATTTTCATATAATTTGAAATAACTCGACAAAATTATGTAATAATTATGTATTTTAAATTTCAAACGTATAGAATATATTTGAAACTTTTTCCTAATTGACCATAATGTAATTGAATACTTTTGATTGCCCCTGTAATTGATCTATGCACACGATTATCAAAATATTTGAAATAACTCGACAGAATTATGTAATAATTGCGTATTTTAAATTTCAAACGATTAAAATGCATTTGAAACTTTTTCCCCATTGACCGTAATGTAATGGAATACTTTTGATTGCCCCTGTAATTGATCTATGCATCCGATTTTCATAAAATTTGAAATGACTCGACAAAATTATGTAATAATTATGTATTTTAAATTTCAAACGATTCGGTTGGGTAGTTTTTGCGTTGTTATATGCGGACGGACAGACGGACGGACAGACGGACGGACAGACGGACGGACAGACGGACGGACTGAACGACAACTATAGGTGCTACGTATTATATAATTACGAACGCACCTAATAACAGTGATAAAAGATTAAAAATTCTTTACCCCCTGACGGCCGAGCAAAAGGGCAAAATTGTAATGTGTTTGTTTCTCTGTAATTTATAAAAAATATTTAAAAAAAAAAGATGCTTTTTGCAGACTGATACAAAATATTTTGTTATGTATAAGAGTATAAGCTTCGAGAGCATTAATCGTCAATTTATTTTTCAAAACTGGCTTTTATTTGTAGAATTATATTAATTTAAATATTGCTTATGTTGCAGTGAAACCTGCAGCTTAGTGAACGGATATATCAGCCAGGAGGTTAAAAGACGCTCGTGCCGAAGGGGTTAAGGGGCTAGTTCAATCACCTGGAAAAACCTTTTTTACTTTTTGATATCGTTTGCAGAATTTTTTCAAGCGGATGTTTTTACTTTCGAAACCAGTTCTGAAAATGAAAGTGGCCTGATTAAAAATCTCTGTAAAACAAAATCGAAAAAATAAAAAACGACCTTTGTATAGATCAATCTCAGCTACCCAGTGCAAAAAGAATTGCTTAAAATACTAAAATGCAAACGAGATTTACTCGTTTAAAAAATTCTTCCATAGCATTATCATTAGCGAGCACGTTTTTTCGGGGGGCGGGGGTTGAAGTGGCCTCTTAAGACTTCTGTCCTATGAAAACACTGGCGAGCTAATGGTATTCCTATGGTGAGGCTATTTTCTAATAACTTGCTTAAATTTCGATATTTTTAATATTTTTTTTTATTCGATAGTTGAGGCCCCTTTGAACATTGCTCCTTTTTTACTTTTTCGATTTTCGTCGCAAGTATTTTTTATAAAGTTACTTTCACTTCCGGAACCGGTTTTGAAAATGAAAGTAATTTTATAAAAAATATCTGCAACCAAAATCGAAAAAGTAAAAAAGAAACAATATTCAAGGGGACCTCAGCTATCGAATGCAAATAATAATAATAATAATAATAATAATATCGAAATTTAAACAGGTTATAAGAAAATAGCCACCCCATAGGAATAAGTGCCTTCGCTGGCAAGAACAGATGCCTTGTGCTTACCTTCAAAGCCCTTTTTTTTATGTGCTTATGCCAAACTTTCTATAAAGAAATTTAATCAATGTCTTTTTTTCGTAACAATATATTATAAAAGTACTTACTTGTTATGAAGTAAAAGATTTGCAATACCTCTTAAATTTATTAATGTATACCAAATTTTGTATTTTAGAAAAAAAAAGTTTATTTTTCTATAAAAATAGCTCTTAAATTGATACATACAAACTTACAAGATGCTATAAGATACCTATAGATTAGTAGAACTTTGTCACAAAATTTTATTACAATATCTTAAAAACTTTTGAAGAAATGATGTTTGCCATAAATGTATACAATAAAAACAAGTTGGAAATTGCACGTGAACGTAGCAAATGAGGTGCGTTCGTACGATAACGAAGTTTTAAAAATTTTCAGATCTTGCTGATATAGTAGAGCGTACTCCGGATACAGTATAGTAGTCGAAATCTTTACGTTTCTGTAAATATGCAGGAAGTAATTTTTATTACACCTCAGCAACGTATATCTTATTCATAAAATGTGAAATAGTTGAATATAATTAAAACACGTACCAAACCATGTTTCCCCGTATAGCGTTATGTAGTGGAATACTTTTGTGTGGCCCTGTAATTTAATAATAAAAATTCTTTGCATCACAGATTGTACAGAATGCAAATTTTAGTATATATTTCATAGATTCATGCCAATTCTATTATGTTCGAATGAGTGTAACACCATTAAAATGCATTTGAAACTTTTTCCCCATTGACCGTAATGTAATGGAATTCTTTTAATTGTCCCTGTAATTGATCTATGCATCCGATTTTCATAACATTTGAAATGACTCGACAAAATTACGCAATAATTATATGTTTTAAATTTCAAACGATTAAAATGCATTTAAAACTTTTTTCCCTATTAACCGTAATGTAACGGAATCCTTTTGAATGTCCCTGTAATTGATCTATCCATTCGATTTTCATAAAATTTGAAATGACTCGACAAAATTATATTATAATTACGTATTTTAAATTTCAAACGATTCGGTTGTGTAGTTTTTGCGTTGTTATATGCGGACAGACGGACAGACAGACGGACAGACGGACGGACTGAGCGACAACAATAGACGACAATTTACATAATTACGAACGCACCTAAAAAGCCATTTTCCTGAAAACGCAAATCAAGATTTTGGTGCAGCACAAAAAATTATGTATCAGTTTTATAACATTAAAATCCACCATATTTATTGGTGTTTATATATTTGTGTATATGTTACAGATTAAATATTTGTGTATTAAAATGTACTGTTTACATTCCTTCGACTCTTTAAATGGTCGTTTTCATAAAGTTCATTTGATGTTTAAATTTTGGCCTATAGCTTTGCTTCTAATTATCTCTGAACTTAAAAAAAAACATTTTTGGAAACCTAAATGTTTATGTTTAATTTAAAAGAAAAATAAATCAAAAACTTTCGCTAAAAATAGCAATTTTAAGGTAAACACGGACTTACCGGTGGAGAAAACAAAAACAAATCCTTTGTTATACTATGCGAAAACATATACTTATCTTTCTTGTTGATTCAAATTTGGAAATATCGGCGTTAGCAGGGTTATGTTTAGGAAAATTTTAGGTCCTTTAAAGGACCCTTCACAAAATAATTTATCCCCAAAACAGGACCCTTCATAAATTCTTTAATTTCCAAACAGGACCCTTCACAAAATATTTTATCCCAAAACAGGACTTTTCACAAAATTATTTCTCTCTTAAATAGAGCTTTTACAGAATCTTTCCACCTTTAAAAGGAACTTATTTTCACAAATTTAATCATTTAAAAATAAAATCTGGCCTGTAAATAAACAGTTTAACTCAACAAAGATCTATTAATTAACTTTTTCATATATGAAGGATAAAACCTGAAGATTTCGATAATTTAAAATTCACAAATTTATGACAAGAATTTTCACAAATTTATAAAAAACTTCACAAAAAAAAAAAAAAAAAAAAAAAAAAAAAAACAGGACATTGTGGGAAAAGTTTGGACAGACCCTTGGTTAGATTTATTTTTACTTTTATTTTTTCCAGTCCAAAGTTAAAAGGGGCTGTGGATATATAACATTATTACTTTAGGAGGAGGGGAGGGGGGGGATTGCTTTTTGATATCATTATCATTTTTGGTCCAATCAAACTTTTCTTTTTTTAGTGACTTTTTCTTTACATCCAAATAGTTTATTAAGCTATTGCATAGCTTCTATCACGGGCTTTGGGCGCGGCGACCGAATCCAAAAATTCCGTAACGCGAAAAAATCCTAACACATCGGTAACGAAAAAACCTAACACTCGGCTAACGTCGTTTCAGCTCGGCAAACTTCGGCACGGTATCCTTCGGTAGACTTCGGCAGACATTGACGCGGTATTTTTCAGATATTAGGATATCAAATCTCAAACTTATGTTTCTTATGATCTAATTTTCATAGCGCGGCCAAATATTGTTTGGTAATTTGTTATGAGACAGTGTTAATTTTTCGTGACAGGAGACCCCCCCACGGTGAGGGTCGAAAAATTTAAAATGCTTATAATTCGCGATCTAAGTTTCGTAGCGCAGCCAAATTTTGTTTGGCAATTTATTATGAGGCAGTGTTAATTTTTAGTGACAAGAGACCCCCATGATGAGGGTCGAAAATCTAAAATGCTTATAACTCGCTATCTAATTCTCGTAGCGCAGCCAAATTTTGTTTGGTAATTTATTATGAGCCAGTGTTAATTTTTGGTGACATGAGACCCCCCACGGTGAGGGTCGAAAAATTTAAAATGCTTATAACTCGCGATGTAACTTTGTAGCGCGGCCAAATTTTGTTTGGTAATTTAGTATGAGACATTGTTAATTTTTGGTGACAGGAGACCCCCACGGTGAGGGCCGAAAAATTTAAAATGCTTATAACTCGCGGTCTAATTTTCGTAGCGCGGCCAAATTTTGCTTGGTAATTTATTATGAGACAGTGTTAATTTTTGGTGACAGGAGACCCCCCAAGATGAGGGTCGAAAAATTTAAAATGCTTATAACTCGCGATCTAATTTTTGTAGCACGGCACAATTTTGTTTGTTAAATTATTATGAGGCAGTGTTAATTCTTGGTGACAGTAGACCCCCCACCGTGAGGGTCGAAGATTTAAAATGCTTATAACTCGCGATCTACTTTTCGAAGCGCGGCCAAATATTGTTTGGTAATTTATTATGAGACAGTGTTAATTTTTGGTGACAGGAGACCCCCCCCCCCCACCGTGAGGGTCGAAAAATTTAAAATGCTTATAACTCGCGATCTAAATTTCGTAGCACAGCCAAATATTGTTTGGTAATTTATTATGAGACATTGTTAATTTTTGGTGACAGGAAACCCCCATGGTGAGGGTCGAAAAATTTAAAATGCTTATAACTCGCGATCTAATTTTCGTAGCGCGGCCAAATATTGTTCGGTAATTTATTATGTGACAGTGTTAATTTTTGGTGACAGGAGCCCCCACACAGTGAGGATCGAAAAATTATAAATGCTTATAACTCACGATCTAATTATCGTAGCGCGGCCAAATTTTGTTTGCTAATTTATTATGAGACAGTGTTAATTTTTGGTGACAGGAGACCCCCCACCGTGAGGGTCGAAATATTTAAAATGCTTATAACTCGCGATCTAAATTTCGTAGTGCGGCCAAATATTGTTTGTTAATTTATTATGAGGCAGTGTTAATTTTTGGTGACAGGAGACCCCCATGGTGAGGGTCGAAAAATTTAAAATGCTTATAACTCGCGATCTAATTTTCGTAGCGCGGCCAAATTTTGTTAGGTAATTTATTATGAGGCAGTGTTAATTTTTGGGGTCAGGAGACCCTACCACGGTGAGGGTCGAAAAATTTAAAATGCTTATAACTCGAGATCTAATTTTGGTAGCTTGGCAAAATTTTGTTTGGTAATTTATTATGAGACAGTGTTAATTTTTGGTGACAGGAGACCCCCCACGGTGAGGGTCGAAAAATTTAAAATGCTTATAACTCGCGATCTAACTTTGTAGCGCGGCCAAATTTTGTTTGGTAATTTAGTATGAGGCAGTGTTAAATTTTGGCGACAGGAGACCCCCCCCCACGGTGAGGGTCGAAAAATTTAAAATGCTTATAACTCGCGATCTAAATTTCGTAGAGTGGCCAAATATTGTTTGGTAATTTATTATGAGATATTGTTAATTTTTGGTGACAGGAGACCCTCATGGTGAGGGTCGAAAAATTTAAAATGCTTATAACTCGCGATCTAATTTTCGTATCGCGGCAAAATTTTGCTTGATAATTTATTATGAGACAGTGTTAATTTTTGATGACAGGAGACCCCCCCCCCCCTAAGATGAGGGTAAAAAAATTTTAAATGCTTATAACTCGTGATCTACTTTGTGTAGCACGGCGAAATTTTGTTTGTTAATTTATTATGAGGCAGTGTTAATTTTTGGTGACAGGAGACCCCCCCCCCACCGTGAGGTTCGAAAAATTTAAAATGCTTATAACTCGCGATCTAAATTTCGTAGCACAGCCAAATATTGTTTGGTAATTTATTATGAGACATTGTTAATTTTTGGTGACAGGAAACCCCCATGGTGAGGGTCGAAAAATTTAAAATGCTTATAACTCGCGATCTAATTTTCGCAGCGCGGTCAAATTTTGTTTGGTAATTTATTATGATAATGTTACTTTTTGGTGACAGGAGCCCCCACACAGTGAGGATCGAAAAATTATAAATGCTTATAACTCACGATCTAATTATCGTAGCGCGGCCAAATTTTGTTTGCTAATTTATTATGAGACAGTGTTAATTTTTGGTGACAGGAGACCCCCCACCGTGAGGGTCGAAATATTTAAAATGCTTATAACTCGCGATCTAAATTTCGTAGTGCGGCCAAATATTGTTTGTTAATTTATTATGAGGCAGTGTTAATTTTTGGTGACAGGAGACCCCCATGGTGAGGGTCGAAAAATTTAAAATGCTTATAACTGGAGATCTAATTTTCGTATCGCGGCAAAATTTTGCTTGATAATTTATTATGAGACAGTGTTAATTTTTGATGACAGGAGACCCCCCCCCCTAAGATGAGGGTAAAAAAATTTAAAATGCTTATAACTCGCGATCTAATTTGTGTAGCACGGCGAAATTTTGTTTGTTAATTTATTATGAGGCAGTGTTAATTTTTGGTGACAGGAGACCCCCATGGTGAGGGTCGAAAAATTTAAAATGCTTATAACTCGCGATCTACTTTTCGTAGCGCGGCCAAATTTTGTTTGGTAATTTATTATGAGACATTGTTAATTTTTGGTGACAGGAAACCCCCATGGAGAGGGTCGAAAAATTTAAAATGCTTATAACTCGCGATCTAATTTTCGTAGCGCGGCCAAATATTGTTTGGTAATTTATTATGAGACAGTGTTAATTTTTGGTGACAGGAGACCCCCCCCGTGAGGATTGAAAAATTTAAAATGCTTATAACTCGCGATCTAAATTTCGTAGCACAGCCAAATATTGTTTGGTAATTTATTATGAGGCAGTGTTAATTTTTGGTGACAGGAGACCCCCATGGTGAGGGTCGAAAAATTTAAAATGCTTATAACTCGCGATCTAATTTTCGTAGCGCGGCCAAATATTGTTCGGTAATTTATTATGTGACAGTGTTAATTTTTGGTGACAGGAGACCCCCCACGGTGAGGGTCGAAAAATTTAAAATGCTTATAACTCGCGATCTAACTTTGTAGCGCGGCCAAATTTTGTTTGGTAATTTATTATGAGGCAGTGTTAATTTTTGGGGTCAGGAGACCCTCCCACGGTGAGGGTCAAAAAATTTAAAATGCTTATAACTCGCGATCTAATTTTGGTAGCTTGGCAAAATTTTGTTTGGTAATTTATTATGAGACAGTGTTAAATTTTGGTGACAGGAGACCCCCCACGGTGAGGGTCGAAAAAATTTAAAATGCTTATAACTCGCGATCTAACTTTGTAGCGCGGCCAAATTTTGTTTGGTAATTTAGTATGCGGCAGTGTTAATTTTTGGCGACAGGAGACCCCCATTTTGAGGGTCGAAAAATTTAAAATGCTTATAACTCGCGATCTAAATTTCGTAGCACAGCCAAGTATTGTTTGGTAATTTATTATGAGGCAGTGTTAATTTTTGGTGACAGGAGACCCCCATGGTGAGGGTCGAAAAATTTAAAATGCTTATAACTCGCGATCTAATTTTCGTAGAGCGGCCAAATATTGGTTGGTAATTTATTATGAGACAGTGTTAATTTTTGGTGACAGGAGACCCTCCCACGGTGAGGGTCGAAAAATTTAAAATGCTTATAACTCGAGATCTAATTTTGGTAGCTTGGCAAAATTTTGTTTGGTAATTTATTATGAGACAGTGTTAAATTTTGGTGACAGGAGACCCCCCACGGTGAGGGTCGAAAAAATTTAAAATGCTTATATCTCGCGATCTAACTTTGTAGCGCGGCCAAATTTTGTTTGGTAATTTATTATGAGACAGTGTTAATTTTTGGTGACAGGAGACCCCTCCCCCCACCGTGAGGGTTGAAAAATTTAAAATGCTTATAACTCACGATCTAATTTTCGTAGCGCGGCCAAATTTTGTTTGGTAATTTTTTATGAGACAGTGTTAATTTTTGGTGACAGGAGACCCCCCCCCCCCACGGTGAGGATCGAAAAATTTAAAATGCTTATAACTCGCGATCTAAGTTTCGTAGCGCGGCCAAATTTTGTTTGGTAATTTATTATGATAATGTTACTTTTTAGTGACGGGAGCCCCCCACACGGGGAGGATCGAAAAATTATAAATGCTTATAACTCACGATCTAATTTTCGTAGCGCGGCCAAATTTTGTTTGGTAATTTATTATGAGATATTGTTAATTTTTGGTGACGGGAGACCCCCCCCCCCCCACCGTGAGGGTCGAAAAATTTAAAATGCTTATAACTCGCGATCTACTTTTCGTAGCGCGGCCAAATTTTGTTTGGTAATTTATTATGAGACATTGTTAATTTTTGGTGACAGGAGACCCCCATGGTGAGGGTCGAAAAATTTAAAATGCTTATAACTCGCGATCTAATTTTCGTTGCGCGGCCAAATTTTGCTTGGTAATTTATTATGAGACAGTGTTAATTTTTGGTGACAGGAGACCCCCCCAAGATCAGGGTAAAAAAATTTAAAATGCTTATAACTCGCGATCTAATTTGTGTAGTACGGTGAAATTTTGTTTGTTAATTTATTATGAGGCAGTGTTATTTTTTGGTGACAGGAGACCCCCATGGTGAGGGTCGAAAAATTTAAAATGCTTATAACTAGCGATCTACTTTTCTTAGCGCGGCCAAATTTTGTTTGGTAATTAATTATGAGACAGTGTTAAATTTTGGTGACAGGAGATCCCCCCCCCCCACCGTGAGGGTCGAAAAATTTAAAATGTTTATAACTCGCGATCTAATTTTCTTAGCGCGACCAAATTTTGTTTGGTAATTTTTTAAGCTATAGCATAGCTTTTATCATGGGCTTTTAGCGCGGCGACCGAATCTAGAAATTCTGTAACGAGAAAAAATCCTAACACTCCGGCTAACGTCGTTTCAGTTCGGTAGACTTCGGAACGGTATCCTTCGGTAGACTTCGGCAGACATTAACGCGGTATTTTTGCATAAGTTGATAAAAAGTGCTATGCAATAGCTTTATCGCGGCAGTCCCCGAGTGGCACACGTATTTTTTTATTTTTTTATTATTGTTTTCGTATGTTTTTACGAAAAAATAAAGCTATTATTAAAGCCATTAAATGTTTATAAAATAATTTCATTCCAAAATTTTCCCCATTGTTTGATGTGTCTGTTTTTCTGCCATGTGCGCATATAATTCGCTGTTAGCGAAATCAAAGAACATAAATGATACTTGAGTTTACTAATAAAGAAATAAATAATTTTATCCACTGTTTTGAGGATAGGTTTTGCTTTTACCCTTTATGGACATAAGGCAATTGCAAGAATACAATATTACTGTTGAATGCATTACGTAACAATAAGCTACTATTGAATATTTTTAAATACTAACACTTTTAGATATCATTTGATTGATATATATATATATATATATATGTACAGTCGAGTCTCTATATAACGAAATCCACCGTTCTAGTAAAAAATTCGTTATATAGAGTAATTCGATGAATAGAGAATGATGTTAAAAATCGTATTTAATGTGTGAAATTTGAACAAATATTATTTAGATCTTTTGAATTAAGAATTTGAAATATTTAAAAGTAAATATTTTATTTCTTAATTATTTAAGTTGTTTCAAAAAAGAGAACAGACATTTATTTGAACGCTAACTGAAAAACAAATAAGGAAGACTTACATTAATTTCAAACGAAGAAATCTGTAATTTTTTGCTGTTTTGATTTTAAAGTTGTTACGCTCTCAAAAAAATGCTCAAATTTTAGCAAGGAATGAAAAATTGTAGTTAACATTTTTCTCCATTTGAAGGCCTCTCTTATGTGCCTCTCATTGATTCCTCTCTTACGTGTGTATCAATCCAATTGACTCTGTTTTGAGAAAGATGTGGAAAGGTGTGTGGAAGGTGGGATGAATTCGTTGGATTTAAAGAACAAGGAGAGAAGTAATATAAAAAAAAAACACTCAGTACTGACGATAAATCAAAAATAAGTGATGGAAAATTGATTCCATATGATTTCGAAGCTTTTTAAAACTAAATAAATTAAGACCAATTTATGAAAAAATTCGTTGTATGGAGATAGATATTTCGCTATATAGAGACTGTTTTTAATGTAAACATGCGAAAAGGGGACCGTTCCTACTAAAAATTCGTTATATAGAGAAATTCGATGTATAGAGTTTCGTTATAGAGAGACTCGACTGTATATATATATATATATATATATATATTTTTTTTTTTTTTTTTCATATGTCTAATTTATATTTTATTGACTCCTTCAATCTGTAAACTATGCTAATATAATCATATGTATTTATTACTGTAATCGTATTAGAAGTTGCAAATTCCACGCCAAGCGTAACAAATGAGGTGCGTTCGTACTACGAAGTTAAAATATTCAGATCTTGGTGTAATACTAGGGTACTTCGGATACAGTATAGTAACCGAAATCGTTTGTGTGTCCCTTTAAATACTATCTGATTTCTAATGCACAAGAAGTAACTCGTAGTAAACCTCAGCAACGTAATATATCAATTTCATAAAATGTGAAGTAAATGTAATATATTTAAAATGCTCCCGAAACTATGTTTTCCATTATGCCATTATGTCATGGAATTCTTTTGTATTGCCCTGAAAATATTTTATTATTCTTTGCTCGATAGATTGTACAGAATATATATTTTAGTACATATTTCATAGATGCATATCGATTTTATTAAATTTCAAAGAGTGTAACATCATTAAAATGCAGTAACTATTTTTTCCTATTAAAGGAAATGCAGCGGAATATTTTTTATTGTTTATGTAATTAAACTGTGCATCCAATTTTCATAAAATTTGAAATGACTCGACAAAATTATGCAACAATTATAGATTTTAAATTTCAAACGATTCTGCGGGGTAGTTTTTGCTCTGCTATATGCGGTCGGACTGAATGACGAATATAGGTGCTATGTATTTACATAAATATGAACATATCTAAAAATAAAAATAAATAAATAAATAAAAAGAATATAAAAAAAGACATTGATAACGTTTTCATCGGATGGAGAAGAGGGGGACGACGACGAATCATAACGTATCATACGGGAGAGGGGGACCAAAATTGGCAAAATGTTGATAACGTTATATAAGTAAAGCCCCAAACGAGTAAAGAGCATTTTTTACTCTTTTCGGAATTTTTTGAAACTCTAACACAAATTTTAAAATATTCGTAATTGTCTTTAAAATATTTTATGCTTACAAGGGAATAAAGAATCTTCCTATCTACGTGCTGAAAAAGAGTTTTGTTGAAATTTCCAAATAACAAGGATATGTATTTTTTCTTTTTAAACTATAGGATAACATGGGATTCTACTTTTTTTTCTTCCCCACCATATAAGTCCCCTTAAGAGGCTATTTCATTCAAGTGAAAAGACCCGTTACTAATCCCATGGAAGGAATTTATAAAGGTTGCATTTCAATATTTTTTAAATGGGTTTTTTTTTTTTTTTTTTTTTTTTACGTTGGATAGCTGAGATCGATCTGTATACAAGCCGTTTTTTTTACTTTTTAACTATTTGGAAAAAATAGTTGTTGTTCTCGGTAGAGAATTGGGAAAACTAAAGTATATCTGAATCTTTTAATTGGCTAAATTCTGCAACTTACTTAATTTTATTCGTTTCTGATTGTCCCAAGTTTAATGTCCAAAAATTGAATATTTCTGTTGCCACAATGACAAAAAGAGTAATAAAAACTTAAAAAAAATAATAATAATTTAAAAAAAAATTGTGACAGAGATTTCAAACCAATTTCATTAAAAAGTGCATTTTTTCTATACGCAATGGTGTAAAAAATTTAAAATGTGCGATGTTAAAAAGTTGAAAAATTTGCAGCTCCAAAAATTGTAAAGCTGAAATTTCATTTAAAATTTGTTTGTGATGGGTCTAGGAATATGAGTGTTTAATCCATGTCGTACGTAATAAGAGGCGTTCAGAAGTCAGTCTGATTAACTTTAATAAATAACAAGTAAGAAAAATCATGCGTTAAGCATAGATTATGAAGCACTTTCCAACACTTCATGAAATCTTTCACAAAACTTCGTTATTTCGGAAAATAATAGTGTATAGCCAAATATACCCAAATATGTATTCCAGTACTTTTGAACATTCTGTATTTCATCTGTCAGTTGATATAATGGGAAAATTTAGTTTAGCAAGAAAATGCCCAGTAGCTTGAAATTTCTTTTTCAGCAATTCATACTATTAGATGGAAACATACTTAAATACTTTTGTTCAGCCCTATAGTTTACCTTGTACCTTTATTACACGTCAGCATTAAGCTAAAATTTATTGTAAACTAAAACACTTTTAAAACAACTGAAATCACATTCTCATAAATTATCATTCATAGGCGTCCATGTACCGAATTCTTTGCGTGGCCCTGTATATCCTTTTATCTATATTCTGCGAACATTTGTCAGTAAAGTGAATGCAGTTCAGCGTAAAAATGCATAACTTATTTAAGAACCACGTTTAAGTAATTTACACTCCTATTCAGTAACGTTGGCGAGCTCTTTTGGGTAGCTCTGTATATCAACTACAACATTTATACACACCATATAATGTGCATATACTTAGTGAAATCTAAACGCGAATATCATAATTAAAATCAGTGGCGGCGCTAGGCGTCGGCGATGTCGGCGACCGCCGACGGCCTCGCGCCTGTGGGGGCCTCGCAAAACAATTTTTCGAGTTGTAAAAAATATTTGGCCGGGATCCAGACAGATTTTTCGCTGTTTAGCGAAACGGAATTGACCAATCAAAAGCCTGCATTTTTGCGAACGTTTCGCCGTTTGTAAAAATGCAGGCTTCTGAGTGGTCAATCTCGTTTCGATAACAGCGGAAAATCTGTCTGGATCTTGGCCAAGTTACTTAGCAATCCGTATTTATTTCCGTATTTATGTAGAGCCGTTGGCAACATTATGAAAGTTAGGCGATTCTGCGCGCCAGACTGGTGAGTCCGAATCGTTTGTTTTCAATACCAAGTGAAAAACTGTTGATTAGTATACTTTAAAGAAGTTAAATTTTTATACAATTATCACCGTGTTGTGATTTATTTCATATTTGTAAGGTAAGTCAGTATCCAAATACATTTTTTGCATATTTATTTGTCTTTAAAACTTATTATTTTATTGTCGTAATTTTAAGTTAGTAATTTCAATTTGTAATTAAATTATACTAGCAGGCTAAGCCCGCTGCGCTGGTCTATTTTTCAAAACAAAACATGAATCAAACAAAATATCGAATATGATTGTGTTTTTTAAAGGAACTTCACCTCGAATGCTCTTTCACATTTCTGAAAATCATACAAAACGCCATTGTATTTAAAGATAGAAAACCATCGATTATAAATGCACCAAAAATGCATTAAAAGTTAGCAAACAGCTGTTTCGAATCTACTGTCGAGATTCTTTATCAGTGCAAAACTCAGCGAGCTAGAAAAACAAAACTGAGCCAAAAATAATTACAACAACAATGGAATCAAGGTCCGTTGACGCCAAAATATATTAAAATAATAATAAAATATTATGTTGTTGTATCAGCTTATGCATTCGATAAAATTCGGGCTTTTAAGAAAAAAATATTTCAGTTGACCATTTATTGTAGAGTTTAATAGATAAATGAGGCTATTATGAAAAGAGCAATTTAGATATTATCTATTCACCATACTTCTAAAACAGCGAGCATTATGATCACAGAGATTGACCATTGAATTTAAACAATTTTCAAGTGATTCATTTTCATTTGATAGTTTTTGAACTCTAAATCTCTCAACTTGAGGATATGGGTATCTGTGGAAACCTTAATACATCCTCTATCAATATTATATTATATTTCGCAACATACATCTGCTTTTGACAAATCTATTACAGTGTTCCGTTTCTGGAATGCAGCAGAATAAATAAAGTTAGATAAAGTTTTCCTTAGAAAAATAAGGTGAATGTTTTTTGAATGTGTGAAATTCATTTTTTGATACAGATGTCATATACGCATCACGTTGGCGTGATTGAAACAAAATGAACATTTTATGCCACATGGTAATCCAGCTTTGTTTTTAATTTATTAATGAACTATTTATTTACTTTCATTTGCATTTTAAAATGATTCAAAATGTTATGCTCTACACATAGAAAAGTAAAATACAAAATAGAAATGTATCTGTCATTTGAAAACGAAGTTTCCGTTAAAACGGCGCCAGAAATGTATCACCCCAACGTGGTGCATATATGACATTTGTGCCTCTTTCTTACAACATGGGTGTGTGCATTTGCACCTAAATTTAGTTATTTAGCTCAATTTTTTTAGTATTAACTGGAGTTTGTACAATGTACAGTACTACTTGATTATTCTGTCGAGGAAAAAATTAATAGCAGATTATAGGAATAAATGTCAATAATCGATGATCGTAAGTATGATAGCAATATATATTACACGTGATACACGTATTTTTTTTACGTCATAAGTGCTTTTTAATTCGACTTTTAATTTGTATTTTTTATTTATGTTTATTCTTTCGTTATTTAAAATAAATTTATGTAAATTTGAATAGTTTGGCGAAACTGGCCGACGTGTTAATCAAGTAGCACTCAATTTACATTTGAAAATATCATATTTCACAAAAAACTCCGGCACAAATCCGGATTTGCAAGATTTTCTTCCAATACCAATGCGCCAAAATCCTCGTTTTAGAATAGCGAAGAAATGTGCATTTTAAAAATTCTTTTCGTTATTTTAAAACGAAAATATTAATAAATAAAAAAAGTTACTTTAGCGCAAAACAATTTATAGAATTTCTAAAAAGAAATTGAAAATAAATAAACAATTTATTAATACAGAAACAACTATTGTTGGGTTACCATATCAGGCAAAATAACACCGTTTTGGCGATAGTCAGATACCTCAGTGTGTATATAATATCTGTGCCAAACATGTTTGGAAAAAACAATAATCGTTATTTATACAGCATGTTTAAATACAGTAGTATAGTGAAAAAATGTATACATGACATATACGCACCACATTGGCGCGTTTTTTTTTTTTTTTTTTTTTTTTCTTCTGATGCCGATTTGGAGAAAACTTTGTTTTCAAATACCAATTACATATATAGTTTACAATTATTTTATGTTATTTAAATAGAAAATAACAATAAATTTTAAAAAGTTTAGTTAATAATTATAAAACAAAATTATTTATATCCTTTAAAAAATAAAATAAAATAAAATAAAAATTTATTAATAAATAAACAACATCCAGGTTACCAAGTGAGGCATAAAATCGCCATTTTATTGCAGTCGCGCAAATGTTGCGCATGTATGACAAATGTGCCTAAATTAAAATAGTTTATATAATTGGAAAAAAAAAAAGAAAAAAAATGTAAATAGACAGTTTAATAATAAATAGACGATAACATCCGGGTTGCCATATCAAGCAAAATAATGACACTTTGGCGTCAGTTAATTACCCATATGTATATATGGTTTTGGCGTAAGAGACAAATCGCACCAATGTAGTGCATATGAGATATCTGTGCCAAAAAATAAATAAATAAATAAATAAATAAATAAAGTTTCAGTTAAATTATTTTACAATATCTATGTATGTGGAAAGACATTTATCCTAAAATTTAAATATTATTCATTTTTGTGGTATTAACTGCTATTTATGTATTTAAGTTAAATGTAAATTTTTTTCCTAAAAATGCTCTCACTCATTAAAAGAGAGAGAGAGAAAAAAATAGTTCTTGCAAACATCGCTCCGTCTTGTGCTTTTTTTGGTTTAGAATCGTATTGATTGGCGACAAAAGTATAGATTGAAATACCTAATTGAACAAACAACATACAAATAACAATTAGAGCCTTAAAAAAAAAAAAAAATAATAATAATTCTGCGAGTTTCTTCTCTAAAACACATAACGGAAAAATTAGATTTAAAAATATTTTTAAAAAAGGAAAGAAAAAAAATACATATGTTTTACCTAATGAAATTTTTGAGATGTTGTTTTATTTTAATCTGGCTCAAAAGAAATAAACAGCCAAATATTGTGTCACTTCAAAACTTTCTTTCACATTGAGTTACTTTTTAAATATCATAAATATTCTTTTTTTTTTTTTTTTTTTTTTTTTTTTTTCGTTAAAGATAAATATTTTCCTTTCATAATATTATTTAGCTTTAAACGGATTTTTTTCTTTTTATCATTATTTATTTTAAATCAATGAATTAACAGGTTTTTTTTTTTTTTTCGAAATGTTTACATTGTTTTCCATTAGCGAAAGCATTTCATTTCTTTTTTGAAATATAATTATCGCCAAAAAATTAGTTGTTGCAACCCTTCCGTCAAAAATTACCGAAAAATACGAAATTTAGTACGAAAAATCAGAGTTATCCCTGTATATTTGTATCATAAACCTCCGCAAAAATATTTCCTATCGAATGATATAATCTGCAAAAAGATCCATCGGATAGTTTTTGAAAACACTCGTTTGGAAGTTTCAGAACTTCTGCTTTATAATATATATGATTTTCATATTTATAAATCGCCTTTCATGTGCGATAGATATAATCAATCGTTTTTGAGTATTCTTTTTTTAATGGATGGGTTAAGTTATAATTCAAAATTGTCTGTTTCAAATTCGTTCAAACCGACTTCTAAAAAAGGAAGGTTCCATATTCGACCCACATTTGTATTTTTGAAGTTATAAATATGGAAATTGTTTTTACGTTCTCGGTTTAAAATTTAGTACATGTTTGATTTTTTTTCTAGTTTATTTAACTTAACCTGGTTTTTTTTAATGCATATAATTTTGCAATGGATTTTTAACCCAATTCCTGATATGCTGGAGTTTCATAAATTATGTACAAAGGTGTGTTTTCGATTGCAATGCAACATTTTAATATTTTTACAATTTAATTATAAATTAATATGGTCATTTTAAGGTATTTTTCAACTAAGCGGCCTGTGGCCACATGTAGTAGGGTTTGAAATGTCGTAAAATGTAGCTCCAGCTGGATTGACGTGCCAAGTTTGATATTTTTGTCTTATACTGGAGATTTTGACATGGAGATTCCAAATATCTTAGGTGCCATTTTTTTCTTGCACGTTTTTGGGGTTATTTTTAAGGTGGCATCCAAGATGGCTGCCATTTACTGACTTCTTTAATATTTGTTGAATATTAATGACTAATATGTCAAACTATATGTTTTCGGGGTCAAGAAATACAAATTTTAAACAAAATTAGGAGTAAACTGAGTTTTTTAAGTATTTTAAGTGATAAGATGCAAATAAATTACAAACAAATGAAAGACATCGGATATACTACAGTTTTATTAATCAGTTATACACAACCAAAATATTTAAATGAAACAACATAAATAACTGAAAATATTAAAAGTAATTATTAAAAACTGCATTTATATGTATATACACTACTGGGATATCACGTATCCTTTTCTGAATCGCTATTATCACTGGGATGGTATTGATAGTCCTTTGTATTATTGCAGTCACTGCATTTGCAAAGGGTAGTACAAACCAAAGAGTTCTTTAAACAGGAACATTTCCCAACTGTACATGTTCTTTTACACTCGCATTTCACAAGTTCAATAACGCCTTTAGGCGCAGGTAACTCCAGGGATTTGACTGGAGTAATTTCTCCTTCGCTATCTATTTCCCAATCATTTCCAATAAGTGGGGGTACAATAGGTCGGGGATTTTTGTAGCCCTTTCCAGTGGTGCAAATTAAGTTGGATCGTAGAATATGTGGCTTCAGTGCTCCAATAGTTGGTGGTAATTTCTCTCCCTCAAAACTTTTAGTTCTGAAAAGGTACCATCTTAGCTCTGAAATGCTTGAAAAATTACTATTTCTCAAATAAGTCAAGTTGGTGAATTTTTCAAATAACGACAGATTGAATAATGGATCAACGTTAGGTTCCCCAAGTTCTTGAAAAGCTGTTATAATATCATCATCACACGGAAGACTGATATATACTTTAATCCACTTTTGTTTTGAAATGCCCAGAAATTTTCCTCCCCAGTCTCCACCAGTGTATGAATGCAAACCTAGTAAACCTTTGCTTTTATGATCGCCTATTGCTCTACATCTTTCATTAATATTAATTTTCCTATGTTTGTTGCCTCGACCAGTAATAAAATTGATTTCACTGTTTATCCTATGTTTGTTGCCTCGACCAGTAACAAAATTGATTTCACTGTTTACTAGATGATTTGAAATCAAGTCAATCAGCAGTATGAAAATGTCTGTATCTTGTGAAAATACATCTATCTCACAATTATCGTGATATTTAACTATATCAAGCACATGAAGAGGTATAATGGTGTCTGCTTCTTCATGTGTAGATCACACAATTTTGAATCATAAACATTTGCTTGATTACTGTATGTTTTATTGCCAAAAACGACAACAATTTTCTTGATGCTAACAGCAAAAACCTGTAGTAACTTATTCCGAAGATATTTGGTTAGTTCTGATTTTGTTTCATTGTGTGAAAGGAACGTCTTTAATGATACTAAAGATATATTGGTACTATTTGAAACATTAAATTTTATAGGTTCTGTTGCCCCTAATCTTTTCTTACGAGTTTGTTCCTTCAATGAGTTTTCAAGGTATTGATCAAATTTTATTCTCCCCTCAGTGTATCTGTTTGTCATTTTTATAATGATTTCGGTAAAAGCATTTGCAAAGTCCTCACAAGTTTTCATGGCAGGTGTCTTTTTTATAGATTATACAATTGTCATTCCATCTATAATGCACACTTTTTCTAGCGGAGAAGTAATCGAGGATGCTAATGATTCATGTATGGGAGAACGATTGTATTGCTCTATTTCTGCAATAAATGAACTTTTGTCAGATGGAATATGAAGATACCCATCAGAAGAAAACAATGATCTTGGTATTATAGAAAACTCGTAATTCCCAATTGCATGTTCTAGGTTTGTAGACATTTAAGGTCTGGATTGCATAACTACGAGAAAACGAGCAAGAAGTTGCCTATCTTCTCGAATTTTAACTAATTTATCCCCAATCTTAAATGCAGTCTTCTTGTTCCAAGTACTGAATGTTTTCAATTTCATTTTTTTCATTGGATGCCAAATTGACAATTTAGCATGTTAACTCTGTAGTCTATCTTTTACAAATTTTTCGAATTCCAATTGGCCTTTTTGGTCACGGTTCAGAATATCATCCTTCGCAGATTCTGGAACTTTCATAGAGGATGCGATATTCATTAGTGTAGTATTATCTCGGAACGGGTTTCCTCCACAATGATTCCGAATACTTTCCTTGATGATGGCTGCATTGTGAAAAATTCTTAATGACATGGACGTCTGAAGTTGATAATGTTTCATGGGCTGCTTACATATTTCATTTGGGCAGTACTTTTCAAAGAAACTTGAAACAATGCGTAATATTTCTGGTGCACACAAGAAATACCTTTCGAGGGCGCTTTCGTTTTGAGTGAAACCAGTAATTCCTCCAATGTTCTTCAGCTCTTTGATTTTCAGTTCCAAGTTCTGGTCTGAAAATAGTTTCGTAAACGGCACATTGGATTTCGATATTGCAAAACAACCAGATTCAAGAGCATTCCATACGTCTGGATGTGTTGTTTTAACCTCTTCAGTTGAGAGCACGTCTGAGATAAATTTTACGTGGCGCTACAAAAACCAGTTTAAAATTATTATAAAGCATCTCCAAACATGCATTAATTTGTATATCGATACTTCTAACGTGCACACGTCTATTAAAAAAATCTAGATGTAATTTTAACAATTCTAGAAGAAATTAAATTAATTTAAAGGGTTATTTTTAGTGTCGCCTCCAGACGACATCAGGACTGAAGAGGTTAAGGTCCTTCATCTGTGCTATGTATACTGGAATGTGTTGGGCGTAATGAAATAAGTCATGTGCAAAGTAATATTTGATTTGTTCCTCTAATGACGCGAGATCCAATGCCTCCAAATTCCTTGATAAATACCACGGATAAAACATAGCAAACATCCAAATTGGTATATATACTTGTAGTAGAAGCTTTGCCATGTCAAAACTGCATTGTGCAATATGTGGAAGACAATCTTTTTCAACTACTGCTTTGATCTCTTTAAACAAAGGTGTAGCCTGAACTTCACAATTGTGCAATTTCTCTGGTAATAAATTAATTTTTTTAGGAAGTAATATTTGTAGAATATGTGGCAGTGTTTCAAAGAGTAGGTGGTAACATGCCAGAATGATAGACATATGAAACTCTATCCCTCTAGTGTATTTCTTCCCTCCAAAAATCTGACGAATTGTTTTAGGAGATTAGACAAATTTCAATATATATGAGATCAAGGCCATTGTCTTTTATGCATTTTCCTAGTGCATGGAGATATGCAACACAAACATGAAGCTCTCGCACTCGGATTAGTCATTTTTGACTCCCAGTAGACAGTTGAATTTACAGAGTAGACAGAATGGAATTAAATTTGACTCCCGAATTTTGCTCGATTTGTAGCATATGCTACAAAGCGAGTTTAGTTTTCAGTTTTTCAAAATTGCCTATTTTATTTTTTTGACATAATTATCCACCTTTCAAGCAAATTAAACAATTCATTGTGTATTTATGCGGCAATCATTCTTATTAGTAAGTATAATCTAGCAAACATTTAATTTTGACATCTGCAGCAAAAGAGAAAACAAGCAATAGTAGTAATTTTGTTGTAAATTTATAAATAAATAATAAATAACACGATTTACGCCTATTTTAACTATAGATTTGTATTTCTTGACCCTAAAAACATGTAGTTTGACATACTGGTAAATAATATTCTACAAATATTAAAGAAGTCAGTAAATGGCAGCCATCTTGGACGCCATCTTGAAAATCTCCCCAAAAATGTGTAAGAAAAAAATGCCACCTACGATATTTGAAATCTACATGTCAAAAGATACAAAATATAACAAAAATATCAAACTTGGCACAAAAATCCAGCTGGAAAACATTTCCGACCCTACTAATGTGACAAATCGCCAAATATTTTCTAATTCGTGCAATTGTATGGAAGTTGAAAAAACTACGTATTTAATTATGTGACAATAAATGCTGTCACTAAAATATTCCAAACTGCTATGGAATAGCGGAAAATATAATCGGAGCAGTAAAAGCAATATTTTTGCAATTTGATGATGTCGTCGAATGCGTAGATGACCTGAAAAATAAAACTGATGATTCCGAAACCCTTGTCGATTGTCAAGCAGTCTTGAACGAAATGTTAACTTTTGAATTTATTGTTGCAATACACGTGTGGTACGAGATTTTACTACGTGTGTAATAAGTAAACTATGGCAATCGGTTCAAGTGAACTTGAAAGTTACTATTGATACCTTACGTTCATTTCGTGACTGGATTCAAGAATTCCGTAATACAGGATTTGAAACAAGCGTTGCAGAAGCTCGATTGTTTGTAGAAAAAAGTAGTTATGAAATTGAGTCTCAATTTAAAGAGAAAAGAATAGCAAAGAAAAAACGAATGTTCGTTTATGAACATATTGATGAACCTATACACTCTATTGAAATGCAGTGCAGTGTTAACTTTTTTAACACAATGATAGATGCTATAATAGTCGACATAGAATGTCGATTCAAAAAACTCGAAGAATATTTTGAACGATTTGGTTTTATTTACGATATCACTTACTTGAAATGTTTATCCAAGGAGGACCTTCTCAAGCATTGTAATGATTTAGGTACAATTCTTCGGGAAGGGAAAAATAGCGACATACAGCCTTTCGAACTTTATGAGAAACTCCAGCTTTTAAAATCCAGTTCACTGGACTCTATCAACGACGCAAAGCAACTTATTGAGTACATTTTAGAAAGTAATTTGGTAGAAGTATATCCAAATGTTGACATAACGATCAGAATCATGCTGACAGTTCCAGTCAGTACAGCTTCTGCTGAGAGAAGCTTCTCAAAGTTAAAATTGATTAAGACCTACTTGAGAAGCACGATGAGCTAAGAAAGACTATCTGCGTTATCAATACTATCAATTGAAGCTGAAATAGCAGCTGGTATTAATTATGACGTAATCTTAAGAAAATTCAGTGAGGCAAAAAGCCAAAAAGTTCATTTTGTCTTTGTTTATGTAATTTATGTCGTTATTTGATTAGCAATAAAACTTGTATAGTATACTAATAAATTAGTGTATAATTCAGCTCATTTAACATTTTCTTTCTGACTGGAAAATGAAAGGGGCCTCGCAAAGCTGATGTCGCCGACGCCCTTGTTTCGTGTAGCGCCGCCACTGATTAAAATGCGTTTCATCCCTCCATCAGCGACCTCCGGACACATATATGGTACTTCGGAAAGAATATAATATTTGAAATCTTTTGTATGGCCCTGTCAATGCTATTTACTTCATATTATGCAAGACAGTATCGTATAATTTATATTAAGCTTCAATGACATATATCAATTTTATTATACATGAAACAGTTTACTATATTTAAAATATGTTCCACACAATTCCCCTTTTACCATTATCTAATGAAATTCTTTTGTTCGGCCCTGTAAATGAATAATGAATATTTTCACTGCATACATTACAGAATGCATATTTTAGTGCACTTTGCGAGTTCATATGAATATGAGTATGTTTGACAGGGTGTAACACTTTTAAAATTCATTTGAACGATTTTTCCACATAGGCCGTTATGTATCGGAAAACTTTTGACTATCCCTGTAAATAAACTAATCATGGTAGAAACTTCATTTTCAATAGGGTTCGTGCTAGAGTAAACATCGATAACGTATAAAAATTTCATAGCAATCCGAGTATATTTACGGGATTTAGAGCGCGGACAGACGGACAGACAAACCGAATGCATAAGCACTTTTCAAGTAAAAAAGAAAGTGTTAAAAATGATAATTTTAAACTGTTAAAGTTGTGTGTCTTTAATCTACTGGTTTTTTTATTTTATTTATTTATTAATCATTGGTTTATTAATATTAATGCGCGCCGTAGGTAATACACTGCTCGACATTGAAAATGCAACACCAAGAAGGAGTGGTCAGAAAGTGATGAAATTTGGGGGAAAGACAGAGACAGCAAGGAGCATTAAGTGATCTTTATTTCAAAATGATAGTCAGAATACAGAACGAGAACGGCGTCGGCTCAGTAGGATGTAGGACCACCGCGAACTGCGATGAACGAAGAAACACATCTAGGCATCGAGTCAATAAGAGCGTGGATGGTATCCTGAGGGATCGCTTTCCATTCCGTTTCAACCATTTGCCACAGTTCATCTTCAGAACGAGGCAGGGGCAGAGTCCGCAAAACGGCGTCCAATCACATCCCACACATGTTCAATTGGTGACAGATCAGGAGAGTACGGTGGGCAGGGAAGCATCTGTATACCTTGCAGAGCATGTTGGCACATGCGAGCACTGTGTGGTCGGGCGTTATCCCGCTGAAAAATTGCATTAGGCTGCCCCTGAAGGTACGGGTTTGCCACTGGCCGCAGTACATTATCCAAGAATCGTTGGGCCGTCATAGTGCCCTAAATACGAACTAGAGGTGACATGCAATTATACGCAATAGCGCCCCAAACTATTGTGCCACGTTGTCGCGCGGTGGGGTGTTCCACAGTTATTGCCGGATTTGATCTGTCTCCACGTAGATGCCACACACGTATGCGGCGACTGTCACTGGATAAACAGAAGCGTGACTCATCTGAGAACGCAACGTTTCGAAATTCTGCCATCCAAGTCGCTCTAGTCCGGCACCATTCCAAACGTTGGCGTCTGTGCTGTCGAGTCAATGGCAGTCTTCTTAACGGACGCCGTGAGTGCAAGCCATGTTCAACCAATCGACGGAAAATGGTTCTGGTCAACACGGAAACATCCAGGGTATTTTGTACATGCTGCAGAATCGAGGTACAAGTGACTTGCGGTCCCGCCACCGCTTGTCGGTGGATGCGTCGATCCACGCGTGCTGACGTCACTTTGGCTGCACCTGCACCCCTCAATCTTGCCACATTTCCTTGTTCCAACCATGTTCGCCATAGCTGATGCACCGTGCTCGCATCCATGTGGGTATCAGCTGCGATTTGACTTACAGACCAACCTCCTCTTCTCAGTCCCATCACCATACCTCTCGTAAAATCGTCTATCTGCTGGAAGTGCCTTCGTTGACGGCGGCCTGGCATTCTCTTCTATACACGTATCCTCCGAGACAAAAACAAAATTTCTTCGATAATTCGTCTGGCAGAAATAGCGACACGAATATTGCCCATTCTACAAGTTTCTTCCGTTATACCTTACATCACGTGCGTCGGAGACCTACGCATTTCACATCATTTGCATAACTCAATGACATGCGCCTACTCTGAAATTTGCATAAATTTCTGACCACTCCTTCTAGGTGTTGCATTTTCAATGTCGAGCAGTGTATATGACTCATACATAATGATGTTTATTCTTATTATAAATTGAAATATAGAATTTATTTAGAAGTCTTTAAAATTTGAGTCTTTGAAAATATCCTTTTACAAATAATCGTTGTAATTTCTATTTTTTTTTTTTTTTTTTTTTTTTTTTTTTACGCATATTGTTTATGAGAACGCTTTTATTTTCGGAACCGGTTTGGAAAATGAAAGCACTCTCATAAAAATATCTGCAACTAAAATAAAAAAAAAAATGATTGTGCATTCAGATCAATCTTAGATATCCAACGAAAAAATAAATAAATAAATAAAAATATTGAAATACAACCGAGATATCCGAAATATATAAGTGGCTCCTTTCGAAATCATGCATAAAAGTATTTTCTAAGATTTTAAATTCTAATTTTTTATTTATTTATTTATTTATTTGTTTCTGTTGGTGTTTATTACATCCAATCAGTTGTGTATGATATCCAAGTTTATTGCAATTTTTAAACACGTCTTTTTTGTATACATATACAGTGAAACTTCCATTTAACATAGATTCATCGTTATATTTAAGCATTTCGTTATGAAGAAAATTCGTTAAATAAAAATCAACTCAAAGTCATGAAATTTGTGCAGTAAAATACGCATACATAAAATAAAAAATACACATCTCAAAATCGGTTTCGAAATTTAAAGTAAAAAAAAAAAAAAAAAAAAAAAAAATCTGCAGAAAAATCGAAAAAGTAAAAAATAGTCATATTAAAGATCAACCTCAGCTATCCAGTGAAAAAAAAAATCAAAATAATTATTCAAAATAATTCAAATTTAAACGAGAAATTCGAAAATAACCTCCTCTTTGATTTAACAGAACGGGTTTTTCAAGAAAGTGAAGAGTGACCTTAAATGCATCTCACCTAAAGACCCCCAAAGTGTCTTAAAAGTCCTATGGTTTATATGGCTGTATTTGGACTTTCAATTTATAAACAGCATCTCAAAAGAGTTTTTGGACTCTGGAAAATTGTTATGAAATATAGTGGAACAAAATAAACTTTGATATTTTTCAAAAAGCTCTTTTATCTTGAAAATCAAAATGTAATATAACAGTTCAATAAAAGAGATTTGAGAATGAACATAAATTAGAAAATATAATTCTTATCTTTGTTTATATACACTGCTCAAAACAATTAAAGGATATTGCAGTTTTAGGTGGATTTTATATCTGGGAAACTTTTTAGCTGATTGATACATGGTCGACAGACATAGTAGGTTATATGAGAATAAATTACACATGTTTGGCAGAAAAAAATGCATCTTATTGCGCATTTGTGTACAAATGGAAAAAAACACAATTTGTGCATATGAGAAAAAAAGAATAAGAAAAGGTCTTCAAAGAAAATCATTTTCAGTAAAGGGTATGGTTTCCACGGGCGGCCAGCAACGTTGAACACCTTTGAGGCATGGACTCAATGAGACTATTAATGACGAGTTGGGGTATTCTGCCCCACTCTTCCAGAAGAGCTCTTTCCAGTTCTTGGAGAGTTTGTGGGGGTTGTTGGCGGCCAGAAACTCGTCTTCATAGAGCGTCCCAAACGTGCTCGATTGGATTCATGTCTGGAGAACACGCTGGCCATACCATTCGAACGATTCCTTCCTCGAAAAGGAAATCCTCCACCAGGTTTGCACGATGTGGCCTGCAGTTATCGTCCATTAAAATGAAGTTATCTCCGATTGCTGCAACGTAAGGGACTACAATAGGTCTGAGGATCTCATCCCTATATCGGCGAACAGTCAAAGCTCCATCTCGAATGATGTAGAGGTCAGTGCGCAATGGAGATGCCACCATACACCAACACTCCTCCACCGCCAAATCTGAACTTTCGTGCACGAACGCAGGATTATTCCTACTGCCACGGTCCCTCCAGATGAAAATACGCCTATTATCCGGATGCACAGAAAAACGGGACTCATCAGAAAACAGAATATTACTCCATTCATTTCTCCTCCAGTTGACATGCTCGGTTGCCCATTCCATGCGGTCGCGACGATGCCTTGATGTTAATCTAACACATACCATCGGTCGGTGAGCATACAGACCTACAGCATGGAGCCGGTTTCGGACAGTCTGAGTTGAAATCGTGGTGCCTGTAACCGAGCGAAGGTGTTGTTGGAGAAGAGTAGCGTTCATGTTTCGGTGTCTCCGAGCTGTTAACGCTAAATACCGATCTTCATTGGGCGTTGTTGCCCGTCTACGACCTTGCCCTGGTGTTCGGCCTGCACATCCACTCTCCAAAAAACGGTTCCAGATCCTGGAAATGACACTTTGTGACACTCCAATGGCTTGCGCTACTTCGGCTTGAGTTTGGCCCCCTTCTAACCTACCAACAATTCTCCAAGCTTCTGAATCTGTCAAATGACTTCGCTGAGACATCGTACTCATCGAAACAAAGCAATCACTGAATGCCGATCATCCTTCTGTCCCATTCTCTTTTGTCCAGTTGAAAGTCAAATTTCATTCTCTGCCGCTGAAGCGACGTTTTTGACGTCGAACTCAAAATTTCATACTCCACAGTTTGAAAACCAGAAAAATTTGCATTTGTGATTCTCTTCTTCTATTTTCGGCAAAAAAAGTTTCGTTTATATCTTTATTTTATATAAAACTCCAAATATCCTTTAATTGTTTTGAGCAGTGTATTTCTTTTTCCACAGTCGTAAAAAAAAAAAATAATTATGAACACTCTCTGTATATCACCATACATGTAGTTTTTATTATTACTATTTATTATCATTATTATTATTATTAATCTAAAGAGTAAATTTTCTTACAAAAACAAAAAAAAATTTTATTATTATTTTTAATTTAAAGCGTAAATTGTCTTACAAAAACAAAAACAAAAAAAGAAAAAAAAATTCGTTTTAAAGTCTACTATTTATTTAAGTTGAAACATTATCGACAGTTATCTGTAAAAGTATTTTCTTCCTCTTGAATCAATATTTTAAGATTTGTGATAAAGGAAACAAAGGAATTGAAAAACCGCCTACAAAATTAAAATACGCCTGGATATTTTTTATTTCAGAGAGCATGTTTTATCTCAATATTAATCATCAGAAATAACCATTTATTTTTGAATTAGCCCTAATACCTACAGAGGAACAATTCCTTATTAAATACTTTATCAAACTTTCGATAATATAAGAATTGTTCGGGTTTTTTCGATTAAAAGAAAACAACAATTTTTATAGATAATCGGTTTTTAAAATCAATTCTTTTGATTAAATATGTCAGGTGTCAATAAGTAAACTGTGAAAAGCAGTTTATTTCTTTGAAGTGTTGGCCAAGAAAGATAATTTTTGGAATGTATCAATTGTCTTTGTCTATTGTTTTTTAATCTCAATTAAGAAACATATCTTATCGGTTTAAAGCATTAGCTTTTTTTTTCTATGTGTAAACTAAAAAAAAAAAAGAAGAAGAAGAAGAAGAAGCTTCAAAGTTGAACATTTTCTATCAACTAATTAAATTAAAAATATGATTGATTTCAAATAAAAAAAGAATTTTTTTATTTAAAAGAAAATTGCATGTTTTCAAAGTTTTTATCTGTACCGAGCGGCTGTACCGAATACTCGGTATTTATTTTGTACTCGGCATACTCGGTTAAATTTTGACCGAGTAGTTGTAAGCATTTCTATTATTAAGCATTATTGATGGCAAAGGAATTTATAACTGATATATTAAAGTAATTTGAACATAAAAGTATAATATATGCAATTATTCATGAAAATTATTTACTTGGTATTTTAAAATAATCCTACACAATATAGAAAAGTTGAGAAAAAGGAATGCAACTCAAAGTTTTGTTTAAACTAAGAAAAGATTTTAATTTTAGATACGGAAACAGTCTCAAGAAATTGAATACAACAAATGAAATAAAAGAATTTTAATATATATCATAAATTATGGCGCAAACATCTCAATTTGTTCTTCATTTTCAGGAGATGGGAGATTATTATAAATTTGTCATGCATCAGAAAAAAAATGCATTCGCTCAAAGCACAGCTACAAAGTGCAAATAAGAATTTTCTTGCAAGTTTGCACATAATGGTTTTACTATTTTTTTTTCCATGCCAGTAGACTGTCATTTTACCGAATAATACTCTCTTGCTAAAAAAGTCTATCTCTTTTTTAGGTGCGTTTGTAATTATGTAAATACGTACCACTTATAGTCGTCGCTCAGTCCGTCCGTCTGTACGCATATAACAGAGCGAAAACTACCCAACTGAATCGTTTAAAATTTAAAATGCATATTGTTGCATGATTTTGTCGCGTCATTTCAAACTTTATAAAAATCGGATTCATAGTTCAATTACAGGAACCATTAAAAGTATTCCCTTATACATTACGGCCAATGGGGAAAAATAGTTTAAAGTACATTTTAAAGATGTTATACACTTTCGAACATAATAAAAGAAATATCTACTAAAATATACACTCTGTACAGTCTGTGATGGACAGAAAATTTGTTATTAATTTACAGGGCCACACAAAAGTATTCCATTGCAATATGAAATTGAGGAAACATTGTTTGGGACGTGTTTTAATTATGTTAAACTATTTCACATTTTATGAAATAGATATACGTTGCTGAGTTTTACTACATGTTACTTCCAGTATACTAGAAAACAGATAGTGTTTACAGGCACACACAAAAGATTTCTTATAGTATACTGCATTCTATTGCACAAAGACCTGAATATTTTTAAAACTTCGTTATAGTACGAACGCACCTCATTTGCTACGCTTGATGTGCAATTTGCAACTTGCTCTACTATCTCTTTGCATTTTATTTCCAATCTAATATTAGTGGCATGATTATTCTCCTGTTCATTTGCAATCAAAACATTGCCAAAATATAGAATTAATTAAATAGGCTTTTTTCTGGTGTCTTTTCTTTTAGATCATCTACATCGACATCAGTAATAGTATTACCGTGCTATATTTTTCTCTTTTTAGGTGAATTAATTTCAGATTGATCTTTATGCCTCTTCTAACAGTTCAAATTTTTAACCTTTTTTAATTCCACAGATACGATTTAATGACGCATGCGTTTTTCTTTCAAAGTAAAATTAATTCGGCTTTTTTTTTTTTTTTTTTTTTTTTCTTCAAATGATACGTACATTGTGTTTAGTTAAATTTTATAAGCCCTCATTAAGTTAGATAACCGCATTTTTTTTTTTTTTTTTTTTTTTTTCACTCCATGTAACTAATGTACATTTGATTGTTTTTATAGGCACACTAAAAAAAAGGGATTTTTAAAAAAAAATTAATTAATTTATATATCTATTATTTAGTATGTTCATTTATTTGCATACAAAAAAAATATAAAAAATGAAAAGAAACAAAATAATTTTGCAAATGTAGAGACAACAGCAGGCTGTCAAATGACAATTTTGTAGAGAAAATTCAGTCTTGTCTATATTATCTATAATTGCAAAGGTGGACAATTTACCGGCATCATGCACACACAAAAAAGTAACGTCGCCCAACGTGGGGCTCGAACACACGACCCCGAGATTAAGAGTCTCGTGCTCTACCGACTGAGCTAGCCGGGCGCTGTAAAAGCGCAAAAGATAAGGGTGAAAAAATAATAATAATCCGAGTCATATCAGTAAACGTGCCACTGTAAATAATTTCATCTGTGCAGGTGTGATCTATACATGCTACATTGACATAGTAAGCAGTCGTGGCCGAGTGGTTAAGGCGATGGACTTGAAATCCATTGGGGTTTCCCCGCGCAGGTTCGAATCCTGCCGGCTGCGTTGTTCTTTTTTTTTTTTCGCACTTTTTATGAAGAATTTCAATATAAATTTAACCCTCTCATGCATAAATTATTTTTCATTATTCACAAAAAATCTTTTTTATGACAAATGAAAGACTCATTCTAAAATAGTTTTATTATTGTGCCGCATGCTAGCTATTATCTTTCCACAAATCAGATCTCCATAAATGAATGCTCGAATTTCTTTTACTTAATAATGCAATAATTATCTGTCCTCATATGAGGCCCGCATGCATGAGAGTGTTAATTTGAAATTCCTCTAGTTATGAGCGTGCACTGTATTCGTATTTTGCAAATGTCTAACCAAAAAATTATTTTATTTCTTTGTCATAAGTACTCTTTCTTCTTCACTTGATAAAATCTTTCTAAAATACATAAAGTTTTTTTTTTTTTTTTTTTTTTTTTTTTTTTTTGTAGTGTTAAATTTTATTTTCATTTCAGCTCGTCAACTTTGCGAAGGTTTTAATACATGAAAAAATATTTTGTCAACTTTAAAAAAAAAAAAAAAAAAAAAAATGTTTTTTTTAAATCAAAATTATAAAAAAATACATTTTCATTAATTAATTTATTTATTTATTTATTATTTTCTGGTCAATAAAATACTACACAGTGAAATAAATTAAATGAAGAAATTCTGTATTTCTACAATGATTAAATAAGCAAATATAACGATGTTTGTGTTGTACTAACTTTTCTGTCCTACCTTTAACTAAAACTTTATGTTCATTTATTTCAAAAGGGATTTTGTCATAATTTATCATGTTTCAAAGGACGTATCTAAATTTTCTTACAAGATATATGTGTAAAATTTTATGCAGAGTTTTTGTGCTATGTTTTTAATAAATTGTCCTGATGATTTCTAATTTTATGTGAAGGCTGTTTAAATATGGTTCTTAAAGCAAAAAACCTCTCTCAAAAGAACTTCCTTTTTTAACTTTTAAATTCATTATTAATTTTGCATGCATTTTTTTTTTTTAAATTCTTAATACAAAATAACAAGGAACCTTTTCTGTACATAATAGTCAAATCAAACATTAAGTAACTTTAAAATAAATATTTTAAAAATATTTCAAAAATAACATTTTAAAGTTATCAACTTTTTTTTTTTATGCGTTGTTGGAAATAAAATCATTATGTCTACAAATAAAAAAAATAATAATAAAGTTTTGACTCTCAGAAAAGATAAATTCATCCCATTTAGTAATTTTTGACCAATTTTCCCTATTCAGATATTTTTCATAAATTCTTCCCATTTAATGATTTTTTACAAATTCTTCACAAAAAATTTTTCGAAAATTCTTCTTATTTGGTGATTTTTGACAAATTTTAACAAGGAATCCTGGACAAATTCATCACATTTTGTGATTTGTTATTTTTATAAATTTGATAGTATCTAGCTTAGATATTTCAAATATTTTTGGATCTGAACGTTTCCAAGCAGTTTGTTTTAGATACAATTTTTAGTAGTTTCTTATGTAAAGATTTCTTCATATGACAGATTCGACAACGTATTGAACGAAAAAAATGCAGAAAATTCAAAATACAGTAGAAACTAAAATAGTTATAGAAAGTTTTTAATATAAAATGTTCTAAATAGTTTTAAAAGAATCTCATGCATTTTTTATATACATATACGTTTGCATTTTGTACTTTTGAATTAGAAACTTTTTAAAAGTTAAATATTTTTATTATTTTACTATTATTAATTAATTTGCATGTCTAATTTTTACTTTTATGCTACAACAATATTTTCTCGCATAAATACAAATGATGGGTTTATAACTAACTAATATGGAATTACTCCTTTTAAAAAAATAAATCCTCCCCTTCTTACAGAAGACCCTATCACCACGAGCCACGGAATAAAAGATACATGAATTGGATTACAGAATTAAGTAATTTTATATGATTTAAACAGTGTAATTTAAATATTCTTAATTATAAACAGGGTGACGACAGTACAAACAATCATCTCATCAAGTTTGGAGTCTGAAATTACAGAATTAGTTAAACTCCGATTCGCGCATTAAAACGCAATTGGTCGGCAAAATCGCATTTTCGCCGTTCCATATCGATATATCCAAAATAACAAACTGTGCATGCGTGTGGACCAGTGATAGAAATTGGGAGATAAAAGGCAGGCGCCAAATGGCGACTGCTGTAAAAATCTTAGGCGTCAAATTAAGATTTTTAGTTGCAGTTTCTAAAATTTATATTAATATTACTGTAATACTGTATATAATTTAGGAATAATTCTGACTAATTTTTTTTTTTTTTTTTTTTTTTTTTTTTTTTTTTTTTAAATTTGTATCACATTTTCTGAAAGGTTACAACAAAGACGGGAGAAAAATCCACTCCCAATAATATTTTTTTCTTCGTGCCCCTTTTACAAAATTTGCGTTTTTTGTTATCTTTCGACGTAACTTGCCATTTTTTCGCGATCTTTTGAAGAAAGTTGCCTGTTTTTCGCAATCTTTTGACGAAACTTGCCGTTTTTTCGAGATTTTTTGACGAAATTTGCCGTTTTTTTCGCGATCTGTTGACGAAATTGGCCGTGTTTGTTTGCAATCTTCTGCCGATACTTGCCGTTTTTATGCGATCTTTTGACGAAACTTGCCAGGTTTTTTGCTCTTTTGACAAGCTTTGCCATGTTTTTTCACGATCTGTTGACGAAACATGCCGTTTTTTTTCGAGATTATTTGTCGATACTTGCCGGTTTTTTCGCGATCTCGGAGAAACTTGCCGTTTTATTCGCGATTTTTTGACGAAACTTGCCGGTTTTTTTTTTTAACCTTTTGACAAGCTCTGCCATGTTCTTTCACGATCTGTTGACGAAATTGGCCATGTTTTTTCGCAATCTTTTAACGAAATTTACGTTTATCGCGATTTGTTGACGAAATTTACCGTTTTTCCACTTTTTTTTTTTTTTTGTTGTTGTCGAAACATAGATTTATTCCACGATCTCTTGAAAAAATTGGCAATTTTTCTTAGAACGATTGACTAAATTGATTTTTTTCGGCGACCAATTCTCGAAATTTGCGATATATTTTATATCTGAATTTTCGAATTTATGACCGATATTTTGTAATTTTCGGAAATGATTACCTTAATTTATCAGAAAATTTGAGCCGTAATCTTCGTGACACTAGTTTTTAGAAAAGCACAAATACTTATTTTTATTTAAAATTGTAAAAATTAATTTCTAAGATTTTAATAATTGAAGCAACTGTAAAACTGGTGTATAGCTTTTTTAATTATTGCTATATTGAGAAAGTAATAGAAAAATGCATTTAATCTTAAAAAAAAAAAAAAAAAAAAAAAAAAAAAATTGGCAACTTTTTTAGTATTGGTAATTATAGTTGAATTTAGTAAAATAATAACATATGCATCTACATTTGAATCAAAGGGTGATTTTGAAAAAAAAAAAAAAAAAAACCCCTGAAATTTAGATTTTTTGAAAGGTTACATCAGAAGGGGGAGTGCTGGGAATAGCCCCCTTTCTCATTAATTATGGCGTTTATCACAATTCTTTGGTGAAAATTGCGGTTTTTTGTGATTCGTTGAAGAAATTTGCGTCCCCCCCCCCCCCCGCAAACCTTTGATGGATTTAACGGATTTTATCGCGATCCTATGACAAGATTCTCATTTTTTCTGTAATTCTTTGACAAAATTCGCGTTTTTTTAAGATTCTGTGGCGAAATGAAGATTTGTTTTTCTAATCCTTTGAAGATTTTTTTTTCGCGATATTATGACAAAGTTAGCGTTTTTCCAGGGATTTTTATGACGAAATTAGAATTTTGTTTTAGCGATTCTTTAAGGGAATTCGCGTTTTTCCAGCGATTTTTTGACAAAATTTGGATTTCTGTTCGTAATCCTTTGTAGAAATTTGCGTTTTTTGCCATTATATAAAAAAAATTTTGCTTTTTTGCTATTTTTTGAAAAAGAAAAATTGCGCTCCTTTGCCGAAATCGGCGATTTTTTATGCGAACAATTGACGAAATTGATTTTTTTCGCGACTATTTGTCGAAATTCGCATTGTTTTTTAGTTCCGAATTTTCACCCTTTTTTTAATTTTCAAAACTGAATGTCTAATAAATATTTTTTTTAAAAAGCTAGGCGTCAAATTTGACGACCGAGAATAATTTTTTAGTCGTCAAATTCAATTCTTCAGTTGCATTTGACGACTAACGACCGCTAATTTCTAACACTGGACGGATTAAAATTCTCTCATTCTCTCGACTTGAAAAATTGTACGTACAGGGTTACCAGATTGGCGCTTTTATCTTATCAGGTGTGACATTTTCATTCCATATTACATTATTATTATTATTTTATTTATATTGACAAACAACACTGCTTTAGAAATAGCTTCATGTGAAAGAAAATCTCATGTCTAAAATGCCTCTGTAAATCTAATAATAATACTAATAATAATTTTGTCTAAAAACCCGGCAGACTTGTAAATTTATCATTGTGTTTGTCTGTTTCCAGTTCTGTATGTTTTAATACCTTTGGATGCAGGAAAACATGATTTTAAACCTAAGTCAGCAGCTAAAATCGGCCTTTTAAATGTTTTAAATATCATTTAATGACGCATATAAGAAGAATTTTCTTCCAAAGTTAAATCGATTTTACTTATACATATTAACCCTTTCCGTCGCGGACAAATTCTGTTAGTAAAATGCGAAATTATCGACTGACACCGGAATTTATAAACGATTTTTTAAGAAATTAAGAACTCCTTAATTTAAGCTTTTATTGTAAAAGTAAGATTTTATTAAAATATTATTGGTGCCAATTGCAAGTTTGGAATTAAAATTAGGTGCGTCCAGACCGGACACACTGCGCCGGAAAGGGTTAAGCATACATTATGTTCATTAAATCCTAAACCTTTTTTGAATTAGTTAACTGCATTTTCATTTTCAGTTCGTGTAACTAATATGCAATAAACACTCGATTTATTGTTAAATACACAGTGAAAGAAAGGTACAGTTTTTTTTAATTTATTTATTTATTTGGTATTTACATTTATGTATATTCCAAAAAAAAAAAAAAAAGTTTTTTAATTAAAAGAATAGGAAAAGGAATAAAATAAACTGCGTTTTAGCAAATATGGAATATTTCATATTTGATAACTTAACATTCAATATCAATTGTCAAATGACAATTTTTACCGAAAAGTTAGCGTTGCAAAAATAATTAAAGTTAATTTTACAATATTATTGCAAAAGCAGACAATAATATCTAATTGCATCATAAATCGCCGGTAAAAGTTTTAGCCGCCCAACGTGGGGCTCGAACCCACGACCCCGAGATTAAGAGTCTCGTGCTCTACCGACTGAGCTAGCCGGGCGCTGTGAAAGCGCAAAAGATAAGGGTGAAGAAAAATCATAATAATCCGAGTCGTATCGCTAAACATGCCACTGTAAATAGCTTCACCTGCAGGCTTTCATTTTCATGTCAGCACCCAAGTTAGATGTAAGTGTACAATAAATAAATAAATAAAGTTTCACCTGCGTAGGTCTCATGTTTACAGGTTACATGAGCGTTACAAGCAGTCGTGGCCGAGTGGTTAAGGCGATGGGCTTGAAATCCATTGGGGTTTCCCCGCGCAGGTTCGAATCCTGCTGGCTGCGATTTATTATTAGGTTTTTTTTAGAATTTCAATAGAAATCTAATCTGAAGGAAGGGGCGGTCCGCCCCGGTTGTCACCTTCTGACGGGTGACACTCAATATTTTTTAGAAAATCTATATATATATAGTCTTGTAAGATTTTGGAAAATAATTCTGAAATAGAATGAAAATTCGCAACAGAGTGAATTTTCTTTTCTTTGAGAATGTAAAATTTTGACAAATGATAAATGAGAACAAAAACCAACCTAACGAAGCGGTACAGAAAGTAAACTTTAAAAGAAAGACTTAACTTCTACATATACACACCGCATTGACTTAAGCGGATTATGGGTTGAGTGATGAGCCGCTGCTGTAGTTTTTTTATGCAGAAGGACAAAAGGTAAATACGGAATGGTCATTTGATGTAACAACGTAGAACTGTGATTGAAAAAATATGACGGATGGAGCGCGGGAAGGGGGACAACACCCTTGTAAATGGGGGTAACACCATTCACATCCGCCTCGGATGTCACCCATTCTAGTTATGCCACTGTCCCCTAGTTAATATTAAACCTATCTAGGAGGTCAATGCATTCGTAATTTTCCAATAGCTCACCAAGGAATGAATACTTTTAATTTCTTTAAATATATGCACTCGTCCTTTTTCAGTTGGCAAAATATTTCTAAAGTATGTACATAATTTTTAATGTAATGTGTGTAATTAATATAAAATTTTCAAATTTATATTCTGGAACTAATTTAAAATTTTCTATTAACTTATTTTTTAAAAGTAAAAAAGTCTACATGTGATATGCTGATAAAAAATCTTTCTCTCCTAATTAAATGTGCAATAACATTAACGTTGAAAATTGTAGATTTATGCATTATGTGTTCGGCGGTCATATTTCCATATTTAATATAAATTTCTTAAAAATTTTATTTAGCGGCAGTGTAGCAAATGTTTTCACTTATGGAGAAAAGGCAGTTTGATTTATGATAAAAACACTCTTACTATAAAATTAAAACCGATCTTTTTTTTTTTCTTTTTTAATAATAATTTAATAGCTTATTATAGGTGCATTATTAGCAGTGCCGTGTGAAGGGGGGGGGGGGGGCGAAGAGCGCGGTCGTCCGGGCGCGAAAATTTAGGGGGGAGGGGGCTAAATTTATGCTATCAACGTCATTTTTGGCCTGTCACAAGAAAAAGTTGAGGAGAGAGGGCGCCAAATTGAAAATTTGCCCCGAGCACAGGTTTCTCTTCGCATGCCCCTGTTTATTAGAGACAGAGTAGCTATAGTTTACTATTGTTGAAAAGTGTCGTTTCTAAAAATCATTGGACCTATTGTGAAAAATTCTTCAGTTTAAATGTATAGTCTATGTAATAAGTTTTAATTGAATTTTAATTTTAGGTTGCTTCTATCACAAAAAATCTTTTCAGACTTTCTAGAGAAAGATTGGCCAGCCTTTTTAGGTGTGTTCGTAATTATGTAAATACGAAGCACCTATAGTCGTCGTTCAGGCTGTCCATCTGTCCGCACCGCATATAACAACGCAAAAGCTATCCAACCAAATCATTTGAAAATAAAAATATATAATTATTACTTAATTTTGTCGAGTCATTTCAAATTTTATGAAAATCGGATATATAGTTCAATTACAGGGACAATGAAAAGTATTTTGTTTCGTTACTGTCAATGGGATAAAATAGTTTCAAGTGAATGTTAATGATGTTTCACTCTTCCGAACATATTAAATTTTACATGTATCTATAAAATATATACTGAAATATACATTCTGTACAATCTGTGATACAGAGAATATTTTTTATTAATTTACAGGACCGCACAAAAGTATTCTATTATATAATAGTAAGGGAAAAACATTGTTTGAGGTGCGTTTTAATTATATTAAACTATTTCACATTTTATGAAATTGATGTGCGTTGCTAAGGTTTACTACAAGATGATACCTGTAATAGAAAGCATATAGTATTTACAGGGACACACAAAAGATTTCGTATTCTATGCTGTATATTTTTAAAACATCTTTTTAGTACGAACGCCAGTCATTAGTTTCGTTTGATATGCTGTTTCCGAATTGTTTATTCTTTCTTTATTAAATTCTGCTAATTTTATTCAAACACACGAAGATAAAATGGATAGAGTTCGATTATAGAATATTTTTATTTTTCAGAAACATTGATAGAAATTTCAAAGCTATCGCCAAGATTCAAGAAAATAAATAAAGTCAAAATTCGAGTGCAAAATTCACCTGGTGTTAAATAATTAAAATTCATATAGAAAACGCAAATAAATGTAGTAAAATTACTTTGAGGTATTTACATATATTATGATTTGGTACTGTAAATTTTTAAAATTTATCAAAATTCATTAGTTTTACAGCAACGGCGACAAAGAATTAGTGAGTATTTGAATCTGAATGATTCATTAGAAATTAAAACTGTTTCATTTTGATTAGCAGACATATCTACTGTCCCGACATACTATTTATTAATTATATTCGTGTTAGGCAAGATGAATCTGTCATTAGCCTTCCTCATATTTTACTTGCTACGATTACAATTACGATAAAAATGTTTACAATAAAATTACTTACGATATTTAATTTATTTTATTGTAATATTTCTCAAATTTAAACGTGAGTATTTGTTTTTCAGCAAATCGAGCTATTTTTATTAAATTGCTATGTTTTTGGTACTATTAACATTTGTAAAAACATTCTGTTTTCATTGAAAAGAAATTGAAATCATTAAAAGAATTATAAATATTACATTACAAATTTCGATGCATAAAACTTACTGAAAACTCCTGTCTTTTTTTTTTTTTTTTTTATTTCCTTACCAAAAAGCCGGGTTTATTCCCGGGAATAAATCAGGTTTTTTCGACCTTTTCCAATTTTATAGCATAAGACTGAAAAAGTACAGTAAAACCTCTAAATAACGGCCGCTACTGGGAGCCTGATAAATTGATCGTACTTCGGAGTTTACCGTTATTTAAAGGTTTCACATGTTAAAAGGTCGAAATTACATTACTTTAAAATCAAAATAACTGAAAAAATTATTAATTTTTACACCTACGTATACTGGCTATTGTGCAAACTATTATTTTACATTAAAGAAATCACTTATTCGTAATCGTTTGTTCTTATTAAAGTACTATATCTCTTTCTATAAATGCATAATCACTTCTACAGATTTTTTGTATGATTCTTTAACATTTTTGGTGAGCACACAAATTTTCATTTCTGTGAAGCTAAAAAGAACATCAGAATATGATTTTATGCTACGATTTCACGATACTTCCGTACTATCCTCTGATTTATTTTTTCGCCAACACTTTCATTCTCACTGATCTTGATTTTTATCATTTTTTTTTATTATATTAAAAATAGAAATAATTGCCCAGTCATTATCTACAATCACATACTCGCTGGCTTTCATGGTCCTTCCAGAAAGTATTTAAAATGTCATTTAACTTAGCATCATCTATGACTATTTATGCATTTTCGGATTATTGACATGCAAAAATCTCATTGAATTTCAATTTTAATTCTACAAAATTGCAGTCAAAATTACCCCACCCTCCATCCCCCCCCCAAAAAAAAAAAAAAAAAACTGACAAATGTTTAAAAATGTGAGAATAAAGAATATTTGGGAGGGGGGGAATGATGGAGGTGGCCGTTGTTCGGAATTCGTTATTCAGAGGTTTCATGTAATGTTATTTCTACGAAAGACATTCGGTAACACTAAAACATAACCAGTATTCGGAGGTTATCGTTGTTCGGAGTGCCCGTTGTAAGAGATTTCACTGCACTTCAATCATAGATAAAAGAACTTTCTCGCATTTATATGCGAAATAATTTAGTTGTTTTGAAAAAGACGATTTTTCCATTTCACATTATCTAAATGTTTCCAGAAGATTAACATATAAAATCGCTGGTTGTTCGGCATAATTTCGTATTCCTTTAACTTCATTTTTTTTTTTTTTTTTTTTTTTTTTTTTTTATCGAGTTACATTTATGAATATTCTGAACCTTGGTCTTAGATAAGTTTGTCGCTAGTAAGGTTGTAAAGATGAAAATATAATAACAAATCTTAATCTCTTTCGAAAAGGAAGTTATTTCAAAAATTGATATGAATAATGGACAAAAAGCGTCAGAAACGGGTTTGTCTCAAAAATACAGGTTTAAGCCTGACGTTGCCTGCGCCTGAAATCAGAAATTCTACAAATAATCACAAAAAAGGAATAGATAACATGGGACAAAATTTGGTATGTTGCAGGATTGAAAAAAATGCAGGTTGAAGTTTAAGGGGGCTCAGGGCTTGAAAACTTTTCAAAAAATCGATCTTTTTTTTTATGATCTATTTTGATTACTCAATTAATTCTGAACACACTGCAAAAAAACGCATAAAAATATTTGCATTCTTAACGGAATTATAAGCATTTATGTATCAACACTTTCAAAGCCGCACCCATTTTAAGTCGCGTTTTCTCAAAAGTTGATTTTTGACGACTAACCGCAAGATTAAAAAAGCTATTTGATGGAATGGCTTAAATTATTTTTTGCATGCATATAACATCATTATCTATAGAATGAATTAATGTATTTTAGATAGTTTAATATTTCGAATATTTTTAAAGATAAAAAGTTGTATTTTTAGTGGGTTTTTTTTTTTTTTCAAATTTGAGAGTTTTTTTAATATATATATATATATATATATATATATATTGTGATAATTATATTCTTAATTCATTCTAAAGAGTAAAGTTTCCGGATCATTTTAAAGCAAAAATTAAGTTCTTAAGTCGATTCAATCTTAAAATATCTTGCAAGTGGTGATATAACACATAATTGTTTTGTTTTTTTTCTTCGAAAATTGCGTTATATAAGTTTTACTATATTTTTTATTATATTACATTGAAGTACTTCATTTTATAATTTTATAAGACTACTAACATACCTTAAAAATGTCATAAAGTTTAAATTAGTTACATTGAATACTTCTGTTTTTATACGGACTCGAAGCGAGAGCTCTGTTTACATGTTTTTTCGCATCGATCAAGCCCTGAGCCCCATTAAACAAGAAAGGAAATATCATGCGTCAAGCATAAATTATAAAGCACTATTAATACATTCAGAATAATGTAATAAAACTGCACAGAAAAGACCCAATCTGGTCTTTCTTGGCCAAAATTGGTTTTTATACAGTGAAGCATTTTAACTATAATCTGCACATTTTAAAGCTTTTTTTTATGAATTGTAAAGACATTTAATTTAGTTGGAAGTTAATAAAGAAACTGGTATTTTAATAATCGGCACATTAATACTGGAATAATAGATGGGAGGGTTTTTAAGACAGAAAAGCACATATGTCAGGTAATGTTTAAATGGATGTCGAATTAATTAAAGTTATGCAAAATCCCCTAAAGTTCCTAATTTTAAATAAATACACCCATTTTACTTTTTAAATTCCGATTTTTTTAATTTTTAAATTTATTTATTTTTAAAAACTATTCATTTGTGAGCATTTGTATTTCAAAAATAAAAACCATGCCATATTTCAAGTTTTTAGCCACTTCAATGTCATAAAAATCGTAATTTTAGAATTTTTTCTCCTGAATCCTTTTAATTTTCGATTAATAATAATAATAATAATAATAATAATAATAATAATAATAATAATAATAATAGTTTTGTTAGTGCATTTTTTTTCTTAATGTATATTTCAAGTTTCTGTCTTTAACAATTCCTTAAAAATCATAATTTAGAACATTTTTATAACGCTTTTCGCACATTTTACCCTTTTTAATTTCGATCTTTTTTACTTAAAAAAAAAAAAAAAAAAAAAAAAAAAAAAAGTTCTGTACTACATTTTTTTTCTTAACAGTTCTCTGTGAGTATTTACATCCTCAAAGTAACAGGCATGCCAAATTCCAAGTTTCTGTCTTTTACAATTCCATAAAAATCGTAATTTAGAATACTTTTAGAGAGTTTTTGAAAGAAAAAGGAAGAGCGTGTCAAATTTCATGCTTGAGCCGAGAAAAAATAGGTATAATTTCGGCTCTGGGCAATATAGTTCTTTTAGCAAAACCAATTCCAATCGCTTTTACTCACTAGGTCTTTGGATTAGTTAAAATAAACTAGCTTATGACCTATTCAATAACTATGACAATTTTCATACAGGACAGGTTGTTTTAAACTTACATTATTAAAAAATATATAGAATTTATGGTATAACAAATAATTAACACTATTGGTTAACAATTGTGTTAGCTGTTATTAATAATATTTATTAAAATAAATAAATAAATAAATGCTTATAATAATAATACTATAATTGTAATAATAATGTTTGTAGATTCAGTAGCTTCACATGTAGCGAAACTAAATACAGTTTTTTTTCCCCTCTTTCTCTCTCTCTCTCTCTCTAAAAGTACGTAGAAAGAAAATTTAAGCTCAAGACTGATTCAACTTTGACGAAAAAAAAAATTGTCTGAATCTGACCGATGTAAATCTCTATACAAGGTACTAACAAAGTAATTCTTGTAAACTATTTTATACAATCAAGATTGTAATAAGCGGTTCATTTGAATAGTTATTCACAACATCTCATATGTTCGACTCGATCTGAAAAAATTAAATCGCATAAAATACACTGCATAATCAGAATGCTACAGGCAGATATTGGTCATTTGAACTAGTTCAATCGCTCACTCTCCATCTTTACAGAAGATAATCAAGAATATGAAAACATTGTTCATTTTAAATGTACCCGAACTAAACAATTCCCTTTTACAGAACAATTCATTTGAACTAATAGCTCTTTTTGAATATCCCATCTTTAACTATCTATTGTTTGGTACAGGTGAATAGAAATTGCTGCAAAATGTTAAAAGGATTACTTTTTTTTTTTTTCGGGTTCCATTGTTTTAATTGTTGTTTCATTTCATAAGTCGTGTATTTAGAAATTACAGTGACTCATTTTAGTTTTATTTTCTTTTCTTTTCAGATAATACTGGAAAGAATGTTACAACATTTGAGCCCTTTAATACAACATATTCAACAGTAATATACGACCCCACCACTTTAACAAGGATTACTGGCAATGACAGGTCTGAATCACCGATTATATCGTCCATTTTTCCTTCTGGATATCCCACTGAAAAAAAGCTCCAGAAAACGACCCTAGTTACAGGCATTACAGCAGAATCTGAAGTGACTAACATACCGACAGCCAATTCAACCGTAACGAATGAAACTACTACAAAACACACAGAACCAAGCAACGGAACTACTGTTAGCCATAGTACAGGGGGAATTACTTCGAGTGGGCATGGAAGTACTTCAAGCGGCCATGTTACTTCGAGTGGACATGGAAGTACTGCAAGCAGTCATGTTACTTCGAGTGAGCATGGGAGTACTGCAAGCAGTCATGTAACCGGAGGAACTACTTCGAGTGGGCATGGAAGTACTGCAAGCAGTCATGTTACAGGAGGAAGTACTTCAAGCGGTCATGTTACTGGAGGACCTACTGCAAGCAGTCATGTTACAGGAGGGAGTACTTCAAGCGGCCATGTTACAGGTGGAACTAGCCAAACCGGAGGCAGCACAACTTCAGACACAACAGTTGCTCCCACTGAAAAACCCAAAGGACTCTCTCGAGGAGCAGTAGCTGGCATCGTTATTGGATGTTTGCTTCTCATTGCAGTCGTAGCCGCAGCTATTGTTTTCTTCATGAAAAACAGAAATACAGACCCAGAACACCAAAGATTAAGAGTCTAATTAATTTGAAATGGGAGCTCTGTTCCTATTTTAAGATAGAACTTTAGATCTTTTTTACTGATATGAATGTGTTTAGCGGAAGGCTTAAGAGTAAATAAAAAAAATGCATTCTAACATTCTATTATATGTAAAATATTTTAAGATATTTTTTATAAAAAAATACTTAAAACTTATTAATACCTTTGCTTCTTTTTTTCTTTGAGTTTGCTTTATTTGATTCAGTGGTTTTCAATGTAATATGAACGAAAAAAAATTATTATAGAACATATTTTACAATACGTATTTAAAAAAAATAATAACGTATCAAGTTTTTTTTTTTAACTATTTGGGAAAATGGTTGTTGCATAGGGTAACATCCCCAGTAATTGGCACATTAAGAATTTGTCTCTAAACTTACTTCAATTTTCATTACAAAGAAATAAGATAATTACTTGGAAATGTTTTTAAATCAAAGAATGCATATCTGTGCATCTATTTTGCCCACTAAAAGCAAAAAAATATGAAAAAGTATTTTTATAAAAATATATTTATAAAAAGTTGCTGAAATCACCAGTAATTGGCACCTAGAGCACCAATGTATGACACCTTGTGATCCAGTAATTGGCACAAGTTTATATTTAAAAAAAACTTTACATTTTGCATTTCGTTTAATCGCTTTAAAAGAATTTACTGTAGATGAAGATGCCATATTTCAGGTTTTTGAGAGTAAGAAATCAGCATATTAGTCTGAAATGTGAACACTTTAAAGAAATACAATATACTTATAATAATACCCAGTAATTGTCATGCTGTCCCCAGTAATTGTCATATGAAGCTTTAATGGATTCCAATTACTGATAATATTTCATATTTTCAAATAAAAAACAAATGATAAACAAAATTAGCCTATAACTTTAAAAGTACTTCCAAAATAAGTGGTTTAATCTGAAATTCCTTGCGAATTCCTTGTAATTGAAATAGGTGCCAATTACTTGGAAATAGCAAAATTGAAGTACCATTAATTGGCATCTATCATTAATTCAGAAATCCAAATATTTGTGTCAAAAATACTTTTACACAATTAAAGAAACCCTTTTTAACTAAACAAAACTGTTTTATTAATTAAAATTTAAAATATATTATAAATCAAATAATAATGAATTGAAAAGCATGCCTTCCTTAAGACAAAGAAGAAGCATTTGCAACAAAAATGGCTAATTTCATACTAGCCATAATTGTTTCTCTTTCCTAAGCACTATTGTCATCTAGTAGTATAAATCAAAGTTATAGTCTTTAACGTAAATGAGTATATAACTGGTATATGGTCTTGCATTTTTAAAAGACTGGATATAAATCTTATTTTAAGACATGTTTGTAAGATGTGCCAATCACTGGTGCATGCCAATTACTGGGGATGTTACCCTATCTGATAATCTATAAGATATCTGGCAAGGAGCAGATCATCTCTGATAATCACTATTTTAATATATGTTGCAGAGCAGAAAACTATTAGATTCAGGTTCAATGGATTTTATACAACGCCCCTTAATTCTTGAGAAACAGGGGGGGGGGGGTCTAATATCATGATACAATTTATATACTTACTTTGAAAAGATCGGTCATGGTTAATCGTAGCTCAATTGTTATACCGTAATGTCTTTGACCTGCGGTCCCGGGATCGATACCCGGTCGCGCTTGCATTTGTATTTCGCATTCTTTGTTTCATAATTTATAATTTAATAATCTCAATTAAAAATCTTAATATTGTACCTTAACTACAATTTTAACATTTTTAGACATTAATTTAGCATTTTTGATTTTTAAACCATTATTTCTCATCATTTAATAAGATTTTAAAAAAAATTCAATCGGTCACTAAATAATAAAAATTTCAAAATCTGTATGGTGTCATCTATTTATAATGAAACAAAAAGAATATTAAAATAAAATTAAAAAAAAAAAAAAAAAAAAAAAAAACAGGAAGAAAATAATTGTTAAGCAAAATAAAAAAATCAGCAAAATTTAAGCAAAATGATTCAATGAGCAAGCATACGTCTACAAAATTTAAAAATTATTAATACGCAAAAAGTAAGTTGTAATTTAACTTTTATGCTTATTTTTAATATAATTGTGTTTATTACTTGAGTAATTGTACCATCGTATTGACTTCCCTTGTTAAAGCAATGCACAGATGTTTCTTTAAAATCACGATTGACAAAATTGTTCAATATCATTGCATCGATAAAGAATTCGAGAAGTTTATATCGAGAATAATCGAGAAGTTTAAAAATTTGCGACATTGAGAATCGTAAAATTGAAACTTCATTTCAAAGCTGTTTAGGATTGATCCAGGAATATTAATATTTAATCCATGACGTACGTAATAATGACTGTTATTAAGTAAGCCGCGTTTGATCATCATAAAAATTATGTTTATTTATTTATTTATTTATTTTTCAATATAGAATTTATTTATAAGTCTAAAACTTTAGTCTTTGCAAATATCATTTTCCAAATGCTTCTTATAATTTGTTCAATTACGTTTTTTTTTTTTTTTTTTTTTTTTTTTTTTTGAGCAATTTATATTTTGAGGTATTCAGAATAATCATTATCTTTTAACCTCTTCGGAATGAGTGTCTTTTATAGAATTTTTAATCTTTTATCGCCGGTTTTTAAAAACAGAAATTTTGAATCGGAAAAAATTTAAAATTACAAAACTTTGCATCGTTATGGCCGCTTTTTGGTGACGTCACATTGTGACCACTTTGTGAAATCACGGTGTGGCCAAAATGTGAAAAGTGTGTCATTTGTGACTACTTTGACACTAACATTGTGACGAAACTGTGCCAAAAGCGACGATATTTAAATTGCCAGAAATATGTTTTTTAAAGTATATAACATGTTTTGAAGAATATTTGTAATTTTCTGAAATTTTTTTAAAAAGTCACATCTCAGTCACAATGTTACGTCACTGAGTGGTGGCACTTTGGTCACAGATGTGACCAAAGTGATTCACAGTGACGTCAGTGTGACCATGCATGCTATGAGGGTATTTATGTTTTGTTCCTTCGCTGCGATTGTGAAGCTTTCAAAATATCTTTGTTGTTGTTGTTGTTGTTTTTTTACTTAAAAAAATAAAATAAAAGTAATGAATTTTAAACTTTTCAGTTTCAAATTAAAGTTACGTATTATAAATGAAATGAGTCAAGGGATTGCATTATTATGTTTTAAATAAGAATTATTGAAATATGAAAAAATGCCATGGACACAATATTTGGCGATTTATTATCTGCGCCGGGCTTGCATAAAAATACTGAGTTCTTGATTTATCAGCACAAATGTCATATATGCATCACATTGGTGCGTTATTTTTCTGACGCCGAGTAGGCGAAAACTTCGTTTTCAAATACCAGCATACATATTTTAAAAATAATTTCAATTATTTTAAAAATGAAATAATAATTAAAAAAAGTTTAGTTAATAATTATAGAATAAGACAATTTATATCATTTTAAAAAAGAAAATAAAAGCAAACAACAGTTATTTATTTATTAATAAATAAATAACATAGACGGGTTATCATGTGAGGAACATATAATTGCCATTTTGTTGCAATCGCACCAATGTGGTGCGTATATGACATTTGTGTCTATTTCTCTAGCAGAATCTTCTGATTTGGCAAAAAAAAAATGAACAATTAAAATAAATTATGAATAAAAGCAATATGATTTAATGCTTAGTATACATTCAAGGAAGACCAAACTGGTCGCCAAGGGCGGCTAGTACAAAATAAAATTGTATGGTATTTAAAAGTTGTTTCAAAAGTAATATATCATTTTTTAAAACTTTTTACATAGATATCATTTTTAAGTGAAAATTTAAATTCAATCCTATCAAAATCAGTATAAAATAAAAATATACTTCATACTTAACAGAATTCTCTTTTTTTTTCCTCTTTAAACAAGCAAATTTGATGGACACGTTTGTGTTTAATGAATTAATACATGAAATTTGCAGAAATTACTATTTGTAAGCTGGCGAATCGAACAACGTTATTCAATTTTCTGTAAAAAGTGTACATATTTCATTATAATGGATTCTTTTCTCATAACAATCTTCCATGATTGACAGTTACCTGAAAATCAACTTAAATTTAAAAAAAAATGAACGACATTGCTATTTCAAAGGTCCTTTGCTTTTATAGAAAAAGAGGTAACACTGATCGATTGCTTTCTTCAGTAAATCACTGACCCATTTTGAATGTAAATAATAAAAAAAACTGTTTGAGATAAAAAACCGCGGCTTGCTGTATTGTTATTAGAATGTAACTAAATTTTAAAATATGCACTTTGTTAATGTAATATAATAATATTTAAAATAATATCTCAGTCTCAAGACTGAGGAGGGCAAATATAATACAGATGGTAGTAGTATAGTAATGACAGTTCCACATCACCGGGTGCAGGGTGCATGACTTCTGTGAAGGTCATCACCCTGTGAAGGTCATCCGGTGTTCGAGCTGTAAGAGGGGGGGGTGGAGTGAAGGTCATCGGGCGTCACGCAAGGTTAAGATGACGTCATCTTAGAGGATGAGTGTGTTTTAGATAAGAATTTTTTTTTTTTTAATTTTAAGCGGGAATTTTAGGGAGTTAGAATTTTTTTCGGCGTACTATAGTATGAGGGTGTTATTTTAATTTTAATGCGGGGACTTTAAAATTTTCGGTGAACTTTAGTTTTAGATAAGAATTTTTTTTAATTTTAAGCAGGAATTTTAGGGAGATTGATTTTTTTTTTTTTTTTTTTTCTCACCGTGTTTTTTGATGAGGGGTTAAGCAGGTATTTGGGGACACAGAATGTTTTTTTTTTCTGGACTATTGTACGAGTGGTTTTTAATTTTAATGTGCCGACTTAAAAATTTTCAGTGAACTTTAGTTTAAGGATAATATGGTAATAAAGGCCGAATTTTCTATGTTGGAAGATAATGTGGATTCTGAGGACGAAGAAGATGTGACTTGACCAGACTTAAAAGATTAATGAAAATTAATTAAGTATTGAGGAAATGTTGAAGAAAATGTTGCTCTCTCCATAGTTGCCAACTTGTACGGTTTGGCCGTACAATGTACGGATTTTGTTCCAAGTGTACGGTTGTACGGATGACCAGTACTATTGTACGGTTTTGCTCACGGAAAAAACTACCGCAGAGAAAAGCCAATTTCGTGAGAGGATCGCCATAAACGCACATATTTCGTCAAATTTTCTCTGAAAAACGTCAGTTTCGTCTAAATTTCGTGGAAAAAACACCGATTTTGCCAAAAGATCGCAGATAAAAACGCTGAAGACCGCAGGAAAACTGTGGTTTTTGTCTCCGACTTATTTTTGTATTCATTATTACTCTCAAACCAAACTTACACCAAACTTTCAAAATCTCTTATTTGGAAAGTACACAAGGTGCCGTGACTGTCGATTCTTTGATAAATGCAGAAAATATTGCAAAAAAAGCAATCAAAAACGGCATTTCGAACCAATTTTTTTCCAAGCGGGCGATTTGGGAACGAAAAAAAGGGTCATACTAATAAGATAATTGTTTAACTCAAATTCTAATGAATTGAGCGTAAAAAAAATCACACGGCACCTCATACGTCCCTTCAAGAATCCCCTCAGCAAGTTTCATGATTCTACTTTTAAAACTGTGTCTGAAATTGTATCGGAAAATTTCGAGCTGTTGAAGGTGGAAAAGCGTTTTTTCGAATACACCCTTGAGATTGCGGGAAAAAACGACATTTTCGTGTAAAGTTCGTTCAGAAACGCAAGTTTTGTCAAAAGATCGTTGAAAAGAAAACGCCGATTTCGCCTAAAGATTACGAATAAAACGCCGATTTCGCCAAAATATCGCGGAGAAAATGATGATTTCGAGGAAAGATTGCGGATTAAACGTCGATTTCGCCAAAAGATTGCGGATAAATCGCCAATTTTGTGTAAAGATCGCGGATAAAACGCCAATTTTGTGTAAAGATCGCGGATAAAACGCCAATTTTGTCAAAAGATTGCGGATAAAACGCCAATTTTGTCAAAAGATCGCGGATAAAACGCCAATTTTGTCAAAAGATTGCGAATGAAACTCCGATTTTGCCAAAATATCGCGGATAGAACGCCGATTTTGTCAAGAAATCGCATATAAAACGCCGATTCCATGAAAAGATCGCACAAATTTCGTGAAGGGGTGGCGGAAAAAGGTGAATTTTTTTAAAGATTGCGGGAAAGACACCGCCGATTTCGTTAAAAGATGGCGAATAAAACGCCGATTTTGCCAAAATATCGCGGATAGAGCACTGATTTTGTCAAGAAGTCGCATATAAAACGCCGATACCACAAAAAAGTCACTCCTTCACAAATTTCATGAAGGAGTGGCGGAAAAAAGTGAATTTTGTCAAAGGATTGCGGGAAAAACACCGCCGATTTCGTTAAAAGATCACGAAAAAAATGCCGATTTCATCAAAAGATCGCAGAAAAAATGACCATTTCGTCAAAGGATTGCGGAAAAAATGTTAATTTCGTCAAAGATACCCAGAAAAATGCATAATTAATGCCTGTAGGATAGTCTTCCCACTAACTCATCTAATCCAACCTTTTAGAAAATTTGCTGTTAATCTCCCCTACCTATTGCAGATCATCCAGGACAGTTTTTCGGAAACATGTTCCCAAAGTATGAAACTGCAAAAACATTTTCTTGTGCAATCTCATGTTTTTATTTTGGCAAAATATATATAAATGTAGCATACAATATATTGTCATGAAATTATATTACTTTGCTTTTTCCATGGCATATGCATATATTATTCATTTTTACGCATGTTAGAATATATCGTAAAAATTGTAAGGATTTCAAAATTGACATGTTGGCAGGTATGTCTCTCTGATTTTTTAGAAGTGGATGACAATCTCAGTATTGCAAGGTATCCTACTGATAAAGATATTTTTAGCAGCTTTATGAGCAATTATGGTGAGAGTATGAGAAAGAAAACCTACAAGAAAAAAACATCATGTAGTAAAATGATAAGTTCTTTTGATCTTATTAGGAGAGGACATCAAATAGAGATGTTCCTGATGCAATCTTTCATCTCTTTCTAAAACGTGAAAATTTTTACTAGAATGTAACAAATTCGGAATCAAAACAGTCAAAGAAATACTGCAGATTTCTTCGTCGATTTTATTTATTTATTTTTTAAACTGTTCAAATAATTAAGAAATAGGATATTACGTTAATAATTATAGTTAAACGCTTCAAATTTTTAATTAAACGTGTAAAAAATAATACTTGTTCAAAATTTTTACATTAAATAGGAATTTTAACGGCTTTCTCTATTCAACGATTTTCTCTATATAACGAATTGTTTACTGGAACAATGGATTTCGTTATATAGAAACTCGACTGTATTTAAAATATGTCACACACAATTCCCCTTTTACCATTATCTAATGGAATTCTTTTGTGTGGCCGTGTAAATGAATAATAGCTACATTTTCACCTCATATTTTATAGAATGTATATTACCTTATTCGGGGGTTGCTATTTTAATAAAGAATTAATTAAGAAGGGTTCATTCATGGTGAATTAATGAATTATTTTTTTGGAGTAATTTTGCTAAGATTGAATTATTTTTTCATTTTTTGGAGTTTTAAGCGGATATTAATGTTTAATAGGGGGACTTTAATTTTTTTGCAATGAAATTGACGTGCGCTCGTCGATCTAACTGTTCGGAGTTTATAGTTTTCTTCAAATCATGTGTGAATATTGGTTTAGAATTTCTTAGAATGACTTCCACCACTTTTATATCTATCCAATATTATAAATAACACATGCTGGTAATGGGAATTTGGGAATAACAATTTTGAATACTAATTGAATGAAGGAACTTTAAAATTATTTCGAGCGATATTTTTAGTGAAACATAATATGCAATTGAATTTGTAGAATAATTAAAAAATAACTTTAACATTTGAATGAGAAAATATGTTTCAAAATGGAATTTGACATACTAGCAGTGAATCGCGCTCGTCGGCCTAACGGTTCGGAATATGTGGTTTTCTTCGAACCTTGGTGAAAATTTAATTGAATTGATTATTATTATTATTTTGTATGTGTTGTATGTATGTATGTGTTGTATGTATGTGCGTGTATTGTATGTATGTCTGTATGTATGTTGTATGTATGTGTGTGTGTGTGTATGTGTGTGTTGTATGTATGTGCATGTTGAATGTATGTGTGTGTAATTTTTTTGCCGATAGGTGTGATCTTTAGCTGAAAGTGACCTAGGGTCAAAACTTTTACCTAGGAATCGCAACGGGGAGGCAGATCACATGATTCCCGTATTGCACACATTCACATACATTTTTTTTCGAGTGTCATTTTTAGTGAAACATAATATGCAATTGAATTTGAAGAATAATTAAAAAATAACTTTAAAATTTAAATGAAAGAATGTTTCAAAATGGAATTTTACGTACTAACATTTAATCGCGCTCGTCAGTTTTTACTGTTTGGAGTCTCTCATTTCCCTTTAACCTTGGAAAACCTTGTGTTAATAAGGATATTTCAGAAACACCCCCACTTTGGGTACTCTTTTAAACTAATATTTGTAATGAGATGTGTTCGCGCGCGTCGGCCTAACTGTTTGGAGTATCAACATAAAATCATCAAATTAATACAAAATATTTACCCATGTAAAGAAAAATCAAAGTACAATGATTCACCATTTGTTTGATAAATCTTAAAGCATAATATCTGTCATACAAACATCATGTTATGTAAGAAATATAAGTAAATATTATTAGTTTTAAAATCATTTATATTCGAATGGGTAGTTCGATGAATTAAGAACATTAGAATTTTATGGATTAAGAAGTAACAATTGAGAAAATAATCATTTCAAAATATTTTTTTTTAAACCAACTTTCATGCAATTCAAAAACTTTTAGTATGAAAATTAAATTGTTTTTTCTTAAGAGAAATATTTTATGCGAGTGAAAAAAGTGAGAGTCAGTTAATTTATGAATCACTTTAAAATATTACCACGCAATAAATTGTTTTGAAACTATATTCTTAAACATATTAATATTTAAAAGTTAAGTCATTTTATATTCAAATTATACTTACCAACATATGAATTCGTCTTCATTCCGCATTTTCTTGAAGAATAATGTTTAATAAACTCTTATCAACACAGCATGTTGTTGTGAATCACTAGCAAGTTAAGACAGGAATGATATGAGTAATCGTTGGGATTTCCCCAAAGAGGTGAAGTCATTCTTATCAAATCCTATTCTGAATGAGAAATATTTCAATTGCAATTAACTTCAGATTTTGTTATTTAATAATTATTTTTTTAATTTGACAATTTTAATTAATTTTTTAGTGAAATTACCTTTAAGATTTTAATTTTTTTAAATTGCTTATACTATTTCACACATATACAATCCTATTAGTAAATAGAAAATCATAAAAAACATCTTTGAATGATTTTATTATTATTATTGTTAGACATTATATTTGAAAATCATTTAAACTTTTAGCTTTTATTATTATTATTATTTGGATATTAAGAAGTGACGAAGACCTGTAGAATTAATCTCATCTTAAAACTGATTAATATTCGAAGAAAAATTTATTCTGTTATCTTTTAATTTACCAAACATATATCTTAATATTCATTAACACACTTCTTATTTAATGAATAATATATTTGATGAATAATATAATTTAATAATATATATGAGATTTTAATCTTTTCTTAAAAAATTGGGTTATGTTATTTCATACACATACGTTCTTATTCGAAAATTCAAAACCATAAAAAACATCGTTGGTTGATTTTTTATTTTTAATTAGACATTGTATTGGAAAAGCATTAAAACCTTTCATTTTTATCCCATTTAGATATCAAAAAGTGACGAAGATCTGAGTGCTTCGCAAAGACTTAAAACTAGTGATTTGATGAGTCATACTTTCTATGGGTTGTTTTCAATTTTGGAATTATCTTAATTAATTACCAAACTTCTCATTTTTTTAAACACCACACTAATCATTGCCCCCATTACTTAATCACGTAAATATAATTTATATAGTTTATAATTATCAGTTTTATACTAACATTTGAGACCTATACGTATGTGTTGTATTAATTCTGTTAGTTTAATTCATACAAATTTTAACTTAAGCATCCTGTGCTAGTTTTCATACATTTATTATCACATCACGTGATAGAATTTCTTGCGATGTTTTAGAAATAATAGATATTTAATTTTTTTAATTAGTTAATAACATGAAAAAAATTAATTGCTTTTTAACATGAATTTTTTAAGAAAAACATATTTTATTCTGAAACATTAAATTTAAAAACTAACTCTTAAGAATATGACTTGATGCAATTTACTCATTTTAAACAAGTTAACTTTACTACTTGACGGAAATATATTCAAACGCAAAACGATTTAAACTTCACATTTTAAAGTTATTTATATAATATACTAACATTTAATTATAATAGGTATAATTTTATTAAAAATACTGAATAAAATAAAACTTATACTATGTAAAAAATTAAAACACCATTTAAAAATGTTAAACAACAACAACAACAAACTTATAATTAAGAGATGAATAAATATAAATATATGAATCACACAATAATAAAAATAAATACTTAATCATTCATAAAAATTCTTCCTTTGAACATTCACATGTATGTTAGTAAAAATATAACACTAAAGTTTTCAAAAAGATTATAAGCGTTTCCAAATCAACAAAGAAAATTGAGTATTAAATATCGAATAATGGACATGCACTCTTTACACTCACATCTTACAATGTACTTAGTAACCAAATTTAATGATTTTTAAGCATGTCTTCTTAAATTTTTTTCAATGAAAGACTATCACACTTGAATATTTAGCTTTCTCTTCATAACTTTATTGAGAAATATATAATGTATACCACACGATTTCATTAAATGAATCACAATACAATTCAAACTTCTCATTTTCAATGTTTTTATATATATACTACTGTTTATCAAATAGGTGTTTATTCTGAACAATCATTACTTAGTATATTGATGAAAAGTTTTGTGTTGAACGGTTTTTAACTCAAATGGTGTGAGAGAAGGATATATTAGGACAGAAGTTATTAAATAGAGTCTTTAAAGTTTATACCCGTGCAAGAATTGGCATTTCAAGAAACAAAGATGTGTCATATTTGAAAGCATTCTTTATATTCGAAACGCACACGTGATCACGATCACATCACTGAAGAGTATAGAGAAGCTGTTTATGTTGTATATAATTTGAATTTTCATTAACACAATATTATAACCGAAGTTTTTCGACAGTTTGAAAAATTATGATGCACAACGTCTGCACACGTTAACACAGAATAAGATTAGCTTATGCCCTTTCGATGATAAGCGTTATTTGCAGGTTAGATGTATTAACATAACAACATTTTCTTGGTAATTTTACTCGCAGGTTTCGAAACCACAAACATCTGATCATACTTCTCATTTTTAACACGCGACGCTAACCATTGGGCCATTAAAGCCCGTAATTTAGTAACTAAAAAGTAAGAAAGATCATCGAAAGTGATTACTTCACACATGCAAAAATAATTTTTGATTGTGACTTATCAGTTAAAAATCACGAAGAAAAGAAAAAAATCACATATGTTTTGGATTACTTTGAGATTTTATGAGTCACTTCATCAGTTAAATAGACATATCCACTTCTTACGAATCACTTCTTATGCTTAAATTTTCAAACACTTGCTTATATGAAATGAATTATATTTTAGTTTATCAGTGATAGTGTGATTACTTGTTAATAATTTTAATGTTATTAAAAAAATTAAAAAAAATCAAATGTTAATAATTAATTAAAAAAAATACAAGTCATTATTAAAGGTTTGAATAAATTATTCAAATAATTTTACAAAACTTTTCAAATTATTTAAAAATGTTTCACTAATATTTAGTAAGCGACAAATTTTAATGTTCATAATCATTTATGTGAATTAGGTTTTCTGTTTTAACTGTTAAGTTATCAGATTCCCCCTTCATTTACATCTCATTGATAAGTTTTCAACAATCAACCACCCAACTTTTTTTCGTAATCAACTATTTATTTACCCTAACAACCAACTATTTATTTATCCTAGCAACCAAAAAGCTTTTATCGTCACATGAACAAAATTTTTAAGATGAAAGACTTGTCATTTTTAATCGAAAAAACAATGACTTGTGTAATAAATTTTTTCCTTACTTAAATGAAACCTTCGCATGTGTATGGTAAAACTTGGAAAATTTCATTTAATGCACAAATTTAAAGTTAACAGGCAAGGTATTCACACATCTTTTAGTATTTTACTAACACTTTACCAAATATCTTTAGAAAACAACAGAATTTTAAATAATTATTTTAATAAAAATTCTCTTTTGTAAGTGACATTACTAAATTTACTTGAAAAATTAACTTGGCAAAGCAGGTTTTCACTGTTTCAACTTAGTAATATTCATAAGTTTTATATCAAAATCAACTTGTTTGGTTATGTCCCAGCATGGTTTTATAAAATGTATCGAAAAAGACCTTTAATATTAATGTTTAAAAATATGCAGTTAGTCTTTTAAAGATAAATATTTTCACTTCTTTTATTTAAAAACATTTTTAAATAAAATTATTACAGTTGCCAATTTTTCTCAGTGTTATGAAATGTGCATGCAAAACTTTTAATAATAACTTTCACATTTTTGTATTTCAAATTATTGTTTTCAAGGTGTACTAAAATTTGAAAAAATAAAAAAAATATTTAATTTTCATGCATAATTAAATTAAAATAGTTAATAATAAAGACACATTTAACATTCTGTACTCACCTAATCCATCACCATCGCAAAAGCACGTCCAACACACTCCAGGGTTTAGGAAGAAATGAAAAAAATTCAAAGTCCTTATCAGAAAATGTTATCAGATAATCTTATCTTAAGATATGTGACGTCACAGAACATGTGTGAACTGATCACGTGATGTATACCACGTGACTAGCGCTTTGTATTCTAGATTGGTTCTTATAAAAATTCATTTATGAAGTAATTTAATCATTCTTCTTATTATTAATTAACTAATTAATTAAACTAATTAATAAGATTAATTAATAAGATTAATTAATAAATCTTAACATTCGTCAATATTAACAAATCGTCACATATCTTAAGATAAGATTATCTGATAACATTTTCTGATAAGGACTTTGAATTTTTTTCATTTCTTCCTAAACCCTGGAGTGTGTTGGACGTGCTTTTGCGATGGTGATGGATTAGGTGAGTACAGAATGTTAAATGTGTCTTTATTATTAACTATTTTAATTTAATTATGCATGAAAATTAAATATTTTTTTTATTTTTTCAAATTTTAGTACACCTTGAAAACAATAATTTGAAATACAAAAATGTGAAAGTTATTATTAAAAGTTTTGCATGCACATTTCATAACACTGAGAAAAATTGGCAACTGTAATAATTTTATTTAAAAATGTTTTTAAATAAAAGAAGTGAAACTATTTATCTTTAAAAGACTAACTGCATATGTTTAAACATTAATATTAAAGGTCTTTTTCGATACATTTTATAAAACCATGCTGGGACATAACCAAACAAGTTGATTTTGATATAAAACTTATGAATATTACTAAGTTGAAACAGTGAAAACCTGCTTTGCCAAGTTAATTTTTCAAGTAAATTTAGTAATGTCACTTACAAAAGAGAATTTTTATTAAAATAATTATTTAAAATTCTGTTGTTTTCTAAAGATATTTGGTAAAGTGTTAGTAAAATACTAAAAGATGTGTGAATACCTTGCCTGTTAACTTTAAATTTGTGCATTAAATGAAATTTTCCAAGTTTTACCATACACATGCGAAGGTTTCATTTAAGTAAGGAAAAAATTTATTACACAAGTCATTGTTTTTTCGATTAAAAATGACAAGTCTTTCATCTTAAAAATTTTGTTCATGTGACGATAAAAGCTTTTTGGTTGCTAGGATAAATAAATAGTTGGTTGTTAGGGTAAATAAATAGTTGATTACGAAAAAAAGTTGGGTGGTTGGTTGTTGAAAACTTATCAATGAGATGTAAATGAAGGGGGAATCTGATAACTTAACAGTTAAAACAGAAAACCTAATTCACATAAATGATTATGAACATTAAAATTTGTCGCTTACTAAATATTAGTGAAACATTTTTAAATAATTTGAAAAGTTTTGTAAAATTATTTGAATAATTTATTCAAACCTTTAATAATGACTTGTATTTTTTTTAATTAATTATTAACATTTGATTTTTTTTAATTTTTTTAATAACATTAAAATTATTAACAAGTAATCACACTATCACTGATAAACTAAAATATAATTCATTTCATATAAGCAAGTGTTTGAAAATTCAAGCATAAGAAGTGATTCGTAAGAAGTGGATATGTCTATTTAACTGATGAAGTGACTCATAAAATCTCAAAGTAATCCAAAACATATGTGATTTTTTTTCTTTTCTTCGTGATTTTTAACTGATAAGTCACAATCAAAAATTATTTTTGCATGTGTGAAGTAATCACTTACGATGATCTTTCTTACTTTTTAGTTACTAAATTACGGGCTTTAATGGCCCAATGGTTAGCGTCGCGTGTTAAAAATGAGAAGTATGATCAGATGTTTGTGGTTTCGAAACCTGCGAGTAAAATTACCAAGAAAATGTTGTTATGTTAATACATCTAACCTGCAAATAACGCTTATCATCGAAAGGGCATAAGCTAATCTTATTCTGTGTTAACGTGTGCAGACGTTGTGCATCATAATTTTTCAAACTGTCGAAAAACTTCGGTTATAATATTGTGTTAATGAAAATTCAAATTATATACAACATAAACAGCTTCTCTATACTCTTCAGTGATGTGATCGTGATCACGTGTGCGTTTCGAATATAAAGAATGCTTTCAAATATGACACATCTTTGTTTCTTGAAATGCCAATTCTTGCACGGGTATAAACTTTAAAGACTCTATTTAATAACTTCTGTCCTAATATATCCTTCTCTCAAACCATTTGAGTTAAAAACCGTTTAACACAAAACTTTTCATCAATATACTAAGTAATGATTGTTCAGAATAAACACCTATTTGATAAACACTAGTATATATATAAAAACATTGAAAATGAGAAGTTTGAATTGTATTGTGATTCATTTAATGAAATCGTGTGGTATACATTATATATTTCTCAATAAAGTTATGAAGAGAAAGCTAAATATTCAAGTGTGATAGTCTTTCATAGAAAAAAATTTAAGAAGACATGCTTAAAAATCATTAAATTTGGTTACTAAGTACATTGTATGATGTGAGTGTAAAGAGTGCATGTCCATTATTCGATATTTAATACTCAATTTTCTTTGTTGATTTGGAAACGCTTATAATCTTTTTGAAAACTTTAGTGTTATATTTTTACTAACATACATGTGAATGTTCAAGGGAAGAATTTTTATGAATGATTAAGTATTTATTTTTATTATTGTGTGATTCATATATTTATATTTATTCATCTCTTAATTATAAGTTTGTTGTTGTTGTTGTTTAACATTTTTAAATGGTGTTTTAATTTTTTACATAGTATAAGTTTTATTTTATTCAGTATTTTTAATAAAATTATACCTATTATAATTAAATGTTAGTATATTATATAAATAACTTTAAAATGTGAAGTTTAAATCGTTTTGCGTTTGAATATATTTCCGTCAAGTAGTAAAGTTAACTTGTTTAAAATGAGTAAATTGCATCAAGTCATATTCTTAAGAGTTAGTTTTTAAATTTAATGTTTCAGAATAAAATATGTTTTTCTTAAAAGATTCATGTTAAAAAGCAATTAAAAATTTTTTTTTCATGTTATTAACTAATTAAAAAAATTAAATATCTATTATTTCTAAAACATCGCAAGAAATTCTATCACGTGATGTGATAATAAATGCATGAAAACTAGCACAGGATGCTTAAGTAAAAATTTGTATGAATTAAACTAACAGAATTAATACAACACATACGTATAGGTCTCAAATGTTAGTATAAAACTGATAATTATAAACTATATAAATTATATTTACGTGATTAAGTAATGGGGGCAATGATTAGTGTGGTGTTTAAAAAAATGAGAAGTTTGGTAATTAATTAAGATAATTCCAAAATTGAAAACAACCCACAGAAAGTATGACTCATCAAATCACTAGTTTTAAGTCTTTGCGAAGCACTCAGATCTTCGTCACTTTTTGATGTCTAAATGGGATAAAAATGAAAGGTTTTAATGCTTTTCCAATACAATGTCTAATTAAAAATAAAAAATCAACCAACGATGTTTTTTATGGTTTTGAATTTTCGAATAAGAACGTATGTGTATGAAATAACATAACCCAATTTTTTAAGAAAAAATTAAAATCTCATATATATTATTAAATTATATTATTCATCAAATATATTATTCATTAAATAAGAAGTGTGTTAATGAATATTAAGATATATGTTTGGTAAATTAAAAGATAACAGAATAAATTTTTCTTCGAATATTAATCAGTTTTAAGATGAGATTAATTCTACAGGTCTTCGTCACTTCTTAATATCTAAATAATAATAATAATAAAAGCTAAAAGTTTAAATGATTTTCAAATATAATGTCTAACAATAATAATAATAAAATCATTCAAAGATGTTGTTTATGATTTTCTATTTACAAATAGGATTGTATATGTGTGAAATAGTATAAGCAATTTAAAAAAATTAAAATCTTAAAGGTAATTTCACTAAAACATTAATTAAAATTGTCAAATTAAAAAAATAATTATTAAATAACAAAATCTGAAGTTAATTGCAATTGAAATATTTCTCATTCAGAATAGGATTTGATAAGAATGACTTCACCTCTTTGGGGAAATCCCAACGATTACTCATATGATTCCTGTCTTAACTTGCTAGTGATTCACAACAACATGATGTGTTGATAAGAGTTTATTAAACATTATTCTTCAAGAAAATGCGAAATGAAGACGAATTCATATGTTGGTAAGTATAATTTGAATATAAAATGTATAAAATGACTTAACTTTTAAATATTAATATGTTTAAGAATATAGTTTCAAAACAATTTATTGCGTGGTAATATTTTAAAGTGATTCATAAATTAACTGACTCTCACTTTTTTCACTCGCATAAAATATTTCTCTTAAGAAAAAACAATTTAATTTTCATACTAAAAGTTTTTGAATTGCATGAAAGTTGGTTTAAAAAAAAAAATATTTTGAAATGATTATTTTCTCAATTGTTACTTCTTAATCCATAAAATTCTAATGTTCTTAATTCATCAAACTACCCATTCGAATATAAATGATTTTAAAACTAATAATATTTACTTATATTTCTTACATAACCTGATGTTTGTATGACAGATATTATGCTTTAAGATTTATCAAACAAATGGTGAATCATTGTACTTTGATTTTTCTTTACATGGGTAAATATTTTGTATTAATTTGATGATTTTATGTTGATACTCCAAACAGTTAGGCCGACGCGCGCGAACACATCTCATTACAAATATTAGTTTAAAAGAGTACCCAAAGTGGGGGTGTTTCTGAAATATCCTTATTGACACAAGGTTTTCCAAGGTTAAAGGGAAATGAGAGACTCCAAACAGTAAAAACTGACGAGCGCGATTAAATGTTAGTACGTAAAATTCCATTTTGAAACATTCTTTCATTTAAATTTTAAAGTTATTTTTTAATTATTCTTCAAATTCAATTGCATATTATGTTTCACTAAAAATGACACTCGAAAAAAAAATGTATGTGAATGTGTGCAATACGGGAATCATGTGATCTGCCTCCCCGTGGCGATTCATAGGTAAAAGTTTTGACCCTAGGTCACTTTCAGCTAAAGATCACACCTATCGGCAAAAAATTACACACACATACATTCAACATGCACATACATACAACACACACATACATACATACACACACACACATACATACAACATACATACAGACATACATACAATACACGCACATACATACAACACATACATACATACAACACATACATACATACAACACATACAAAATAATAATAATAATGAATTCAATTAAATTTTCACCAAGGTTCGAAGAAAACCACATATTCCGAACCGTTAGGCCTACGAGCACGATTCACTGCTAGTATGTCAAATTCCATTTTGAAACATATTTTCTCATTCAAATGTTAAAGTTATTTTTTAATTATTCTACAAATTCAATTGCATATTATGTTTCACTAAAAATATCGCTCGAAATAATTTTAAAGTTCCTTCATTCAATTAGTATTCAAAATTGTTATTCCCAAATTCCCATTACCAGCATGTGTTATTTATAATATTGGATAGATATAAAAGTGGTGGAAGTCATTCTAAGAAATTCTAAACCAATATTCACACATGATTTGAAGAAAACTATAAACTCCGAACAGTTAGATCGACGAGCGCACGTCAATTTCATTGCAAAAAAATTAAAGTCCCCCTATTAAACATTAATATCCGCTTAAAACTCCAAAAAATGAAAAAATAATTCAATCTTAACAAAATTACTCCAAAAAAAAAATAATTCATTAATTCACCATGAATGAACCCTTCTTAATTAGTTCTTTATTAAAATAGCAACCCCCGAAAAAAAAAATATATTCTTGTTATATGATTAGTCTAAAATAATAATTTCCCCCAAAATATCCGCTTAACTCATCATGTAAGAGTACAGTGGAAAAAAAAACAAAAAATCAAACTCCCCAAGATTTCTGCTTAAAATCAAAAAATAAACTCTTAAATTACACCAAACTGAAAATTTTTAAGTTGCCACATTAAAATTAAAAACCACTCATACAATAGCCCAGAAAAAAATATTCTATGCCACTCAAAATATCCGCTTAACCCCTTATTTAAAACACGGTGAAAAAAAAAAATCAATCTACCCAAAATTTCGGCTTAAAATCGAAAAAAATAGATCCTTAAACTAAAGTTCACCGAAAAATTTTAAGTCGCCACATTAAAATTAAAAAAAACCCTTATACTTTAGATTAACAAAAAAAATTCTATGTCCCCAAAAACCCGCTTAACCCCTCATCAAAAAACACGGTGAAAAAAAAAAAAAAAATCAATCTCCCCAAATTTTCTGCTTAAAATCTAAAAATAAATCCTTAAACTAAAGTTCACTGAAAATTTTTAAGTCGGCACATTAAAATTAAAAACCACTCGTACAATAGTCCAGAAAAAAAACATTCTGTGTCCCCAAATACCTGCTTAACTCCTCATCAAAGAACACGATTAAAAAAAAAAAAAAAAAAAAAAAAAAAAAAAAATCAATCTCCCTAAAATTCCCGCTTAAAATTAAAAAAAATTCTTATCTAAAACTAAAGTGCACCGAAAATTTTAAAGTCCCCGCATTAAAATTAAAATAACACCCTCATACTACAGTACGCCGAAAAAAATTCTAACTCCCTAAAATTCCCGCTTAAAATTAAAAAAAAAAAAATTCTTATCTAAAACACACTCATCCTCTAAGATGACGTCATCTTAACCTTGCGTGACGCCCGATGACCTTCACTCCACCCCCCCCCCCCCTCTTACAGCTCGAACACCGGATGACCTTCACAGGGTGATGACCTTCACAGAGGTCATGCACCCTGCACCCGGTGATGTGGAACTGTCATTACTATACTACTGATGGTTCAATCATAAATATTATTTTAAATCACTTTCCAACCAACGTACCCTATTTCTGAAGCTGATTTGAGAGTCGATTCAACATATAGATTCAGATTCAGCCGAAAATCCCATATTTATGAAAATTAGAGTCATGTCTGTATTCAAACAGCCTGTTACCGCCAGCGCGATATTTTTTTCCGAAATTTGAACTATATTAACAAAGTACATATTTAAAAATTTATTGATTTTCTAATAACAATACCATAAACCGCGCATTGTTATCTCAAACCGTTTATTTGTTATTTAAGTTCAAAATGGGTCAGTTATTTACTGGACACCCGGTATTTACTTATGGAGAAAAAGTGATTTCGGAAAGGAACAGCGTCCTTAGCGCGAGCAAAGTTCATGATGAAAAATACATATCATAATCACTAAAATTATTTCCATAAGAAGAACGACTATGATTAGGGTACAATCGAAAATTAAATAATTTACAAACCTCCAGCTAATTCTCGTCTGCCAAAAGCAGAGGAAAATATTATCTTCGTGTTATTTAACTAATTAATAAATAAACAAGTTGAAAATTGCACGTGAAGCGTAGCAAATGAGGTGCATTCGTACGGTAACGACAGTTCTTCGGATATACAGTCACCGCAAAAAAAAATCTTGACACTTGCGATTTTAGACGTTTTGTTAAATATCTAGAAATATATACAAGGAATTACTCTGAAACTCCAGGTGTGTAAAAAATATAGTACACCTCATATAGTTTCGCGAAGAGTTTTTCCCGAAGTCCAACAGGGGACCGTCAACAAATTGAAAAAGAAAGAAAATCTTTTGGAACACCCTGTCAAAACTAATGAAGCAAAAGAGTTCAAACTGCAGATTATTATTAAGTGGCTTATTTTAATAAACTGTGTTTATTTATATGTATATAGCATGTAAACTCGTAGAGAAATTAAGGTTTTTATAAAAACGGTCCCAATTTTTTTTTTCAAGTTTTTTACTTATAATTTTCAGAGTTCTTAATGTAAAATACTGTTCTTTTCTGAAAATATGACAAACAACATTCTACACAATACCCTGCTATCAGAATTTAAAAATAATAAAAATTGTATGAAAAATGAGTAGGTTTACTAAATAATTTTTTACTGCGCATGCGTCAACGCTATTAAAATTTCATTTGCGTATTATGTTAGTTAAATCAATAGAACAACATTAGTAAAAGTCTCAAAAACGTAGCTTAAAAATTCTGAAAATTATCGTCAATAGAATGTGATCAAAATGCGTTATTCCCCAAATGAAACAAAAAGATGAGGGGCTGTATCCATATTCTATTGATTAGTGCCTACACAATATTGCACGTACAACTAAATATTTGAATAAAACCCTGATTTTTTTGCTTCCTTTCAGGAATAGCGGATTTTGAGTTAATTCTATAGACGATCATTTTCAGAATTTTCAAGCTATGTTTTTGAAACTTTTACAGAAGTTGCTCTATACATTTAGCTAACACAATATGCTAGTGAAATTTTTATATTGTTGACGTATGCGCAATGAAAAATTATTTACTTAACACACTCATTTTTCATACAATTTTTATTATATTTAAATTTTGATGGCTGGGTATTGTGCACAATGTTGTTTGTCATATTTTCAGAAAAGAACATTATTTTATATTAAGAACTCTGTAAATTATAAGCAAGAAACTTGGAAAAATTTACGACTGTTTTTATAAAATCCATAATTTTTCTACGAGTATATATGCTATCCTTATAAAAATAAACACAGTATATTACAATAATCCACTTAATCATAATGTGCAGTTTGAACGCTTTTGCTACATTAGTTATGACAGGGTTATCCAAAAGATCTTCGTTCTTTTTTAATTTGTTGACGGTTCCCTGTTGGATTTAGGGAAAAACTCATCGCGAAAATATATGACGCGTACTATTTTGGTTACACTCCTGTAGTTTCAGAATAATTCCTTATGTATATTTCTAGATATTTAACAAAATGTCTGAAATTGTAAGTGTCAAGATTTTTTTGCGGTGACTGTAGTATAGTGGTCGAAATTTAGTGTGGCCCTGTAATTTAAAAATAAATATTTTTTGCATCACAGTTTGTACAAAATGCACATTTTAATATACATACACTTCATAGGTTCATGTCAATTCTATCATATTCGAAAGAATTTAACATCATTATAATGTACAGGGTGATCCAAAAGTCAGGACGAACTTTTAAAATGAATAATTCGAAAACGAATCAATAAGATACTAAGATACGATTTATACCAAACGGATGTAAAAGAAGCCGGGTTTTGTGTGGCAACGAAAAAAATAGTTCTGTTGGCGACCAACAGATGGCGCTATAGTGATTTATTGCACCAAAAGATTACTTACAAATGAACAAGTAAGAAAAATCATGCATTAAGCATAGATTATGAAGCACTTTCCAACGCTTCATGAAATCTTTAAAAAAACTTCGTTATTTAGGTAAATAAAGATATAAATCGAAATATAGTCAAATATGTATTCCAGTATTTTGAACAGCCCTGTATTTGATCTGACAGCTAATATACAGACTATACAATGGGAAATTTTAGTTTAGCAAAAAAACGCCTAGTAACTTGAAATTTCTCTTTCAGCAATTTAAACTAATAGATGGAAACATACTTGAATACTTTGTTCAGCCTTGTAGTTTGCCTGGTACCTTTATTATACATCAGTGTTAAGCTAAAATTTATTTTAAAACACTCCTAAAACAACTGAAATCACTTTCTGATAAATTATCGTTCATAGGCTTCATGTACCCAATTCTTTGCGTGGCATTTTATCTATATTCTGCAAACCTTTCTTAGTAAATTTAATGCAGTTCAGCGTAAAAATACATAATTTATCTAACCCATTAGTGCCTGGCGTCCCATTTTTGGGACAGTTTCAAAAAATTCAAGTTAGCGCCTTTCACACCAGTAAAAAGGAGGATAAATAAATACTTTCTTTCTGGAGACGAAGTTCTCGATAAATTAAAATAAAAGTTATTCTTTCTTTAAAAGTGGTGGGAAAATACAAAATTCGAATTTTAGCGCAGAAAATAATTCAGGCACTAATGGGTTAAGGATCACTTTTAAGTAATTTACGCTCACATAATCATAAGCAATAACGTTGGCGAACTTCTTTTGGTAGCCCTGTATATCAACTATATAGCAGCAGTTCCCAAACTTTCTTATTACGCGACCGACCTTTCCGTAAAAAAAAAAATTGCGACCCGCCCAAGATAAAGTTGTTTAGCAGTATAACAATTTTTGTACGATCTCTATACGATCGGCTGGCTTTCCTACGGAAGATACATGATCAACAAAAACAAGAATCGATAATCTCATTGTGTGCAAGTGAATAGTAATTAAAACAATGCACAAACTACAAAGGTAGTTAAAAATGCGTTTAATTATTATGAAAAAATAACTTTGTTATTAATTAGATTACTGGTACTGGTGTTTACCAATGTAGGAACATGTATTAGCACGTAGTTTGCCTCATTACTTGTCTTTCAAAAATTGTAAAGTAGAAAATGTATGCATGGCTGCCAACTACTACGCCTATTTACAGTCACATAAACATATTAGAAACAGAAATTTTAGTAAATAATTAAGAATATGTACTGTAATGCATAAGACTGAATATATTTGGTATACATTTTACAAAAACATTTTTGTGGTTCGAAAAATGCTTATAAGATATAAATAGGCGTAGAAGTTGGCAGCTCTGTGTATGTTCTCATATGTTGTGGTTTCAGATTCTCAACTTCGAAACTCCTTGACGCACAAACATTTGTAAGCTCTGTGAACTAATAAGACCTTTCCTTTTTTTTTTTTTTTTTCTTTTTCTTTTTTGTATTCTATTTTGATTTATGTTTTTGTTGTTCTATGATTTTCTTGAAATCAGACGCACGATTGTACCCGTTTGTGAATTGAGATGTTAAAAAAAAAATGAGAAGTCATGTAGTATTTATGTTCGCTTTGTCCATTAAATGTTATTGTTTCCTGCAAATGGATGTTTTCTGAAGAATAATACTCAGAATTTAGACGAGATATACCACATAAAAGCATAGAGAACCTACATCCGAGGTAAGATGTTTAAATTAATAGGAATTCTAATATTTTTCACAAAACATCATAAGCATGAAGTGTTGAATTTCATCAAGGACTTTAAAGCATATTTAAATATTTCTGGATATTCTGTTCGTATATTAATCTATGTCTAAAATTTTTTTTTAAATACTATTTTCTATTGGAATTGTCATATCTTTTTAAACAAATAAAATAAAGGTTATTTTGATGACAAACCTCGAACTCCATTTTTCCGCGACCCACCAAAACAACTGCCGCGGCCCACCAGTGGGTCGCGACCCATAGATTGGGAACCGCTGAACTATAGCATTTATACACATCATATAATGTCCATAGATTTAATGAAACTTAAATGCGCATGTCATACTTAAAATGCATTATAAAATGTACTATTTGAAATATTTTGTGTGTCCCTGTAAATGCTATGTACATTACATTAGGGAAGGCAGTATGGTATAATTTATACTAAGCCTCGTTGACATACATCAATTTTATTATACATGAAACAGCTTAATATACAGTCGAGTCTCTCTATAACGAAACTCCATACATCGAATTTCTCTAAACGAATGTTTAGCAGGAACGGTCCCCTTTTCCTATGATTACATTAAAAACAGTTTCTATATAGCGAAATATCTATCTCCATATAACGAATTTTTTCATAAAATGCTCTTTATTTATTCAGTTTTTTAAAAAAAGCTTCCAAATCACGTGGAATTTCTCTCATTTATTTCTGATTTATCGTTCAAGGCTGAGTTTTTTACATTGCTCCTCTACCTTGAATCTCCAACAAAGTCCAACGAATTCATTTCACCAGCCTCCTTCCACACATCTTTTAACATCCTTCGAGAAACAGTGTCAGTTTAATTGTTACACATATTATAAAATTGTATACAATGTAGTAATTGAAGTCAGTGTTGATTTCAGAGGGTGGCTTGGGGGGACTTTCCCTCCCAGAGCAATGAGATCACCCCGCAAAATTTGAGATGTTGTATTTTCAATAGCAAAAAAATGCAATTTTACATTCTGTCCCAAAGAAAAAGGTCTGAATTTGAGTATGATTGAATTTTAGGGTGAATGAGATCGAAGATCATTGAAGAAATTAAATTAGAAAAATGAACTCTATTTTAATCAAATACAACAAAAAATCATTCGTGAATTATTCGTATTCAAGAATTATTCGTGATAATTGAAGCAAGAAAAATCCTGAGATCCACTGAAAATTCTCTCTAGGCAGCTGCAGTCACGAGAGCAGACCACTGTTACCATTTAGAACTCGTCTTCATCTATTTAAACTAAAGCTCGCAACCCTAGTTATAGGATAGATGTTTGTTGTTTTTGGCTTTCTTTAGTATGAAAGATTCACAAAACTATCTTTTTGAGTACGTTTTTTGTATTGCTTCTGCAGAAAATGTCTCCTCGGACATGCATAACTCTTTCTGATAAAGTGAAGATTTTGAAAAACATCGATAAGGAATTGGAAAGGAAAAAAGATGGTGCAAATAAATGTGGAATTCCGGCAAGCACACTATCAACAATCATACAAAATAGAAAGTCAATCAGCGATTAGAATTGGGATCTTGGTTCAACGCAAAAAAGAAAGGTAACGTGCCAATAGGAGGACTTAGTTGAGGCAATATTTAAATAGATTAATAGGATAAGGCGCCGGAATTTAACACTTTCAGTGATTTTTGAAAAGGCTCTCGAGTATGCTTCGTCTCTTGGGCACTCTGACTTCCAAGCCACCATTGATTGATTAGAAAAGTTCTGAGAAGATACATGGGTCATCACAGAAAAATATCAGTGGTGAAAGTGCAAATGCTCCGGTGACAGCATGTGAGAATTGGAATCCTAAGGTAGCAGAATTTCTAAAATAATTTTCGCCTGGGAACATTTTCAATGCGGACAAAACAGGTCTCTTTTACGAGTGTCTCCCAAACAAGACTATGCCGTTTAAAGAAAGTAAATGTTTTGGTGGTAAACACTTCAAACAAAAGATTACTATTCAGTTCTGTGTTAACATGACAAGGCAAGAAAATTAAAGCAGCTAGTCATTGGGAAAAATATACTGCTCAGTGTTTTGACATAGTAAAGTCCTTAGAATTGGACTATGATTTTAATAAAAGATCCTGGATGACTACTAAAATTTTTGGCAAATGATTAAAAGCACTTGACCAGCCAATGAGAAAACAGCGCAAAAAGATTGCTTTGTTTATTGATAATTGTCGAGTTCACTTACAAAACTGTATAGAAAAACTGCAAAAGGTTGAAATTATTTTCTTACAACCCAGTTGCACATCAAAACTTCAGCCCATAGACCTGAGAATAATAAAAAACAATCTAATGGTACATTACAAAAAAAGAATTCTTAAAAACTGATCTCATCTACTGAAAAAATTATTCTACTGAAGACATCAACTTTAGAAAAGTGTATTGGGGAACTTTATAAAGCTTGGAGATTGGATGTAACTGAAGAAACAATTTACAATTATTTCGGAAAGGCCGAATTTTCTATGTTGGAAGATAATGTGGATTCTGAGGACGAAGAAGATGTGACTTGACCAGACTTAAAAGATTAATGAAAATTAATTAAGTATTGAGGAAATGTTGAAGAAAATGTTGCTCTCTCTGATTTTTTAGAAGTGGATGACAATCTCAGTATTGCAAGGTATCCTACTGATAAAGATATTTTTAGCAGCTTTATGAGCAATTATGGTGAGAGTATGAGAAAGAAAACCTACAAGAAAAAAACATCATGTAGTAAAATGATAAGTTCTTTTGATCTTATTAGGAGAGGACATCAAATAGAGATGTTCCTGATGCAATCTTTCATCTCTTTCTAAAACGTGAAAATTTTTACTAGAATGTAACAAATTCGGAATCAAAACAGTCAAAGAAATACTGCAGATTTCTTCGTCGATTTTATTTATTTATTTTTTAAACTGTTCAAATAATTAAGAAATAGGATATTACGTTAATAATTATAGTTAAACGCTTCAAATTTTTAATTAAACGTATAAAAAATAATACTTGTTCAAAATTTTTACATTAAATAGGAATTTTAACGGCTTTCTCTATTCAACGATTTTCTCTATATAACGAATTGTTTACTGGAACAATGGATTTCGTTATATAGAAACTCGACTGTATTTAAAATATGTCACACACAATTCCCCTTTTACCATTATCTAATGGAATTCTTTTGTGTGGCCGTGTAAATGAATAATAGCTACATTTTCACCTCATATTTTATAGAATGTATATTTTAATGCACCTCGTAAAAGCATATAAATTTTAATATGTTTGACAGGATAAAACATCTTTAAAATTCCTTTGAAACGATTTTTCCCCATAGGCCGTAATATAATGAGAAACTTTTGACTCTCCCTGTAGATAAACTAATCATGGTAGAAACTTCATTTTCAATAGGGTTTGTGCTAGAGAAAACGTCAATAACGTTCTAAAATTTCATGGCAATTTGAGTATATTTACGTGAGTTAGAGCGCGGACAGATGGCCAGACAAACCGAATTCATAAGCACTTTTCAACTGTGTTGGAAAGTGCTAAAAAATGTTGACAACTTACAAATCAGCTTATTATTGTTAATTAGTACTACAGTAAATGCTCACTGTGCTGGACATTATTCAAAAATACAGCTATGAGACGAGGCACATCCCCAGGCAGCACATCCATATGGGCCCGTAAGGGCAAAAGTGGGTCAGGGATATAGATCTATAAGGGCTATCCATATGGGCCCGCATAGAATGTCCACTTTTTTTTCTATATGGGCCCATATGGGCTATTTATATATATCTATATGGATGTCTATGTCGATATATAAAGATATCTATAAGGATCTATGTGGATGCCTATGTGGATCTATAATGATATCTATATGGGCCCGCATAGAATGTCCACTTTTTTTTCCATATGGGCCCATAAGGGTTATCTTTATATATCTATATAGATGTCTATGACTATCTATAAAGATATATCTATATAGATCTATGTGGATGCACATGTAGATCTATAATGACATCTATATGGGCCCGCATAGAATGTCCACTTTTTTTTCCATATGGGCCCATATGGGCTATTTTTAAGTATCTACATGGGTGCATATGTCGATCTATAAAGGTACCTATATGGGTCTATTTGGATGCACATGTAGATCTATAATGATATCTATATGGGCCCGCATAGAATGTCCACTTTTTGTCCCATATAGGCCCATTTAAGCTGTTTACATAGATCATTAAGGATTTATAATGTGATCTTTATAAATTTCTAGGTCTCTGATTTAAGAAGACACTTTACTTATTTGAAAACATCTGTTCCGTAATGTTAAACCTAAGTTTTTGAATTTCTCATTTAAATTTGAATATTTTTTAATGTTTTCTTTCTGCATTGTATAACTGAACTCAATGTTAAACCTAGTTCTTGAATTTCTCATTAAAATTTGAATATTTTAAAATGTTTTCTTTCTGCATTGTATAGCTGAACTCAATCTCTAAAGGGACCATTTTGTATTTTTTCAATTTGTTTGTAATTTTTTAAAGGTACTTTCACCTTCGAAACCGGTTCCGAAAGTGTAAATACCTTTACTAAAAAAAATTTGGTACCAAAATCCAAGAAGTAAAACTAGTGATATGATATCGACGTCAGTTTCCTATGCAGAAAAAGTCATTTTGAAAATGTTTAAATTTAAACGAGAAATTCAAAAATAACCTATCCATAACATTACAAAGCCCATGTTTTCAAGTAAATGAAGGGGATTCGTCACTCATTTGAAAACATGTGTTTCATAATGTTAACTTTATGGACGCTATTTTTTAATTTCACTTAAATTTAAATATTTTTTTTCTACATATAGGATAGCTGAACTTGTTTTCTAATTGAACAATTTTGTATTTTTTTTTTTTTTTTTTTTTGTTACAGATCTTCAGGTATTTTCATTTTCAAAACTGTTTTTGAAAATGAAGGTATTATCAAAGTATTATGGAATTAGCTGGAAAATAATCAAATTTTCTTTATCTACTTTATGTAGCTCAATAACTTTAATAAATGGAAATCATGTATGCACAGTACAGCCTAAGAATTTTGTCTACTGGATCATACAGTGTACATGCCATACACACTTCAGACAAATTTAAAATGTTACTTTTTTACTAAAATAAATTAATAAATCAACCAAGGTAGGTCACCAATGGCCCATTATCTTTATTTCTCTTACCTGTTTTGTGAAAACCAAAAAAGAGACGTTCAACATCCTAGTGATCTTGTAAGCTTCACAAATGCTGTAATGAAAGAGACTGACAACCAGGGATGTAGTGGAGGGTGTATGTCACATACCCTCTGGATTTTTTTAAGGAACACCGTATACCCTCTCTTTCTCAAGAAAGTCATAGTAAATACACTCTAGGGTATACCCTCTGCCTTGAGCATATACCCTCTGCTTAAAGTATATGCCCCCCCCCTTTTTTTTAACGACTACACCACTGCTGACTACTTGGGGCAAGTGATCATGGCTATCATCCTCCATGCACAAAATTTCTCTTCTGGGGGAGTCAAAAGCATCCCCAGATCTTGTGATTTTATGGTTAATGGAAGTACATTGTTACATATGAAATGTCTCATAATTTTAAACAATATATGTTTGCAATAAATTCATTTATATTTTTTCACAAATATGATTGTTTCTAAACAGTACATAATTTTTCAATCATCAAATTAAAAATAAAAAAATACCATCAAATTTAATTTGTTTAAAACCCATATTCCAATTTACTTTTTATTTAAGTTAAAATAATTTAAGCATAATGAAAAACATTTAATGCATATAATTCAATTCCCAGAAGATTAATTTACATGTACTTACAACAATATAAACTATTCAGCACCTGTGACTGATATTCCATCAATAAGGACTTTAATAAAATAAGAGCACAGTAATATCTTTGGCATGCAGCTAATATAAAAATATTGCTTTTCCATACTATACTTACTTTGCTAACCTTAATTTACCAATGACAGGATTCTCACTGATGATTTATTATTATTATTATTATTCAATATTTCTAAATAATAATTTACTTTGAAGATTAATTTGTTGAAATAGTGTCAGAGAGAAAATAATTACCAATGGCAGTCATGTAAATTTGAAATGAAAATGAAACAGACTAAATAAAATAGCAACACAATTCACTTGGTTTATGGTATGTCACTCCATTTATTGAAAATACAATTTATATATTCATATATATGTATTTCTATAGACTATATAAGAATAGTTATCTTGTAGCATAATTCTATTTTTCATACAGTTTTAGATGGGTGCTGCACCCTCTCTGTAGTTTCATTTAGCCTCTATAAAAGGAGAAAAATTCCTATAAGAATCTAAAATCCTATGAGCAAGCACTCTGCTGTTCTTTACTTCTAGGAGAAAATCAATAGATATAATTATTCGAATTTTTACAAACAATATGCATCATTGCAGAAGAAAGTTCATGAAGTATAAACAAACATTCTTTTCCCTCTTCAAATGCATAACTTTACATTCAAGATCATCAATGCAGGATTCTTCAGCTTCGTATAAATTTGAATCAAGATTCCATGTCAGGTACAAATGAATTGCTCCAAGCATCTGGTTAATGTCACCACCTATTTTTAAAATATAAGGATTAAATTTTTAAGATTTAAAATTGTTTGTGCAGAAATAATTTTATCTAAAAATTAAGAAATATAATAATAATAACAATAATAAAAACATTTTACACAGTAGAAACAGTCAATTATAACAGTAACACTATCCATTTAATTCAGTTTTGCAAGGCAAAAGCTTGATTTGAAAAATTGATGCATTAAAAACCAATAAATTCACCAGGAAGATTTTTTTTTCTCCTTTTTCAAATGTAAAATTGTGTTGGAGTGAGTATATATATCAGGGTTGGTATAAAAACCGGTTTTTTTGAAAAAAACCAAAAAACCGGGTTTTTTTGGTTCTTGGTTTAAACCGGGTTTTTTTCAAATCATTATTTAAATAGCATTTGCAACAAAAATAACTTGAGTCTTAGAAAGTCATGAGGATTTTTTGTAATTAATAGTTAATTAATGTTAAACATTCACATTAGTATTTATTTTTTTGATAATTAAATAACTAAAGCATAAAAATTTATAATTAAATTATCTTATGTTTAGGTTTCTATAGGAAAATATTCAGTGTGTGAAAAAAAAAAAAAAAAAAAAAAAAACTATTAATTTATTAGTATACTTATATAAACCTTTTAGATAATAATTTAAGAAATAATTATATGCAGGTTGATAATGAAGAACATAGTAAAGGGCAAACAAACATATTTTACTAAATTAACAGAAATAAGCTGAAATAGAAAACATTTCCTTGTGCATAATTTAGAAATTATTTACAGTATTAACATCAACAAATGATTATTAATCTCTTACAACATATACAGTCAAATCTGCCTAAGCCGGAAATCTGTCTAAGGCAGAAACATTTCAAAGTCCCACATTTATAAGCATAGAGATTTCCGAGAAATCTGTCTAAGACTGAAAGAATCTGTGTAACGCGGAATCGGACATTCACTTTAGGTCCCAGGTAGCAAATTTACTGTTTAAGACGGAAGAAAATTTTCCTGCGAAATATAAATGGAAAGAAATCTCATTTTTTAATATTGAATTGTATAGTCTAGCAATGTTAAATTCAGATACTTTTCTCCGGAGGGGAGGGAAATTATAGAGTTCTGCGGAAGGGTGGGAATTGTACCTTCCGACCATTGAAATGCAAAATTTCAAATTTTTCGGGGGGGGGGGGGGGGGGGGGGGTCGTATTTTATTGCTCCGGGGAGAATGTCTCCTCCGGGGCCACTCTCTGAATTCAACACCGTAGTCGCATTCCTAGAGGTTATGAAAAAGCGTCACCGACTGCTGACAGAACTTTGGGGATGATTTTATTATTATATATGACTGGGAACTGTTGAACAACGGGTGTACTAGTGTGTAGGTGTACTATCAATTTGTAGTATAAATTATTATTACTATGAATATATAAAAATATGTAAAGATTTCATGTCTAATTAATTTTTAAAAAATTTAAAGGTACGTTAGTTTTAACTTTTAGCCAAAGAAATGTTTAATATCCTGTGAACGGTATGCCTATAAAGTTTTTCTGTCTAAGCCGGAAATATGTCTAAGGCGGAATTTTATTTCAGTCCCGAGCGATTCCGCCTTAGACAGATTTCACTGTATTTACTTAAAAAATATCAATATGCATTTTATTAATGCTAAAAAATACATGTGTATTGACTTACTTGATACATCAACGAATGTAATGCTTACACAAATTCAGACATAGGCTTAGAAAAATTATTATTATTATTATTTTTTTAAATACAAACTTTATTTTTTCTGTTTCTTTGTTCTTCAAAAGGTGAAGATTTAGCATAACATTTTATTATCTGTGCAAGCACCGAGTTACATGGATATTTTTGTTTTGTAAAATTTAATGTACCCTTTTTTCTTGTTCACATAGTTCACTTTGACTGTATTGTGGTTCAAGCATGTATACATAAAAGGGCATGGGTGTTAGGGCTATTTTAAACCTGGACTAAAAAACTATGAGACTTCTTTATTTACATTTTTTTCTCTTAATATTTTTGAAGACCTGTCCAATTATAAAGTGCATTAGTAATGGAACTTATTACTTTAGATATTATCCAGGGCAACTGCAATAGAATTTAACAGTTTAAACATATCTTCAACATTTCTTTTAAAATTAAAATTAGAGAGATACGAGCTTTTGAATATTTTTATCAATAACATTCCTATTTTCTACACAAATTTCAAGTAAAGTGGGGCAATTTTTAAGGTAAACATCTAAAGCATCTGAAAATGAATCACACCTAATATTATAAGGAAGAGCTAATTTGACAGCATTTACATTGCATGCAATTTTTACATTTCGCTCTTAAACATGTTTTTGATGTATTTCTTATTCCCTCAAATGAAAACCAGATTATATTTTCCTTTCTCCTAGTTTTAGACATTCTTTTATTTCAATATATATAAGTAGCTTTCTTAAAATAAAATACAATACAAAGTAACTAGAAACAGAAAAAAATAATGTAAAAACTGCAAATCCAATCTAAGAAAAACCAAAGCTTACTAAAACCAATAGCTATGGAACAGAGAAAATTCATAGCTAATCATTCATTAGCATACAGAACAAGAGTAACCAATGGAAAGAATGACTTATGATTATGCCATTATTGATGCTTTGATATATGATGCAATCCTTAGTAAATCATAATCAAGCTATCTAAGCAGTAAAATTGCATTTTTGGCTGGCATATTCCATTTTTGCATTTTTTAAAAAATAAAAGGTTTAAAAAAGAATTAAAACTAACTACCTTTTTTTATCCTCCACAGTTCACTCTAGAAAAATATTTTGCCATGTCAATTTATAGCTAGTAAGAAAAATTAGATTGATTAAAGATGTTTGTCACTTTAAAAATTTAATTTGTCTTTAGCTTTGCTTGTAGCTACTCCATAACCTTGATTTTGCACATTTTAATAATGTGTAAAATAAATGAAAACATTACGGAAAAGGGAAAAAAAACAAATTAAAAAAAACCAGCATGGTTTTTTTTAAAAAACCACTTTGTTTAAACCACGGTTTAAACCAGTGTGGTTTAAACCAAACAACCCTGATATATATATTATTTATATATATAGTATATATATATATATATATACATATTTATTTAACTAAGCTTCAATTTGTATTTTTTAAGTGGTTAAAAATCTTTTAAAAAGTGTAATCAAAATGGGAAAAATAAAAAGATACCCAGTAAAAGAGATCTATATGCAAAGAAAAAAATATGTAAATATATGAAAAAGTATGTACCCAGAAACATAATTTTAATTTACAAGTTAATAGTATTCTTATTTGACTACCATGGGATTTTATAACAAAAATATAATGTACCTAGATAGTTAAAAGTAATAGTTTTGGACTGTAATTCATCTTTTTTATTTATTATTTCCACTTTCATTTCACAGTTTATTTTAAAAATTAAGACGACAATGAATGATTTTTTTTTTTCATTTATAGATCAATTGCTATGAGCCATTGCACATTTAATGAATTTATAAATAAACAAGCTGATCTGCTTGACGTTGTCCAGTGTCAGTTCCTTAAATAAAACTTAAAACTTTGTATGATTTAATATTTTAAAAAAATCTTTAAACCTAGCTTCAGGGACCTTCTGCTGAGTCTAGTGCATTCGTAATAAACCTTTTTTCTGAACTAACCTGTGACATGGGACCCCACTATGTAATGCAGCATGTACTGAAAATGTTCTGCATTTACCAGAGACTATCAAAAACAAAGTTGAATGAACCAAACCTCGTAGTAATCCATAGAATAAGAAAAACTAATGCCTCATTAAAGTTTTAAAAAAGTTGGTCACCAAAGTCTAAGATAAACTTTTATAATACAGAAAGCAGCTGAATTGTAATCTAAATTGAATGAGCCAAATCTGTTTTAACATTATTGGATCCTTAGAAATGTGAGAAAGAATGTATCCTCCAGTGATGGAAAGTTCCCCCCCCCCCCCTGTAAATTTAATGAATTACTATTAACATAATGTTTAATAAATGGATGAAATTTCTAATCTAAAGTTATGTGATTTTTAATTTTCAGCTGCAGTGAGTAAACACAACTTTTAGAAAACACTGGCAGTATTCAAAATGTACACAAAAAAGGTGGCAGCTGAAGTATAAAGAAGGACCAGACATAGGGGACAAAGGTGTATTAACAGGAATGTAGCTGGCTATAAGAAAAATTTTTAGTAACTTAAAAGCAGTTAACACTAGAACGCCGGACGGTGTCATTTCGACACCGAAGCGTGTAAATTTAGATGTAAAATCTGTAAATTATAAAGGAAATTTTTTATATCTCTCGACTTTTATTAAATATGTGGGTAGAACTCGCATCGAAATTTTTTTGGAAATCTATTTATTCAAACTTGGTTTACAGGCAAATTTATTTAGAACGCCGGACTGGTGTCAATTGGACACCGCAATAATTTCATTTCCCCTAATTTTAATTTTGTTCTTCTGTGCGATAATTCCACACACTATCATAGTTCAGGGGGATCTCAGAATGTTTTTTCAACACTTGGTCATCACGTGATTTGTTTCAGCTGCAACACCACCTGCCACTGAGGTTTTATTTCTCACAAAGATAGTACATATACGGTTGCTTCCGAGTTATGACTAGTAAAATTTCGTGAGATTTTTCTTTCATTCTTTTTACATTTTATGAATAAATTTAAAATGTCTCGTAAAAGGGGGCTTACTGCGGATGAAATTACCGATCTTCTGAGAGAATTGTCAGATAATGAATCAGTAGGTGGAGAATTATCCGAACTGTATGATGAATCTGATAGTGAAAATGTTATTCCTGTTATATCATCTGAATCGGAAAGCGATGAGGGTATTGAAATTAATTATTCTCGAAATCAGACTGAATTTATGGCTCGCGATGGCTCACGCTGGAAAGAATGTGGTTCTGGAAGTGCAACCGATAGATTAGCAATACAAAATATTTTGCAAGAAAATAGTGGTCCAACTAGTTATGCAAAAAGAAATGTGAATTATGACAGTGTTTTGAGTGCTTGGTTGCTTTTTATAGACAGAAGGATTTTAGAACATATAATTAATTGCACAAACACAGAAGCTCGCCGAGTATTAGAATATGATGCTTGGTCTCTTTCAGAACAGGACTTACTTATTATAACAGGACTTAGCTTACATTTCAATTTTGTATGCACATGGAGTTTCAGGACCTAGTAACCTCCAACTTCATTCATTATGGTCTACATAATGGGGTATAAATTTTTGTAAAGAAACCATGTCCAGAGATACACTTTGTGAAATATCAAGATTTTTGCGATTTGATATCAAATCAACTCGTCGTAATCGAATTAAAGATGATAAATTCGCAATGATTTCAGAAGTATGGAATCGTTTTATTGAATTGCATAAGCTGTTACAAACCAGGCCAGAACATAACAATTGATGAACAATTGTTTCCAAGTAAGACTCGCTGTCCGTTTACTGAATTTATAGCATCAAAACCTGATAAATACGGGCAAAAATTTTGGATAGCTGCAGATTTAGAAAGTAAGTATACTTTAAACGCATTTACCAGGGTTGGCAAGTTTTTGACACATGACGGTTTTTACCGGATTTTACCATGGTTTTTACCGTCATGTCAAAAACCTCTTTGTCAAAAATGTCGAAAACTGTCAAAAATCCATTTTTAAGAAAATTTGTTTTTTCATTATAATTATTAATTTTCATTTTATTTTTAGTATTAAGTTGTACATGAAATATTTAATATAAAAAAGACTCTAAAGTATATTTATCCATCCAAGAAAAAAAAATTATTGCATTAGAATACTAGTATGTTATCTCCGTTAGAAGATCTATAAAATAATTCTAAGCTTTTTGGCATAGTTTAAAAAAATTAGACATTTTGAAGAAATTTAATAACCCATAAGTTATTTCTTTCAATTAACCTTAAATAATACCTAAATAATTTTAAATAAAATGCATACAGGACATAAATAGTTTGACTTTATGGTAGCTTTTATAAATTTTGATCTTAAAAATATTTCTTGACTATTCAACTTTTTTACATATGAAAATATAAGTGCTGAAATGATCTACAGTTAATGAAAACTATGGCACATAAATTATTATTACATTCTGATTTTTCGTAAATATTGTTTTGTTGTGTTAAATTTCAAGTCTAAGAACTTTTATCAGGCCTTACAGTTTAAAATTTTACGATTCTGCTTATTGAAGTAAAAATGAAAATCGCCATTTAATTACATTTATGAAATGCATAAGATGTGCATTTTAAAATGTTATACCTAAGAATATTCAAATTTATTTAATGACCAGCCCATGCTTGACATCTATTGTCATACCATGTAACAGCATTCTTGCATCTCTAGAATAATTTTAACGTATTTTATTAAAAATGTAAATTGAATGTTATTTAATAATTGCAATAAACTTTTATCATCATTTAATATTAATGTCTATTGCAGTTAGTAGAATCTATATTAAAAGAGATTGTGAGAAATATTTTCTCCTTTTACTCAGTATTTTTAAATTTTTCCTATTTAAATTTATTTAAAAGAAGAACATTTCTTAACAAATCTAATTGTGAATAATAATAACAACAAGGAAAACTCAATTTAGAAATGCATTGCATGCTACGTTTACACTATAAATTGGAGGAAAATCGAAAATGATAGGTTTTTGACGGAATAAACCGGTAAAAACACTGTTTTTACCACTGTCATGTCAAAAACCAGTTTTTGACGTCAAAAACCCAACCCTGGCATTTACCTACTTAAGAAAAAATTAAGAACGAGATCAAAGTCAAAGACTTTCTGAGTATGTGGTTTTAAAATGAATAGAACCTTTTAAAAATATGGGAAGAAATGTCACAGTTGACAATTTTTTTACGTCTCTTGAATTGGCAAAGAAACTAAAGGAAAGGCGGATGAGCTTAGTTGGCACGGTAAATAGGGCCAGACGAGAAATTCCAGACTGTGTAAAATCAGGAAAAGAAGAGTTGCATTCAACAAAAATAATGAAGATTCGGGCTCAACACTTACAGTTTATCAATCGAAAAAGAAAAAAATGTGATAATTCTTAGTTCTATGCATTCAAGCATCACAATTGCTAACAATTCAAAGAAAACACCTGAAACCCTCAGTTTTAATAATGAAACGAAATGTGGCGTAGATATTGTTGACCAAATGGCTAGACAATACTCAGTCAAAGCAGGTTCAAGTAGATGGCCAATTCACACATTCTACAATATTTTAGACTTTGCGGCCATAAACGCTTGGATTGTTTTCAAAGGTGTAACGAGAAAAAAAATAACAAGGCGTGTATTTACACAAACACTTGCTGAAGAAATGTGAGCAGAATACATTGAAAAATCCACTAAAAGAAGTAGGAGAAATGAAGAACTGAAAATTTTTCTAAGCGTATTAAATGCGAAGTTAAAAAATGTCATGGAAATGTCACAAATAAAGTGTGTTCTTTTTTGTAAAAAAATGGCATGCGGCAAATGCACAAAAAATGTCACCCATAAATGTATTGACTGTTAGTAATGTAAGTAGTTATTTCACTTATTTATATTTTCATATTATCTTGCAAACATATTCTTAAGTTAGAGACATAATAATTATTTGTGTGCGCCATATGTATGTTCTTATCATCTAGCAAAATTGTTCTTATAGTATAGATAAAATATAATTTGTGTGTGAAATATATTTCTCTATATCTCGAAAAATTCAGAGTATTTTACAAATATAATAATATTATTTGTGTGTACTTTAAGCATTTTAATTTAATCTTGTAAAATTTTTCTTTCTTTTTTATAGCTTTAACATTATTTATGTTTTCTATATGTATTTGTAAAAAAATATTAAACTGTACATTTTTTTCGAATTTTTATTGCATAATATCGACCAGTGTCAAAATGACACCTGCCGGCGTTTTAGGGGGTAGCAATATTTCAGGCGTTCTAGTGTTAAAGAATGCTAGAACTGTCAAAGAAAATTTCAATACAATTAGAGCATTGTTAAAGAAATTGCAATAAAGACCTAAAGAAGGAAATTAAAATTCAAACTTAGCAGTAGCTGAAATCTGGAAAATTGTTTTGTTATTCATATAATACCTGGGGGACCTAAGAAATTACTAGGTATGCACCGAATAGTGCTTTTGGCTGAATACCAAACATTTGGTCAACACATGAACCAAATATTGAATATTCGGCTACCCAAATAGTAATTGTCGGACCGAATACTGACTATTTGGCCAGCCGAATACCGAATATTTGGCTTTCCAAATACTTTTTATATTTCAAAGTTTAAAGGTATTAAAACTTAAAACATTACTTTTTAAACAATTTTACATAATATTTAATAAAAGAAACTTATATTTTGATAAACTAGAGCTTTTTATAGAGCATTTAGAGTTGAAAAAAAACCTGCTGTGAGTTTTTTTAAGAAGCACAATTATGAGACTTTGTTAATTAATAAAATTTTAAATTTCATGGTTAATTCTATGAATTAAAACAAATATTTTGAAATCAAAGTGAAATAATGAAAAAATGGTCAATGAAAAAATTTAGTCTCATAATTGTCCTTTTTAAATAACTCAAGGCAATTTTTTTTCAATATAAAGTACAAATACTTTAAACTGAATTCTGATTAAAGGAGTGTCTAGCTCACAGATTTCTTTTCTTATGAATGGTGGCATTTTCCACCCTTCCTTTCATATCATATTTTAAAGAAACCAAAGAGTGAGATGAAATATTACGTACTTATCAGACTTGTATAAAATCAAAAACTTTCTGTGCACGTAATATTGGTTCAAAAACTTTCTGCAAGTTAATATAATGTCTAATAAAATACGCATTATATTATTTTAGTATGGATGAAATTTGCTTTTATTATGCAATTCATGGAAGTAATTCACTTTTGTTACGCGATTCATAAATGTAGTTCACGTTTTTTATGCGATTCATGCATGTAATTTGCATTTTTTACAGGATTTATGGATGTAATTCTTTTTTATGCGATTTATAGACATAATTCACTTTTTTATGTGATCGGTCGACGAAATTCGCATTTTTTTAAAGCAATCTATCGTCGAAATTGACATTTCTTATGCGATTTATGGACATAATTCTCTATTTTTAAGTGATTCATGGATATAATGGGCTCTTTGAGCTTTATGTTGACAATATTCGTGTTTTTTGAGCTATCTTCTGATGAAATTTGCATTTTTTTCAGCGATCTGTCGATGAAATTCACAATTTTTATGCAATCTGTCGACATAATTCGCATCTTTTGTGATTTATGAACGTAATTCGTGTTTTTTATGCAAATTGTAAACGTAATTTGTGTTTTTTACATGAATTGTCAACATATTTCGTGTTTTTTACACGATTCATGAAATAATTTGTGTTTCTTGTGCGATTCATTGATGTAATTTGTGGTTTTTTTAGATTCATGGTCGTAATTTGTGGTTTTTACGAGATTCATGGACATAATTTGCAGTTTTTATGAGAACCACGCACAAAATTCACGATTTTTACAATAATCACGCACGAAATTCATGTTTTCAATTCAGAGGTATATTTTAATTGAAAATGAGACGCTTAATCCGATGCAGCAAACTGTTAGTTAATATGATTATTATTTTTGGAGTTATAAAGATGTTTCTTTTACGTAGTTTGGTACTTCTTGAGTAGTTTGGCGTTTTATATAATTTGTTGAAATTGGTGCATCAGCAATTCATTAATAGAGTATTACTAAGTGTATTAACAACATTTAAATTTAGTTTTGGAATTGAAATACATTGTATAAATAGTTTTCACATATTTTATTTTCATATGCATATAAATGATGGGTAAGTATTACGGTGGCCTCCAACGACTAGTTTTCATGATATTTTGACAAAATTGGAGATTTTTTTTGTGAACGATTGATGAAATAGATTTTTTATGACAACCGACTGTCAATATTCGCAATTTTTAGTATCTGAAATTTTGGACCAGGGTTGGGTTTTTGACATGACAAAGGTTTAAACCGGTTAAAACTGTCAAAAACCCATAGAGTTGCAATCTGCTGCAGTGTGTTAGAATTTGTTTAGGAAACAAATTTTAAAACTAGCAACAGTTGCCATACATTATGTTGAAATTTAATTATATTATGGGTAATTAGCAGGTCTTAAAATACTTTTAATTAATAAAAATTAAGGTAAAAATGTCAGATTTCAAATCTCAGAAATTTATCTCGAAATGGACATGCAGAAATATTTGCAGAAAAATTATGTTTAAATATCTTGTTTATTTATTATTATTATTATTTTAATACTTAAAAAATTTTAAAGTTATTTAGTGTGCATTTTGACATAGCTAATATTTATAACGAACAAGTTAAGTGTCACAAATACAGGATTTCTAAAAGTGTTGAACTTTATACACGTGTTTAATATATATATATTTTTAATGCTATACACATTATATACATAATATCCAGCAGGCTAATTTGAATTTAAATATAATGCATATTATTTATTATATTTATGATTATTGCACATCATTATAAACCATTTTTATCTCTATCCCCCCCCCCCTCAACACACACACATTAATAGTACTAAGAATATAAATAATGTTTACTTTCAAAGGAAGATAAGACAAGAAGTAATTATTCAACAACTGAATGCTTAAAGATATTTAATAAAATTTTATAGTATTCAGTGAAAAAAAAAAAAAAAAGTATTTGCATAAACTATAATTTTTCAGCATAGTACATAAATAGGCTGAATATTGTAAACAGATATTCAGATTTTTTTTATTATCTTTATTTTAGTTAAAAATTAAAAAAATGACTGACGATTTAAAATTTACCGATTTTTCTGAAAAACTAACAATTGTAAAAGTCAAAACAGAAAAAAATTACACTGATCTATGAAATACTTTTATAACAAAAAATATTATATGGTTTTTTTATTGTTATTATCTAATTAAATACATAATTTTAACAAATAAAACATTGAATAAATATTTCCAATTAATTTGATTACATAATGAAAATCAATCCAAATGAAAACTATCAAATTAGAAATTTAGTACAATAATCCAATTCATTTGCTCACATAGCATAAGGTAGCAAATAACCAGTTTTGAACCCTTTTCTGTTCCTAATCAATTACGGAGTTTTGAATGAATTAGTCCGAAATTGGAAAACACTCATTCTATTGCAGCAGCACTGGCAGGACATGATAAAAGTTGTTCGGCTACTGATACTAAATCAGAAGTTGGACCAGACTTGAAAAATTTGCATTTGTTTAAGTCTTCTAAGATTTTGTTTACTATTCAAAATATGTTTCTTCAAAAATTTAAATTTATTTTTTCTAGAACATATTTAGAAACATTTTCTTTATTAAAAGCAAATAAATTATACTTATTAAATATAAATATATGAAGATTATATATATATATATATATATATATGTAAATAAATATTTTTATTTACATATAAATGTAGGTTTTTGATATGACGGTTTAAACCATCAAAAACTGTTGCATGTTAAAAACTTGCCAACCATGTTTTGAACTGATTAATTTTTAATGTTTTTGGCATAAAATGTCTTAAATTTTTGGAAAATTCGAAAATCGGCTCTGCTTTTAATTGTGCGGTAACGGTAAATAATTCGTACATAAAATTAGGAGAATATTTTAAATTTTCTGGTACTTAAAAAAAGTTACAAAAATAAAAATTGTTCCTTTCATAAAATTTTTTGTGCACAGCTTGAGTCTATATTATACAACTGTGGATGCAACTATGATTTCTAAATGTAGTTGAACTTCGATTTAACAAATCTCAATTTATTAAATCTCTCAATTTAACGAATTTTTCTTATTCTTCTTTCAATTTAACAAAGTTATAATTTCGATTTATTAAATAACATTCAATTTAAAAAAATTAAAATTTGAAATTTTTTAATATGCATAAAAAAAATTTTCAATGACCCTCGATTGTCAATTTTCTAAACTTTTGCTTTATAAAGCAGAATTACCTATATGCCAAGATACATGCTACAGAGAGATTTCATTTTAAATACATGTAAAATAAAGTTTTTTTTTTTTTTTTTTTTTGGGGGGGGGGGGGTGAGAGGAATTAGCCAGATTTTATGGTAATAGCATTTAATTCATAAAACTTCAAATAAAAAAAAATGTACTTACATAAATTAAATGTAGCTGAACATCCTTTTAAGAATAAACTGAGAATTACGATGGCTATGAGGCTAAGTGTCAAACTTGATAGTAAATCCTATGGAAATCAAAATGCATGTATAATAATATACAAAATTTGAATATTTAAATTTCATTTTTAATACATAATGTTCTGAATTTCTTTTGTGCAATAAACTAAAATTTTAAAACATTTTAAAAAAATGTAGTTGAAAATGTTAGCAGTATTATTGAAGGAATTCTTATTTATTATCAGTTATAGAAGATCAGAAATCAACATTATGTTTAACTTTTTAGATTATTGCACAAGTAGAAATAATCTTCCATAAGAACTTTTGAGTTACCAAATTTATAAACACTTCAAAATTCTCAAAAAACAAAATAAGTCAGTTGACCTTTTATCCAGACTCTTCGGAACCTTTTATCCGAACACATAGGAGCCAACTTTGGTCCCAAAGCAGGGCCACAAGGGCAGTTGTTTGACGGGTGAACACGTGATGTGCCAGGCAAAAAAGCGAGTTCAATAAACTAGGGAGTCTACGTCATAGTGCCGGAAGCTGATGCAATTTGAGCATTTTAATACAAATTCAGAGCACTTTAGACTTCTTACCACTTTAAAACAAAATTCGAGATTTTCCTTTGCATGATCGACGAAATTTGCAATTCTTCTTAGCATGATCGCAAAATTCACGATTTTTCCTCGCTTGATCAGCAAAACTTATGATTTTTCTGCACTTGATCGACGGAATTCACGATTTTTACGAAGCCGATCAACGAAATTTGAGATTTTTTTTTTTTTTGTACCTGACCAAAAAAATTCACAATTTTTACGAAGCTCATTGACGAAATTTGTGATTTTTCAACGACTAATTGACGAAATTTGCAATTTTTACAAGACTTATTGATGAAATTTACGGTTTTTCTTCACATGAATGACAAAATTTAGGATTTCCCTTTGCATGATAGTTGAAATCTTTTATTCCCATTCAAAAGATTCAAAATTTTTACAAATCCGATCGTCGATATTTGTGATTTTTACAAAGCTTATCGACGAAGTTCGCAATTATTACTCGCATAATCAATAAAATTCACATTTTTCCACATCTGATTGACAAAATTTGCGATTTTCCCACATTTGATCAATAAAATTTGCATTTTTTACAAAGCTGATCGACAAAATTTGCTTATTTTACATAGCTGATCCAGGAAATTTGCGATTTTTACAAAGCTAATCGTCGAAATTTGTGACTTTTCCGTTTCAGATCGGCGAAATTCTTGATTTTTCCACGATTACTAATCGAAAAAAATTCACAATTTTTACGAAGCTGATCGCCAATTTTTTCAATTTTCCTGCACCCGATCGACGAAATTTTGAATTTTTTTATAGCCTGATTGATACATTTAGGGATTTTTCTATGTCTAATCAACAAAACTCGCAATATTCTCGTCACGAACTAACGAAATTTGCAATTTTTTGGAATCCAATCAACAGAATTCACGCCTTTTCCACCTTTAAGTGACGAAAGATGCAATTTTTCGCGCCCGATCAACGAAATTCACGATTTTTGTACTAAATCTGAAGAAATCTGCATTTTTTATGCGACAAGATGAAACTCACGATTTTTTCTATGGATAAATTGGCGAAATTCACGATGCTTTCGCAGCCGATCAAGGAAATATTAAAATTTTCAGGGCGACATCGTCAAGTTTGTGATTTTTCCGGGCCTTTATCAATGAAATTTGTGATTATTTTGTCCCAGATCGACAAATTTTGAAATTTTTTGTGTCAATCAACGAAAATTTCATTTTTTCTCGTGATAAATCGAGAAAACATGCCTTTTTTTGCAACCAATGAATTTAATTCGCAATTTTTTCGAGCATCATAAACTGAAGATTTTTATCTTGCATGATCAACGAATTGTGAGATTTTCCGTGCCCGGTCGACAAAACTTGTAAATTTTCCGTTCCCGATCGGGGAAATTTATTTTTTTCCAAGCCTCATGGGCAAAATTCTTGATTTTTCCATATCTGATAAGCGAAACCTGTGATTTTTCAGAGCCATATCAACAAAGCTCGCTTTTTACGTCCATGATGAATAATGAGTTTTGCGTTTTAATTTGTGCCGATCAATGAAATTTGCGATTCTTAAGTGAAAAAATTTTATGTTTTCCCGCGATAAAGTAACGAAATTTATGATTTTTTTCCTGCAACATATGCACAAAAATTGCAATTTGACGAAATTCACGGGCCATACGTTAACCCATCGCAGGCTACAGGTTGCACATTCCTAGTTTAACACATAAATTGCAAAAAAAAATGGGTGTGAGACAAAAAATTTGGTTTATTACACATGAAAATAACAGTTTGCTCTATCATCGCAGGAATAAATATCAAATCAAATAAAAGTATCTTAAAGAATATTTTAAAAAAATCAAAGAATAGTGCAATACAAACTACATTGAAGTGAAGATAGAAGTATAAATTACAGTAAATGAAATTATTCAAGTTTTATCATAATTTCATTTTATTTCTGCTTTTTTGCTGCTATCTTTGAGCAAAATTTGAGTTATTTTACTCTACTTTGCAAAAATGCATGATTTTTGAAATTTGCGTTTTTCCTCGCAATCCTTTGCCAAAATTCCCAATTTTCCCACTATCCTTTGACAGAATTTTCTTTTTTTCTGATACCTTAAAAAGAAATTAAAGTTTTTTTCATGACTATTTTTTGGCGAAATTTGCGTCTTTACCATGATTTTTTTTAGACTTGCCAAAATCTGCAAATTCCTCGCGCTTTTTCGACAGAATATGCATTTTTTTCAGTCATTCTTTGAACGAATCAGCTTTTCCCCCCGCTATTATTTGCAAAATTCATAATTTTCTGCGATCTTTTGCGAAAATCCGCGTTTATCTCTCAATTCTTTAACAGAATTTGCGTTTCCCCCCCTATCTTAGAATAATTTTTTTTTTTTTTTTTTGTGATTCTTTGACAGAATGTGTGCTTTTCAAACTACTTTCTGATGGAATTTTGCATGATCTTTTGATGATGTTCATGTTTTTTCCACAGTCCTTTAACAAAATTAATCTTTTTTTGCGAACCTTTGACAAAACTGGTGTTTTTCCACGATCCTTTAACAAAATTGGTGTTTTTCGTGATCTTTTGATGAAATTGGCAATTTTTCCCCGCTATTTTTTGATACTGTTCTCGTTTATTACGTGATCTGTTGACAAAATTGAGTTTTTTTGTGATCTTATTTCCGATTTTCGGATTGATGACATTTTTTCTTAAATTTCAAAATAAACCACTCCCGCAAAAAGCGGCAAAATAAAAAAATAAAAAAAAACTCCAGAAAATCACGAATTCACGGAAAAATCTCATGCCTGCATTTTTCAGAGTCTGCCAAGATACTGCAAGGTCAGCAGAAATTTTAATGGGTCTGCGCGGCAAACCCGCAGACCCAGAAGTCGGCGCCACTGTCCGGACATACATACAATTTCCTAAAATTTTATTAAAAGTTAGAATGACTAGAAAGAATTTAATGGTAAAATTAATGTCAGTCACATGACTACCAAAATAAAAACAAGTGGGTAAGTGTGAATGCAGATTGCACAAAGGGTTTTGTTTAATATTGCTTTTAAAAGACTTTATCCTTAATTTATCAAACAAAAATTGTTAATAGAAAATTAATAATTGCTTGCATAAATAGGCACCTGATCTGGTAAGTTACGTGTGCATAATACGAATAATTCTTTATGGACCTGTCTAATGAGATGTTGCACATTGTGTATGCTTAAACTTTCTAAAAGTGCATATGGGACAAAGTGTGTGTGGAGGGAGATGCATCGATTTGCAGAATAAGTTTTGTTTTAATGGAGTTTTCTGACAATATATTACTTGGGGGTGCATTCAAATTGGGAGAAGGTATTCCCCTCTCACCCCCCCCCCAAAAAAAAAAAAAAAATTTTGAGATTTTTTTTTGTTTTCATTTATCAAAAAGTGCTATCCCCCCCCCCCCCCCACACACACACCCTGAAGATACACAGAAATCTCTCCCAGAGAAAAGTGTTTGAATTAAACACTGGAAACAGTTATTTACATACTGTAAATGTCATTTACTTAACAACAAAAAATATTACAAACAATATAAATAATCATAATCATGCCAGTATATTTTATGCTTTTTAAAAATTAAGCAAAAAGTTTATCAAAATGATATCATAATGAGTGAGAAAGCTTTTAGAAAAGCAAATTAACAAGACATTTAAATATCATTACAATAAATGATATGCATGCAATGTTTTTTAAACCAAATATTAGTTTTCCATATATAAAATTTACAAAAGACGCTCTGGAATATTTTTTACTAATCATAATGACATTTTATGAAAAAAGTTCTGGGATGTCTCAGAAAAATAAACATATAATAAGAACTGCACTTAGTAAATCCTTCTTTTTCAATATTATTTTAATGATTAAAGTATTTTTATCAGTCATAAATTATTTTTTCAATTAAACTTTTTAAAACATTAAACTACGTGTTAAACAAGGTGTCAAACAAAAATTTAACGTTTCATTACACTATTTAAAAAAATAATTAACTGACAAATGTCAACAAAAATTACTTTCTACCGCAACTTTTGTTTTTTATAGAATACTAGAATAACGTATTATCAAGTTTTTTAAGACAATATGGCATCTAATTATTAAATGTTTTCTTAGATATTACATCTTTAAAACGGTTACTTTTACCATTTTTCTAACATAATCGGAACTCTAACAATTTTAGGCTAACAGCTTACTTATGCATCTGATTAGATGCAGTTAAAATTAAAAAATCTCTACATACAAACGCAAATTTGATGTAGAACGAGAAAAAACAATACAGTATACACAAAAGCATGCATATATTATATAGCTTACCTTGCTTTTCGGAAATGAAGAAGTAATAAAAATCCCGCCGATCGCCGCCATTAATTCCGAGAATGACAACAAACCAACGCCATCGCTCGTTTGGTTGGTTGGGGTTGATGTTTCACAAGTACAAACGTCTCTCCAATTCGAATTTCCTCTCGAAGCGAAATCAAATTCATTCGCGCTAATCTGTTTTGGCGCGTGTTCCGAGGAACTTTGTTGAAAGATAGAGGCAAGAAGATTTTAAAATTTTTATACTTACTACTGTCTTATCTATTGTAGAGGATTTTTTCTTTTTTTTTTTTTATCGTTATTGAATTAGTTAATAAAGAATATTTATAAACATATAAAAATCAATTGCTTTGCATTTTTTTAAAAATTCTCAATTACATAATTAAATTAGATTTTACTAAAAAGTAAGGACATAAAATCAAATTAAAATTAGTTTAAAAAAATTAATATTTTTTTACATATTTTTAAAAATAATTTTTAATAATTAAAATATATTTTATAAATTCATGTCAGCTTTTTTTTTTAAATAATTAAATAAAAATTTATTAAAATTCAAATTTTCCTACTCTTACATTAAAAATATTTTCCTAAAAATCGGAATAAAATATAGGATCGCTAAACTGTTGTCACCAAAGTCAGACAGACGTTTTTGAAGATCTACATAGGTGGCCCATATCGGTCCACACAAATCTACCAAGTGTTACTGAATGCTAATTCAACATTTATACGAATAATTTAATAGATTAATAAAATAATGTGTCCTTAAATTAAATGTCCTTAAATTATATAATAAGTATGCTTCAAAATGCATACTACAAAATTAATTTATATAGATATTTTATTAGCATTGTATATTAATAATAATAATTAATTATGGTATACATAATTACATATTATGTAGACTAAGGATAAATTTTATTTAAATTAACTTTAAAAACGCTATGGTAACATAAAAAAGCTGTCCCTGGATTCTGATAGGTTTTCTATCAAGATCTATATAGGTGGCCCATATCGATCTACAGAAATCTACATACATTTTCTGAATGCTGTACGGATATTACACTTCAACATTTTCACAATTAATTTACTAGTTGAATAAATAGTACACATGTATTATTAAAATAAACGCATAGTATATATGCCACGAAATGCATACTACAAAATTAATTTATATCGATATTTTATTATCATTATATAATAATAATAATAATAATAATAATAATAATAATAATAAATTGTACAATAAAAAATTCCGTATTATTTAAATTGTGATTAAATCTTATTTAAAATAACTTAAAAAACGCTGTAGTAACACTAAAAAGTTGTTTCCAGATTCTGATAGATTTCTATCAAGTTCTATATAGATAACCCATATCGATTTATACAAATCTACACAGATTTTCTGAATGCTGTACATATATAACAATTTCAACATTTTCTTACTTTTTACGGTTAATTTAATCCAATGGTAAGCTGATATACTTCTAACATTAATATAAATGCAGAATAAATGCACTTCGAACTATATGCTACAAAATTAATTTATATGGATGTATCTGGGTTTCTAATGGGCAAATGGGCCCAGCTAAAGCCCATCTGTCCATATTGGACCCATATGGAGCCCATATGGGCCCATAGTTCTGTGCTGCCTGGGTCACCGTTCACAGTATAGCGTTAAATTTCTTGCATTATGTCAGAGACATTTGACAGATGGCATATTTCAGTGCTGCCAGTAATGCCGGTTAGTCGCAATACACTTTTCACTTCAATAATCCCTACAGCCAAAATTCCCAGGATGTCAGATGGAGAGATCTTGGAGGCCATGCGTGATTAAAGTAGCGACTGATAATGAGAACCTCTCCTAAATATTGATCGTAGCAGGCGTTACACAGGCAGAACAATATGAGGTGGTGCCTCAACTTGCATAAAAGTGACTGTTTGCAGTGCCTGTCGCACTTGCAATTCAGAAATCCAACAGCGCTATCTGTTGGTCACCAATAGAACTTTTTTTTTTTTTCGTAGCCTCACAAAACCCAGTTTCTTTTTCATCCGTTTGGTGTAAACCGTATCTTTGTATCTTAATTCGTTTTCGAAATATTCGTTTTTACAGTTCGTCCTGACTTTTGTATTACCCGGTGTATAAATCACTTCGGAATGGTACTTAGAATATTAAAAGGGTTCAAATATAAAACTTTCTCCTGCAAAACATCTCACTTTCTCGCATTTAAATAAGTATTTCATTATTAAAATAGGAATACATGTGCTTCTGTATTATTAATATAAAATTTATCTTTTATAAAAATGTCTTAGTTATTAATAAAAAGCAACCAATAATAAAAAAAAAGAAACTATAAACCGACTTTTGTCCTGCGAAGGATTTGAACCCATAACGTCTGATTGCAAGCTCAACGCTCTAACCGTCCGGCTATCAGGATCACAATCGTTTTCAACAAATTATCTTTATAATTAGCACTGCAATTAATCAAATCCGTGATCTGTTCTCAATCTACACAGTAGCGACTACTGAGCGGATATCCCGTCCGCGATAAAAATCCACTCTATTGCCCTGCCTCTTGAGCTTGCACCAAACACGCGCAGCGCTCGTAATCCTCGAACACAGCCATAGTGAGCCACTCTCTGGGCGTGTTCAAAAGACACTTTTTTGCGCGCGCGCGCTCAGAAGATTCTGCTTGGAGTAGGTATTATCGAAGAAGAGAATTTTAAAGTTATTCAATTATTGCATTATTTTTATGGTTCAGAATTGGTAAATACAAATACTATATCTCTTTATAAATACAAATACTATATCCCTTTATCCTTTCAAAACATGATTCTCGTAACAGAAATACATACCTGTGACCACTCAAATAAAATTAAAAGTATTCCGGGAAAGTATCACGTGACCTATTTCATGTAATTAAGCCCGATCAGCATTTAAAATAAGATATCCAACCCTACTCAAAGCTGACGCGCGCTACGCAAAAAAAGAAAAAAAAACTGTTGGGCGGTTTGATCACGTGATTGTGCATTTTGTGCTTATCTATTATTGGTTGCACTTTGTTTGTAGGCAAAGTTGGTAGGTTGACTGATACAAATTTAAATTTTTTAATAATTTTCTTTTTATTTATTTAAAAATCATTTATCAGTTGCTTCATACTTTTCGTATTAAATAGAATGCTTTTAATAAACCAAGGTTGAGATACCCACACAGGGGGGGAGGGGGGAGAGCCACCCACCTCCCTCCAAACATTCGCAAATGTTTTTACACTTCTCAAGTTTAAAACTTTTATGTCAAATTTAATTAAAATTTTAATAAAAACTGCAATACATTTCCTATTTTTGATAGAATTTGCAAAAGTTACAACTCTAATTGGGGATTTTTTTTTTTTTTTTTTTTTTTTTTTTTTTTTTTTTTTTTTTTTTTACAAATATTAAATGCGTTAACTTAGCAAAATTATAAAACGAGTTGGCAAATATGAAAATTTGACTTGCAATTTAAAGTCTTCTTCCCCACCAATAAAAAGTCTTAGCGATGGCCCTGTATACACATATTACAAAATTGATTTGTAATTAGAGTTGCAAAAAGTCGGTTTATTCCCGGATTTATTTCCATTAGACCAGGTTTATTCCCCAAAAACCCGGTTTATTTCTAAAAAAACCTGCTTTATTCTGAGATTTAAACCGGGTTTTTTTTCCTAACCTTTGCAATGCTATTTGTAATCTATAATATTGGATGGATTTCAATGGAATTTACACTGTTAGTTAGACAGTTTTTCGGAAAAAGTTTTAGTATGTATATATTTCTTATTTTATGATTGTATATTTTAATACCGTGTGGATAACAGGCCAAAATATATCATAAAATTTAAGAAACAAACGAAATCCGAAATTATGTTAGTATAAGCAAAACACTTATTTTATACTTTCAATAGAAAAATTATAAACATTTTAATCATACTTTATTCATTACAAAACTAGAAGGCAAACACCAGATATTTCACCTCTTTAAAAAATATGTATGCAGATATTTTTAGTTAAAAAATGTGTATCTTTTACATTTTGCTTTTATAATATTTTCCATTTTGATTTTAACACGGTAAAATATCGACGCATGCATTATATTTGCACCCTAATCTCAATAAAAACTTACTTCTATTTTTTTTTTTTTTTTTTTTTTTTTTTTTTTTTTTAAGAACATTAAGAAATTATTTTTTGCGTTTACGGATATTTTCGCAGAATACTTTCTTCATCCATTTGCTTAATATATATAAAAATCCCTTTGGAACGATATTTAGAATATTAGAAGGGTTCAAATATAAAACTCTCTCCGCAAAAATCTCATTTTCTCGTATTTAAATAAGTACTTTATTATTATAATAGAAATACATGGGCTTCTGTATTATTAATATAAAATTTATCTTTAATAAAAATGCCTTATTTATTAATAAAAAACAACCAATAAAAAAATTTATATATATAAACCGACATTTAGCTTGCGAAGGTCTCGAACCCGTATCGTCTGGTTGCATGCTCAGCGCTCTAACCATTCGGCCAGCGGGTTTTAATTCATTTGTAACAGATTATCTTTATAATTGGCACCGCAAGTAATTACATCCGTGATCTGTTCTCCATCTGTTATTGAGCGCACAGTTTCAGTACCGGCATAGGCGTAGCGTGACCAAAACTTTTTTTTTGGGGGGGGGGGGGCACCAGCGAAGAAAAAACTGCGCCCCTTGGCAAATTTTCAATTTGGCGCCCCCCCCCCCCCCAGCCCCAAAAAAGTAACAAAAAGTCTTTTTCTTTTGGTAGGCACAATAAAACTAACAAACATAAATAAATTCTATTAAATGATTATTTCGCGTTTATTTTGGAACTTTAAAAGGTTTAATTTTAATTTAGAAATTCAGAACTAAATAACATATAGAAATTTGCTTTTTTTTGTCAAAAGGGTTCGCAATGTTTTAAGACGGAGAGGGGGGGAGAGGATGATCAAGAGAGATACAGAAATTCCCTGAAAATGATTGTCGGTCAAAAAATGAATAAAATCGTGGCTCGTAGAATAAATTTCGCGCATGTGGTGACCGTTTCTTTAGCATGTCCCTCCAATGGGAAATGCTAGAGGTCTACATGGATAGGAATTTCCAGGCACGGCCCGGTGTGGGTATTAAAAGTTTCACCCGAGCCCAACCCGTTTATATTTTTATAGTTTACGGCAGGTTCTGCTAGAACAAAAAATGGTGAGAAAATGTCAGTATTAATTGGATAATTTTACAGTATATTTTAAATTACTGTGTGTTCACAAGCCAGAAAATACTCAAAAGCAGCATTAATAATTGCTTAGACATTTAAGACTTTTCAACATTCAAATAAAGATTCATAAAACTTGATGTAGTTAAAAAAAAAAAAAAAAAAAAAAAGGTTGGTTGAAAAAATTCTAACTTTTGAAATTATAATAAAAGAAGATTTTGAAGTACGAGGATCATCGAAAAAACGAGTTTCCCACGGCATTTAAAAAGAAACAAAACATAATTACTCGGAAAGTTGGATCCAATTGAACTGGATCGAAATTCAAGACGCAATTGTATTGGAGAGAAGACAATCTTGTCATCAAGTGATTGGAATAGCTTATAAATCAAAAAGTTATTTATTTATTTTAAAAAAAATGGAAAATGCTATTCGATTCCAAATTACTTCAATCATCAGGCCTGTCAATTTTATGCCTTTATAAAGAAAAATGAGTCAGAAAGTGTGTCAAATTTCATATTGTTGAGCTGAGAATTTGAGAATAACCTTAAGTTGTACTTACAAAGATTATGTTAATATATGTTCATTATCGCTATTGATATTGTTACAGAACATATTCCTTGCCCTCCACATCCTGAGAAAAATTAGGTCTAGTTTTGTCTAGTCTCGACTGTGTAAAAAAATTCTAGCCTGATCTTGGCCCGGTACAAGTCTGCTAAAAAAAAAAAAAAAATAACCCCGATTCAGATGCCATATAACTGTCCGATGCCGATCTATATGCTGGACACTTCGTACATTTCTTTATTGATATTGTCAAACTATCATCGGCTCGTGACGCAAATTTATACATAGTCTTGCGAAAGTCACATTCTGTCGGCCCAGTAGAGATTTTTATATCGGGCCGGTAGGCCTGCTAAATTTTTTTTTTTTATCGATCCGGAACGGCAGGTTCGTTCAATTTTTTTGTTGGGCAGGTCCTTTAAATTTGTTTAGAGGCCCGATTAATCTATTACTATTTCTCGAAAACATATTGCTTGTCCCACTGTAAACAACTAGATCCAGTTTTGCTCTGATTCGACTATGCTGAAAAAAAAAAAAAAACATATATATGCATATATATATATATATATATATATATATATATATATATATATATATATATATATATATATATATATATATATATATATATATATATACATAAGCCGGATCTCGGTCCAGCACGGGTCTGCTTATGAAATTGAGTTGTGCTCAGATACGATGTGATTGTCCAATTATCTGATCTCTAATCTGGGCATATTATAATTTCTATAATGATTTTGTCAAACTAGTATCGGTTCGTAAAAACATTTATAATTGTTATTCTCGCAAAAGTCATAACCAATGAAAATGGTCCATATTTTATCGGCTTCGCTTAAATTTTTAAGTAGAGCCGTTAATGAATGAATAAATGTGAAATGAATGAATAAGTAAAATGAATAAAAAACTAGTCGCTGTGAGCCACCGTAATACTTACCCATCATGGATATGCATAATATAACATATAAAAATTAAACATGTGTGAAATATTTATAAAATATATTGCAAAACAAAATTTAATCGTACATTTAAATTTTTTAATATACCGTAATTTCGGGTGTATAAGCCGCAGATCAAACAATTCTTTTTCGATCCAGAATTTTTTAAGAAACAAATATAACTAGTCAGATCGCCATAACAGGGGCGTAGCGTGAAATTTTTGTTGGGGGGGAGAACCAAAATTTGGCGCCTTTTAATGTTTTGGCGCCCTTGAATTATTTGCACATTTTTTAGGAGAGGGGGGATAGTTATGCTACTTTTTATGTTTAGTTAATTATTCATGGCAATGGCATCTATTTAAGTGATATAAGTGATGCAGCCATGATTAAACTTCCATTTCCAGCGTGCATGCACATGTGCTGATAAAATATCTCTCCCAGCTCTTGTTTTTTCAAGGTCTAAAAAGGCAATGTAGAATGTTTGAAGAGAATCCGAATCCTGGATCCTTAAATTCATTTTCCTGACATGATAAGAACAATTGTATTTGGAAGAAAAATAAAAATACAGAACACAAAGTTAATTACAATAGAGTTATAGTGGTTTCAAAGCCGCAGCTTCCGCCCGAAACTTACTGGTCAATATAATTGAATTTAGCCTTCAATTTTTTCTGGTGACATCTTCCGAGATCGGGCCAACTACTATCACTCCCACCAATGTGGTGGGAGTGATAATAGCAATAGTGATAGTAGTAGTGATAGTAGTAAAAAAGGAACTATGTAAAAAAGGAATGTTAAATCTCTGAATGAACATTCGACCCTTTTTCAAGGAAGTAACGGTGGTCTATATACCAAATATACTGAATATTCCAGTTTCTGTAAAATGAAATAACATTTTTTCTCTTTTATAATCTTAGTTCCCCAGTAAATACAGATAAGTAAAAAATAACCTGTATTGAACTGCAATTGTAACACAAAACTTTAAAGTAGTTATTTTTTTCTAATGTGCATTTTTTAAATCGGTTGCACGATTATTCTATTAATTATACAGTACATTAACGAATACTTTTTTCCTGTCACTTTTTAACATGAAAAGACAGTCGTTCAAAATAAATTTCTCTCTTTTGACAATGGCTACTTTAAAAGCAAAAATCAATTATTTCCAAATCCCTTTATCCAATCTCTTGAACAAAAACATTTTTAACCCCTTAAGCAACATGTTCAATTTAGCAATAGTATACTGAATACCGGATATCATTAAATTTCGTCAAAAGTAATTTATCACAATAGTAATTAGCGACGCAAAAAACTCAGATGCATAGAATATTTCAATCTGGATTTAAAATAAAGACATTTACATATACTAGCATACGCAGCCCGCTTCGCCGGGCTTAATTTGAAAGTTTATTTAATAATTTATGTGTATGGTACGCTTCTCTCTCAGCTGGCGACGGATCCCCCGGTGACTCTCCCCGGACCATCGGCACTCCACGTGCGTCGGGTGAGCGTCAGAACAAACTTTCAGCATATACATATGGGTGGTTGTACTTGAATGCACAGACCTGCGCGTTTTTTTCTATCTTGCTTTTATACCTCTGGACCGAGTTGGCGCATTGCCAAGATTTGCTTCCTCTGGACCGAGTTGGCGCATTGCCAAGATTTGCTTCCTCTGGACCGAGTTGGCGCATTGCCAAGATTTGCTTTCCCCTGTGCCTCAATTAATTAATTATCCTCAGAATTCCTTTTATTTATAGAGATTTTGGAATTTCAGATAGAAGAGTTCACTTTGCACGTCGGTACATCGTGATGTTTATATAGTTAATTGAAAACTGTTATTTTTCAGATAAATCAAATTTAAGCTGTAATGTCCACCGCAAGGCAGAAAAAAGACCCATCAGAAGAGTGACAATAACTTGAAGTGTATATGTACAATTGATAAAACATAACAAAATTATATTTAGGAATCATATTATAAAACAAAAATAGAGCCAAAAAAAAAAAAAAAAAAATATTGCTCAGTTGAAAATGTTTTTGAAAAACATTTTTTTTTTTTTTACCACATAATCAGTAACTCTTGCAAGAATGAAATCAGTACCACTTGATCATAAACAATGCATTTTTAACTATAATGTTACAATTTAATATGCAGTGTTTTATAAAATAAAATCTGTGAAAATGCAGTATGTGGATACCAAAAACCTAAATAATAATAATAATAATAAATCATGTAAAACTGAATATTTGTTTGGTTCCATTCGATTGCATCTTACTGTGTTAGATTGCTTTTTCGAAAAACATTTGTAAGTAATGGTGTATTCCGATCCAAACTGCTTATTTTCGCATTTAATTTTGAATTCACTTTTGCTCTCAAATTCATCAGACTGACAGATTCTCTTATTCAGAAACTATACAAGGTGCCGTAAATCTCGATATTTTGATAAAGGCAGAAAATAGAGGGGAAAATGCTGTCAAAGTGGGCGTTGTGAACCGAATTTTCCGCAGCGGAAGACCTGGAGACGAAAAAAAGAACCATGCTGAAGCAATGATTGTTTATCAAATTCTAATAAATGGAGCGAAAAATAAGATCATACGGCACCTTGTACATCTCTTCAAAAATCACTCGAGCAAGTTTCATGTTTCCATTTTTAAAAATGAGTCTGAAATTCTATCAGAAAATTTCGATGTGTTGAAGGTAGAAAAGCATGTTTTCGAGTACACCCTTAAACATATATATCTTTTAATTTTTGGGGAAAGCTTCATTCCTGCCCAGTCCTGGGTTAAAACTAAGTCGATTATTAATAATATAAAAGTTTCAGAAATCCCCATTAATGAAAAAATAGCTATCTGTTTAGGAAATAAATAATAAAAATCATTAAAACTTAAATTTACCGGAAAACTGAGAATGCTATTCGATTTTTTTCCTATAATAATAGCAATGATTGATAATAAATGAACTCACAATTGCGTCAGAAATATAAACATTGTACTTTAAGAACATGCTTAATTAAAGGAAAATATGTACATTTTTTACCTTCGACTGCATCATCTTTTTTCATCCACTTTTTCATAAATTTGCGTCATTTCTTCGCTTCATAACTTCTTTTTCTCTTTTATTCCTGATTTTTTATTTTTATGTTTTATTTCAGTCATCATTCATGACTGAATTTCTTCTCTCTGGATGTCTACGAAAGACAGCTTTTTATTTTTATTTTAAAAAATGAACGAAAAAAATCGGTAGTTTTGAAAAGTCGCGTTATTAGCTTCAGTACAATCTGTCTACACTAGACACTGGACAACAAAGATGTATGTAGGTGACGCCCGGAAATTATCTAACCTCACACAAGGAAGGACATAAGAGGGGAGTTAAAATAATTAAGGTCAGATGACCCTGTCGAGGACCACCAACCTTGAATTGGAATAAGGGGAGAGCTTTTCTCCGAAAAATCACATTACATGTAGTAATCGAACAATGTCCATTTCCGGAATGTGTTCTTGTTTTCGCACTGGGGATAGCGCCTAGTAGTAATCTTAAAATGTCTCAAATGTAATGGATTGCCTATATTTTTTTGAAACCATAATTTATTTTCTTATAAATTTACAATAATATTAATTCCAAATCATGTTACTGCTATTTCATTATTTTTTTTTCCTTTTTTTTTGTGTGTGTGTAAAAAATAATCTAAGAATGCCACATTAATAATAAAAATTTTAGGTGCCTAACGGTGCCTTTAAACCTTCCATGGCGCCCTTTTTGAAACCCTCTTTTTTAGGTGCCTGACTGCACCTCTAAACCTTTTGTGGCGCCCTACTACTAAAACATATTATAGAACCATTCAAACGCACTACAGTCGTTTCCACATTTCTTTTCTCTTTCTATTTCTAAGGGTGACCAACAACTACTATAATAAGGAAATAACTGTACATCTATCCTGGAATTCATTACAAGCCTGTTTTTGAAATTTTTTATTTTGGATGCATACATTTTCTTCGGGATAGGAGTGGGAGAATAGAGGTAGTAACAAGTCTAAAATTAAGTGCCTTTTTCATGTTTTGTAAGTGAATGTGAATAGTAATTTATTTTGTAATTTTACATTTCAAATTAAGTTATTTTATAATTACTTATTACTACTTACAAAGCCTTTTTATCCGGGCGCCTGACAGCGCCCTTAAGCCTTCTTTGGCGCCCTACTACCTGAACATATTGGGAGGGGAGGCTCCCCCCTCCCCCCCCCTAAAGCTACGTCCCTGCGCCATAAATGTTTGTCTTCAATCAATAAGATTTCTGGGTCCAAAAAGAATTGTTTGATCCGCGGCTTATACACCCGAAATTACAGTACATAGTAATGCTTTATTAATCCCTTGGGGACAAGCGATACGTATACGTGCCGTAAAAAGACTTAAGAATTCTTGTTTATCCCCACCAGCAAAACTTTACTGCAAAATTTGTCTTATTTAATTGGAGCATTTTCTCGATTTAATACGGCACAAATTTCTGTTTTAAAAAAATGTTGACAAACATTAAAAATTTCGTAAAAGGCTCCCGTCGCAAAGGAGTTAATGAACTGCAGATGAGCCAATTTCGACAAATTATAAAACACCAAGCTACTCAAGTAGTGCCGAAATGTTAAAAAAAAAAAAAAAAAAAAAAAAAAAAAAAAAAAAAAAGCATCCTTATAACTCCAAAAATAATAATCATATTAACAGTTTACTACGTCGGATTAAGGGTCGCATTTTCAATTAAAATATATCTTTGAATCGAAATTTGAATGAAATACAGGGTCATGAAAAATCAAAGAATGTGAAAAACAGAATTACAAATATTTCGGCAACTAATAATCCGATCAACTTCATTCTTTATGCAAAATTTGTGTTATTTTATTTTATTTTACACCCACTCATTAAAATACAAAAATTTGAAAAACTTTATATACCTTTCATCAGAACAAATTTTTCGAGAATCCGAAAAAAAATAGTTCCGAATAATCGAGGTTACTGATATTAAATAGGCTTCGTTCCATTCTTACTACAAAGTTTCAAGCCTCTATCTCAATTTGTTCGGGAGACCGAGCGTTTACAGACACAAACGGACGGTATTTTTTTTTTTTTTTTTTTTTTTTTTTTTTTTTTTTCTGGAAATAAAAATGTTTTTTAGAATCTCCAGTATCTGAAACGTGTAAATCCGTCAAAAAAATTTTTTTTTCGATTTACAGAACGATTGCGAGATTTACCCTATGCTACGTATAATAAGTAAATAATACAAAAAAAAGTCAATTTCGATTTAAAAATATGAATTTTAATTTATAAATTTTAAATATTAATCATGTTTGAAGATCAATATATTTTCTAAAAAATGTAATTCTTTTTAAAGTTTTTAAAAAGTTTTGAATTTTGCAGAAAAAAAAAAATCATCTTTACTATTTGCAAAAATATTTATTTTTGAAAACATATCTTTTAAAAGAAAAAATAGTATTTTTATATTCTTTGTTACAAGATTCATTGAAAATATACGGATTGAAAAAAAATCCATAATAATAATAAGAAAAATAATAACAATAATAAATCCCGAAGACAGTTGAATATATTATTGAAAATCGTGGTGAAAATTTTTAGGACTTTTCTAGTTTCAAATCTATATTATATCTATACTATATATACTATATATATCATTAAATCTATATATATATATAATCTATATTATTCAAATCGAATTTTCTAGTATCAAATCATATATACTAATGAAAATGAATTTGTAAATATATCAAGAAAATATATGTTGCTAAACGCGGAAAATTAAGAGTTTAAATAAATATTTAAGCCGATTCTCGAAAAGATATTTTTTTCCTTGCACAACAACAAAAACTTTCTGACATATTTTCTGACTAAGTTTTAAACGTAAAAGCATGACAACTGCAGTCGTGATTATTGAAGAGATTTATGATCAAATGTTTATATTTCTATTTCTTTACAAACGAATTAAATCTTAAGGGAGGTTATGTCTCATGGCGGTAATTTTTTTTGCCTCACTTGCATTATCATCACTCGGTAATTCAGTTCAAAATGCCAAATTGACAACATCATCTAAAAGTACTTCTGAGTTTATCGAAAAGTGCAAAAGACTATTCAGTTATAAAATTGAAAATAAGAGCACCTGTTCGGATAAAAAAAAAGTGTGAAAAAATGCAGTTTGGATCTGAGAGTTACCTTGAAAAAACAATTTCTTACAATACTTAGCAATGATAAAAATTTTAGTTTATAGTTTTTTTTTTTTTAAAAAATAAGATCAATAAAAAAAAAAAAATTGTAATTTAAGAAATTACCCCAACCATTTGAAAAATGTTTCACTCGATACATTCATCTATCATTTTAAGCTAAATACCAGTTGTTTTATTGTGTATTATCCGTGCCACTGCTATAAATGACTTTATACATGCTGCAATTTGAAGGTACGGTTCGTTTAAGTTATATCACTCTATTGTCGCCAAGCATAAAAGTTGGCGACGAAAGAAACATTTCAAACTATTTAACATTGTTGGTGCAAAAGTAATCATTATTAAAATACAGCTTTGGCATATACTGTTATACTTGTAAGACTTTGGCATATATTGTTTGATTTTACAGAGCAGAATTTTGGTGATGGAGGTTTTAAACCAAAATCGATCGCAGCACATGCATCTGTGAATGGGTCCATCAGACATCGAATCAAAAAAGTTTTTTCCCAGTTTTTCCCAAGCCGATTGCTTTTTAGTTTTCTTTTTAGGTGGTGGAAAATCAAGAGTAATAGCTATAACATTTTCCGGCTTGTTAGAATCACTATTGGCACTCAAATTTTCCTGGTTAGAACCGACCGATAGTAAAACGCCATGGCTAGTGGATTGGTCGCCCTGGCGACATGATGTTTTACAATTAATCGGTTCGGCATTAAATTGCTTCCTTTTTCGTGATCGCCTTTCAACACGTAATTGGTTTTCAGCGGCTCAATAATCTTTTGATTTTATCATTTTCTGCATTGAAAGACGTTTTTGCGCCAAACCAAATACAGTATTACTCAGTTATCCCGTCGACCAATTTCGCCAAATGATACGAATCGCCAAACTAATAAGCAACTTATACATGTTGACTAAATTTTTATTTTAAATAGCAAAAGAAGAAATAAAAATCACTTTATGATTGTTTAAGTACGCGTATTGTGTTTAATATCATTGAATGCGATATTCACGTTCATTCATTTCTTTGGCTTCGGCTTTTTCCGTATCTGTTAATTTCCGTCTACCCATTTTTAAATTTGTTAGTTTTCTCCTTTATTACAATGATTTTAACCATTTTAATTTACTATTCAAATAAAAATTCTTCTAAAAGTAAAGAATTTAATTTAAATTCAAATAAAAACTCTTCTAAAAGTAAAGAAATTAATTTAAATTCAAAAGTGACCACATCATTCAAAAGTGGTAACATCATTCAAAAGTGGTAACATCATCGGGTCCATTCTCCCGAAAACAACAACCATTTTTCAAATGGTTAATAAAGAATTACCAACTTAACAAAAGTTTTTTTTTTTTTTGGGGGGGGGGGGGCTTCTTATAAAATAATAAGGTAATCTTGAGTTGTATTTTATATCATTTCATATTTTTGCTTCATGCGCTAATTATAAAATGATATTTTGTGCCAGTGGGAAACAGTGTTCTCGTATTTTACGACTCCCCTCTCCCTCCCAAGAAAATCATAGAACAAAATTTCTTTAGATTCTCAAAACATTGACCTAATGCATTTTGAATGGTTAATACTGCCACTGTAACATATAACAACACAATCGTTTTTTTTTTTTTTTTTTTTTTTTTTTTAAATAAGCGGAATACATTTAATTTCGCAGTTTGCTGGATACACACTCTTTATAGCTGTTTAAAATTTTACATACTCTATCCAAAAACCACCGAACCACACCTAAAGTAACTTTGGTACAATTTAATTTACTTAAAATAACAAATCATTGTGATCGTACATCAAAAGAAATTCTAGTGATAAGACATCGCGAGATAAAAATAATTAAAAATAATCCTCGCTCTAAATAGGTTAATTATTTCATGTTAATTAAAATAAACATGTATGTTTGCATTGTGATTATTTACAAAGGCCCTATCGCTTATAAATTTTTCGCAAAATTTCAGTTTAAAATACATTTGCCCCCCCCCCCCCAAAAAAAAATATATATATATATATATATATATATTAGAAATATTTATAGCTGGACTATAAGAAATTTTTCCTTGTAAATCAATTGTAACCCTAAAAGAAAAATGTAACAAATATACTACAAGGAAATTATTCTTAGAAAAAAATACACGCGTAGACTTATCACTAAATAAAACAGACTGAGATAATGTCTCGATTAATCATATTTATTTATAAGTTATTAATAAAAGAAAACCATATTTACAAAATTAATTAAATTAAGAAACAAGCAGATTTAAGCTGCAATTTTATACTTCCCCAACATGGAAGATTACTTTGACATTATAATAGTTTCTTTCTAACTTTTGCTTCAACATCTTAATACATAACATACACTGATTTACATCATTATTTTAGATTTTATCAATTTGATATACAAAATAAATTTACTTATTTTATTCGCTTCTTCATTATGTTGATAGCATGAAATCCTGTAAAAAATCTAGTTTAACTTATGTCTTTAGTAATTGTTAGTATTTATAAAAGCTAAATTTATATGGATCCGGTCGACATCGTACACTTGGTTTCAAATTCTTTTTTTATGGTATATATGTTACAGGCCAAACCCGATTTTAGGCCAAACTAGATTGGCCTAGGCCAAACTAGTCTATCCTAACGCCCATCGGATAAACTAGTTTTTCCTAGGCCAAACTAGTCTATCCTAACGCTTATCGGATAAACTAGTTTTTCCTAGGCCAAACTAGTCTATCCGAATGCCCATCGGATAAACTAGTTTTTCCTAGGCCAAACTAGTCTATCCTAACGCCCATCGGATAAACTAGATTTTCCTAGGCCAAACTAGTTTGGCCGGACGGTCATTAGGATAAATTAGTTTAGCCTGCTATTCATTGGTTTGAATTAGTTTATCCTAGGCCAAACTAGATTGTCCTAGGCCAATTCAATTTGGCGTGTTTTTTTTTAATCTACAGACCGCCACGGCGCCAACTTTCTAGTTTTGATCTAATTTAGCCTAGGCCAATGCAGTTTGACGGATTTTAGCTCATAGACTATCAAAGTATGAGAGCTAATGTGCTCGCAGATTCTGTGTGCGTGTATGTAACCATGTACGTATGTATGTACATATGCACGTACGTATGTACGTATGCACGTACGTATGCGCGTACGTATGTACGTACGTATGTACATAATGCAATAACTCCTGATAGAAATATCCAATTTGCTTCAAATTTTGGACATAGATTTACCCTGATAACAAACTTTCTTGATTAGTTTCAGGGGTTAATTCGATAAAAATAAGGGAAGGGGAACAAAAGACTAATCCGCATCCCCCTCCCCTCCTTAATTTAGTTAAGTCAGTTTTCCATGCAAAAGTATCAGATTTTATTAAAATTTTAGGTATAATATCATTTTGATAAGGTACATTCATGATTAGTTGTGGGTGTTCATTGTTTACATATAAAGAAAGGAGGAATGGGGGGGGGGGTAACACTCTTAATTTATGTACATAGGTTTTTCACGGATAATTTACCGATTTGTTTCAAATTTTGGATGTAGGTTTCTTCTGATAAGGCGTTTACCTGATTAATTTTGGGGGTTCTGAATTTAAATATAAAGATAGAGCGGATTATATTTTCAATCGGATAAAAACTTTTGGTTTTATGAAAAGATTTTTAATTCGTAACAGATATTGGTTTTCACACACATCACTTCACGCGATATTGTTCATATTAAAAAAGTAAATATCCGAATCATTTTAAAAATAAGAAAAAGCTTAAATAAAGCACGATACTTGAAATTTAAGATGGGAGGGGGGTGACACATGATATAAATTTATAAAAATATATTTCGCGTTTAATGCCACTATTGACGAATAGTGATTTTTACAAAAATCTTAAATTCTTGTTTTGAAGCACCGCGACATCGAGTAACATATCTACACATAGATTCTTTAACGGAGTTTTCTTAAGATACAGTTTTGTTGGTAATAGGGTGCGCTCCCTGGTGATGGAATGTAGAACTAATGCGAGCACCCTGGTGTTGGAATTTGGAACTAATACAACGCGATTTAGGTATGGACGAATGTTGAATCGAAGAGAAAGAAACATGATGATAAATATTTAAGAAAAAGGATTCCGCATCGAAATACCACTATTTTCTAATAGCAATTTTTGTAAAAATGTTAAATTCTTGCCGGAACGTTTTGAAAAATCCGTAACAACGTCTTTCAAATTCTAATTCAATCTGAAATTTAATGAAAATCTGTGTATTAGTACTACTTGAGATAGAAGTATCGCAGAAATCATTAAAAAAACTGGATAGAAGCGCTACCTATTGAGCCATTTACTCTAAAAACAAAAGAATATTAATTTATATCAGGGACTAACTGAATTTGAAGCTTGATGAAAATCCGTGCATTTCTTTTTGAGATAGAACTATTGCAATAATCATGAATAATGCCACATAGCAGCGCCACCTGTTGCACGATTTACTCCAAAAACTAAAATTACTTTTGTACTTTTTTATATCAAGGACTAACAGAATCTGGAGTTTGATGAAAATTCATGCATTAGATCCTGAGATAGAGCTATTGCAATAATCACGAATAATACCGTATAGCGGTGCCACTTTTCAAGAGATTTACTCCAAAAACTACAGAATACTAATTTATATCAGGAACTTACAGAATCTAAAGTTTGATGAAAATTCGTGCATTAATTCTTGTGACAGAGCTATTTCAGGAATCGGGAAAATTGAGCACAACAGCGCCACCTATTGAACAATTAACATGAAAACGTAAAAAGAATTAGTTCATATCACTGATTTACTGATTCCGGAAGTTTGATTAAAATTCGTAAATTAGTTTTTGAAATAGTGTTGATGCAAATCAGTAAAAATGCACTTTAGAAGCGCCATCTGTTTAACTATATACATTAAAAAGTAATCAGCATCGATTTATATCAGGGACTATCTGAATATAAATTTTTATTAAATTCCGTTCATTAGTTCTTAAGATACAGCTATTGTGGTAATTGTGAAAAATGTAGCATATCATAGCCATGTTGAGTGATTTACTTCAAAATAGAAACAACACCAACTCATGTCATGGACGAACTGAATCTAAAGTTTGATGGAAATTTGATGGTATTAGTTATTAAGATAAAGCTGATGCGTAAATCGTAAAAAAATGCAAAACAGCAGCGCCACCTGATGAGCGATTTACACCAAAACTAATCAGCATCAATTTAGATCAGAGACTACCTGAATATAAATTTTTATTAAATTTCGTTCATTAGTTCTTCAGCCGCGTCCCCACAGCCTGCGGTAGCGTATAGCAGGTGTGCTGCACGCGTACTGCCGAATACCCTCTTCCTTTTCGAACGAACTTCGAAGCGAACAAAATTTAAATCGTAGCAAGCGTGGTGAGCACGCACCGCCGAATGTAACCCTCCTTTTCGAAAGAACCTCGAAGCGAACGAAATTCGAACTATATCCCCGCTGTCCACGCCAGTCCGATAGCGGGCGAAGCCAGCAAGTTTTAACTAAGCCATATTATATTAGTTCCTAATTCCAACACCAGGGAGCGTACTCTATTATTAACAAAACTGTATCTGAATGAAACTCCGTTAAACAACCTATTTAGTAGATATGTTACTTGAGGTCGCGGCGCTTTAAAACATAGAATTTCCGTTATATTTCCTGATTTTGTTCGCAACCACATCCGCTTTCACGCTGAAATGTAACTTTTTTTTATAAATTTATATCATATGCCATAAATTATCACAAAGTTTCAAAAGTTCCAGCAAGAATATAACATTTTTACAAAAATTACTATTAGAAAATAGTGGTATTTCGATGCAGAATCCTTTTTCTTAAATATTTATCATAATGTTTTCTTTCTCTTCGAGGTTCGTCCGCTTCAACATACGTCCGTTTCAAGATTTTATATAAAAGAAGGGGCCCGATAGCGGGCGAAGCCGGCTGTTTTGAACTAAATCGCGCCCAAATTCCAACACCAGAGTGTCGCGCTATATTAGTTACACATTAGTCCGTTATATTAGTCGCGTTATATTAGTCGCGTTATATTAGTCCTACATACGTACGTACATAAGTATGTACATACGTACATACATACGTACATGGTTACATACACACACACAGAATATGCGAGCACATTAGCTCTCAGGCTTTGATAGTCTGTGAGCTAAAATCGCGTCAAATTGCATCGGTCCAAGCTAAATTAGATCAAAACTAGAAAGTTGGCGCCGTGGCGGTCTTTAGATTCAATAAAATCACGCCAAATTGAATTGGCCTAGGACAATCTAGTTCGGCCTAGGATAAACTAGTTCAAACCAATGAATAGCAGGCTAAACTAGTTCATCCTAATGACCGTTCGGCCAAACTAGTTTGGCCTAGGAAAATCTAGTTTATCCGATGGGCGTTCGGATAGACTAGTTTGGCCTAGGAAAAACTAGTTTATCCGATGGGCGTTCGGATAGACTAGTTTGGCCTAGGAAAAACTAGTTTATCCTATGGGCGTTAGGATAGACTAGTTTGGCCTAGGAAAAACTAGTTTATCCGATGGGCGTTAGGATAGACTAGTTTGGACTAGGCCAATCTAGTTTGGCCTAAAATCGGGTTTGGCCTGTAACATATATAAAAACAAACAAAATTTAAATTGGCGCCCCTTTTGCTTTTCGTTCTGGCGTCCGAGGCATATGTCCCTTTAGCATTTCTTAGGAAAATTGGTTGCCGTTCGCAATTATCGGTGAGGCAATTATCTCTTCAGTTTCACACTGAAGAGATTTTTAAGCAAAAACTAACCTATTTAAATTACACAAGGCATAGAGGTGCATTTGGTACGGTTTTCCTTTTGAATTTTCCGGTCGTGAGCCATTTTTATGTAAATTCAATATATATACATATGCATTTTTCTATGTAAAGACAAACAAAATCTTCATTTGGCGCCCCCCTTTTGCCTTTCGTTTTGGAGTTCGAGGCACATGCCCCCTCTACACCCCTACGGAAATCGTTTGGCATTTGGAAATTATCGGTGAGGTACATTTTCACCTAGAAGAGAGTTTTGAGTAGAGACTGACTTGTTTAAATGGCAGAAGGCATAGAGATGCATTTGATTTAGTTTTCCTTTTGAATTTTATGGAAATGAGACAATTTTGTATGTAAAGAAACAAATCTTCATTTGGAGACTCCTTCGCCTTTCGTTTTGACGTTCGAGACACCCCCCCTCCCCCTCTGCAATTCCTAGAGAAATCGCTTGTTTTTTGGCAATTGTCGGTGAGATACAGTTTCATACAGAATAGGGTTTTTGAGTAGAGACTGATTTATTTAAATGATAGACGGCATAGAGATACATTTGGTTCAGTTTTAATTTTAATTTTCAAGCGGTGAGACATTTTATGTAAATTTAATATATATTCTACATATACATTTTTTATATGCAAAGACAAACAAAATCTTCATTTAACGCACCCTTTGTCTTTTGATTTGGCTTAGGAGGCACATGCCCCATTTGCAACCCCCAAGGAATTGCTTGGATTTTGCCAATTATCTATGAGGTACAACTTCACATAGAAGAGGGGTTTTGGAACAGAAACTAACCTATTTAAATTACAGAAGTCATAGAGATGCTTTGGTACAGTTTCCCTTTCGAATTTTCTGGTTGTGAGACATTTTTATGCAAATTCCATACATAAACACTTTTGTATGTAAAGACAAAAAAATCTTCGTTTGGCGCCCCTTTCGCTTTTCGTTATGGCGTCCGAGACACATGTCCCCTCTGCAACCCTAGAGAAATCGGTTGGTTTCAGGCTGTGAGACATTTTTATACAAATTACATACATATATATTTCTGTATGTAAAGGCAAATAAACTTCGTTTGGCGCCCCCTTCGCTTTTCGTTATGACGTTCGAGACACATGCCCCCTCTGCAACCCCTAGGGAAATCGCTTGGTATCAGGCTGTGAGATATTTTTATGCAAATTCCATACATAAACACTTTTGTATGTAAAGACAAAGAAATTTTCATTTGGCGCCCCTTTCGCTTTTCGTTATGGCGTCCGAGACACATGCCCCCTCTGCAAGCCGTAGAGAAATCACTTGGTTTCAGGCTCTGAGACATTTTTTTACAAATTCCATACATATATATTTTTGTATGTAAAGACAAAAAAAACTTCGTTTGGCGCCCCCTTCTCTTTTCGTTATGGCGTCCGAGACACCTGCCCCCTCTGGAACCCCTAGGAAAATCGCTTGGTTTTTGGCAATTGTCGGTGAGATACAGTTTCATACAGAAGAGGGTTTTTAAGTAGAGACTGATTTATTTAAATGACAGAATGTATAAAGATACTCTTGATTGAGTTTTGCTTTTGAATTTTCCGCCTGTGAGATTTTTTATTCAAATTCGATACCATGTAAACAAAAAAAGCCTTCATTTGGCGCCCCTATGCTTTCTGTTCTGGCGCCCGGGTACAAATGATTGGGGGGGGGGGGCACGTGCCCCCCCCCCCGACGCTACGCCTATGAGTACCGGTAGGCATTTTTGCCGATCCCACCGAAGCTTGCATAGGGGAGAAAAAATACGGGCTTCTGATTGGTCGAAAAATTGTTTTCAAATCAATTAGGAGCGTATATGGGAATATCATTAAAATAATAATAAGATGAAGAAATTGCATTTTTTTAAAAGTAATATAGAACAATTGAGTTTGACGCCATAAAATGAAAATACTATTGTTTCTAAATAAATTGTTCTGATTGTGTGTATATGTGCATATCATGTTAAAAAAATAGAAAGAAGAAATGACAATTCTATTTTTAATTATTTTCTAAAAGTAATACAGAACAATTGTTAAATATCCTAATTAACTTCTTTAATTATAAATTCCGAATTCTCTATTTCTTTATCTATTAATAAATATGTAAAAACAGAAGGAAAATCCAGCTTTCAAAAGCTTTAAAGCAGAAATTGATGATTAAATAAACGTAAACTCAAAAATGAAGGAAAGCAAAATTATTCAACCGATCAGAAGCCCGTATTTTTCTCCCCTATGCTAGCTTCGGTGGGATCGGCAAAAATGCTACCGGTAGCACAGTAGCGACTAGTGAACGGATATCCCGTCCGCGATAAAAACCCACTCCATGTCCGTGACTCCTGAGCGCGCGCGCTCAGTGCGCTTAAAAGCTGAACACCCCCTCTGTTAGTTAAGGAAGGCCAACCAACCAACCGAGCAAACAAACAAGAAACAAGCAATTGTGGGAAATCAGAAGTGAAAGCCGCCGAAGTTTTTAAATTCTTCTAACAGTGAACTTACAATTTTGAAGGCAACATAATTGCATGCTGAATTTCTTTCTGAAGTTTTTTATGATTTCAAATCCTATATATCGTGGGATTGCTTCGCTTTATTCTTTAGCTATATTTAAAGATTCAATCAGAATGTTCTGTTTAAGTAATTCTTGCTGTAAGCACAATTTGAATCCCATTTGTAGAAAATCAAATGTTTATTCTGTTGAACGATTTAATGTTCCTGATAACAAAGTTTCATGGAGTATTCCTTGGAAATCGTATTTACCAAGTTATTTCACTGCCGAACATTTGAAATATGCTCAGTGGGCTGATCAAGAAATAGGAGAGTTAGTCATATTTTGCCGAATTTTGTTATCGGCGTAGTTTTTCTTTTATTTTCTGTGCATATTACAACTACAAGTAAAAAAAAAAAAAAGTATTGCATCACCCTTTGTTACACAAAACGTGCGATTAATTGAATACAAAATCAATAATCATATTTTATTAGTGTTTTCGATTTCGGCAAATATATGTCATATACACACCGGTGTCCAAAATGACATTATTTTGTGCAATATGGTAATCCGACTTTTGTTGCTTAGTTAATAGATTGTTTCTTTTATTTAAGATTTTAAAATTATATAAATAGTTTTGTTCTATACTTATTTATGAAACTTCTTTTATTTATTGTTATTTTTTTTAAATATATTAGAAAATAATTTAAAAATATATATGTAACTGGTGTTTGAAAACTAGATTTTCATTATATAAGCTTCTGGGAAACGAAAAAAAAAAAAAAAAAAACATGCCAAACCGGTGCTTGTATGACATCAGTATCTTGTTTTCTTTTAAGCTTCCTTTTTAAATATTGAGTTAACATCAAGTGATGAATGTAAATCAAATACTATTGTCTATTTTATAGTTTTTTTTTTTTTTTCTAAGACAATATTAACTTAAATGCAGGGATATAAATTGAGAATTATAAGAAAAGCGTCAAATGACATATACATTTTTTTTTTTTTTTTTTTTTTTTTGGTAGGTGCCAAATAGAATTTTATAGTTGCTATTTCATGTTACATCATATTTTCTCATTTCTTTTTGCAACCATGCTAACAATAATATTGTTTCTATTTTTATATGTTAAGACGGGGGTATGGTGTATACATATTAAACATTATATCCTTCTTTTATTTACTAAATCAAAATAAAATCTGGTTTTCTATAAAACTGATTACAGTACATTATATAGATTCTAGAAAAATGCTTAACTGGTTCTTTTTATGAAGCTAATATGAATCCAAAGAAACAACATAAAAATTAAAATCATATTTAGTTTTTAAGATCAGATATCTTAACTATCTCTATCTAATCTCAGCATCAATCATTGGTTAAATAAGTAAGTGCATCAGAGTTATAAATTATGTTTTCGAACAAGGTGTGTGAGAGTTTTATGGACATGTGGCTCTCTGTGGTTCTAAGTTTTTATAAGTAATTGGTTAAGGTGATTGATAAATGCAAGTGTTGTCTTAAACACATGCTGCTGTCTAATATTTTACAGAAAACAGGATTATTCAAGTGTGTGCAGTGAGGTATAACGTTTATTAAAGTCTTAATAAAAGCATTTGTTTTAAAAAATGTAAAGTGAAAAAAGCTAGGCATCAAATTTGACGGCTGGATATATAATTTTCAGACATAAAAAAAAACACCATTCCTTACTATTGAAAATAGTATTTCGAATTATGCATATTTCATAATATATTATATTTTACAATTTATTTCATATTCCCAATTAGTATATGCATGAATATATTCATTCATGCAAGTGGGCACATATGCACTTTTAAATAACAAAGAGCTATTCAAAATTTTAATTCAACAAATTTTATTAGAACATTTTTTGTTGTTGTTTTAATTTTATGTTATTATGTATTAAACTCTCCTCAAATACTGAATCCTTCCTAATGTCTCTTTCAACATTGTTCATTTTATGACTTAATCTTTACACACTGACCTGTAAGAACGTTTCCATGAATGCTTTGATGTGTTTAATTTTGTCATAATTGAATTAAATATAATTCTTAAGAATGTGTAATATATGTAGAACTATGAAATATAGAAGTTTAAAACAAATTTCTTGAGTATATATTTTTTTTTTTCCAAGATTTATAATTTTCAGACATAATGCCTTCACAATTGACTTCTAGAGGTTATAAAGACATATTTCTTTGAAAAATTAAATAGAAATTTATAACTTTTTTAATAGGAAATAATTAAAAATGTATTAAAAATAAATCAATCCAAATTTGATATGGATTCGATACAAATTAACACTTTAAAAATAAAAGCCGGCTTTTTTTAAGTGGATAAAACCAAAAAAAGCCAGCCGGCAACCCTGAACCCAACCCTGCTTAAATGCAATTAACTTTGTCATAAATATAAGTGTTCACTCATGTAGAGTATTAATATGCTTTATTAAAAATATAAATGTCTTAACATTAAAAAACTACTAAAATAATTTTAGGTGTGAATATGACAGCTTTTCATGTAATTGAAAAGTTAAACATTTAAAGACTTAAAGCCATATTTTAAATTGAAATAAAGCGAATTTTTAAAAATTGAAAAATAGTTTGATCCAGAATTATTTCAGATGAATAAATGTATATGATTGAGAATTTCTCTATGTGATTCTACTGTAAGATATGTGGGAAAATTTCTCTAATCTCAGCTTTCTTCTCTCTTAATTTTTTATTTATATTTTCTATGTTCCTATGAATTTTAATTGTTACCAACTTTCCTGTATAAGCTAATCTCTGCTTTTAATGAGATTTTTCAGTTTTGTCTTCACTGTTTAGAGGAGTCTTTTAAAAGCCAGTACTATCTATTATGTACTTCATGGTATACATAAAAAACCAGGGCAGCAAAAAAGCCGACTTTTTTTTTTTTAATGCCAGACTGCCTGGCTTTTACTGGCTTTTTTTTCAGTGCATATTGTAATATTTATTTTTAAGAACTATGTACAGTAGAACCCCGATAATCCGGATCGGTTTTTTCATTTTTTTTCACCTTTGAGAAGCAATTGGTGAAAAAGTTTTTGTTTTATTATTCAGAATACGACGATGCAACAAGTTAATGTTAAAGAAATTAGCCAATCGCTTCTCAAACTTGAAAAAAAAGCGAAAAACCCGATCCTGATTATCGGGGTTCTACTGTATATTGTTTCCCTTGTTTGTGGAATTATTTTTTTCTGCAATATTATTCAAATCAAAATGCATATTCAATAAAAAAATTATAGTAGATCCACTGCAAATTTTCTGAAAAACCCAATATACATAAACAATATAATAATAATAACGTACTGCAATAATGTTTTTGACAGAGCTGCTGATCTTTTAGCCAGGCCGGTTTTAACCGGTTAACTTTTTCGGGTTTAAACTACTTCAGAAAGGTTGGCTTTTCTAAGATATATATTTCTTTTAATCTCTAGTAAATAAATTCACAATTAAAATATAGCTGAATTGACAGCAGAATTGTTCTTGTGGTCAACAAATACTAGGAAGTAAGGAATTGCTAGTAAGAATAGAAAAATAGATACTACTAATAAAAATTTATGTGATAAATACTTTTAAAAATAGTTTAAATGATTTTTACCAAATACAATATTTATTTTGAAAAGTAATACATTATTGATCTATGGAATAAATTTGAATCATTTGACTTGAGTACATTTTCACCAATATTTCTGTTTTTTTCAGCACCTAAGCTGTTTCTGATCTTGTTTCAAACAAAACCTTATGTTAAAAAAAAAAAAATCAATCCTCCTGCCATTCTTACACTTCTTTAAGAGTAAATGTATTAGTTCCTGGAATCTTGTCAATCCATTAACCTATTAAACTAAGCCCATCTTAGAGGAAGTTGGGGATTGGTAAATATATTGACTCAAATGTGTGGGTAGATTTTTAGAGGAACAAGAACAAAATGTTCACTCATTATATAAAAAAGAGCATATTTGCAAATAAACACTTCCATCAAGCAGTCTACCAATTCATTTTTCTCATAGCAATCATTGCAAGAACTATCATACAGGGCCAGGCTGATAGTCCATCAATCCATTCCCGAACACTGAGTAAAAATAATTGAGGAAATTTTCTTGTCTAAAATTTTTTTCACAAAATTCTGGATTTTGCAGAAAACATTCTCCACACGGCGTGCATGCATGCACTTGTATTATACATCTCTGCACTTATCTTGTTGTAATGATTAATAATTAATCCTCTCACTCCTTTATTTTTCTTTTTTATCAAGCTTTTCTAAAAATTTGCACATTTAATTTATTACATATTTGAAATCTACAAACGTTTTACAGTTAAAAAGTTAAAATATGTATGTATAGTTTTTTCTGTGAAACAACTCTTCCTTAATATACAAATAATTCATTAAAAAAAAAAAAAAAAAAAAAAAAAAAAAAAAAAAATATCAGAAATTATAGGTTGCTCAAATTTTATTACTTTTACATTGCTAACGTAAATGGTGGGATGTATAGCAAGAAAGTTAAGTAATGAGAATGCTATTTCAAAATATATGTTTCTTTAGATTTAGAATTTATAATGCATTACTTGATCTTTTCTATATCCTACTGGAATATTTGCTTTTTTAAGTTGCTATTTGTAATTATTTGAAATTTTATTTTACATTTGTTACAATTTTCAGATATTAGCTAGCTTTTAATTATCTCTCTTTTCTTAGTGAAAATTTCAATCCCCGGTGGAATGAACAAGATGGAGGTATTGATAGAAGAAGTTATAATCATGGTAAACAAATTCAGTATCTCGTTGTTGATGGATATCCTCTTAATCCTAGAGGAAGAACTGGTTTACGTGGTCGTGGAAGACTTGGTCGCTGGGGTCCAAATCATGCTGGCGATGCCATTGTAACAAGGTAAAGATTTTGTTTTCAGTTATATTTAGAAAGATATCTACTTTTGCATCATACCTTTACCATTTGGTCCTTTTTTGTTTTGGCATACTTTCTTGGTTGCAATTAACAGTTTGATTTTACTTCTTTCATGTGGCATACGTCTTTGTAAGTGCAATCATGGTAGACATTAAAATTGATTGTTACAGTAAAATTTCGATAATTATGGAAAACTTATTTATCAAATAACAATAATCTATTAAACTATCTTTATAATACAATTCTCTATGTAATGTATAATTTCTCTGACTTAAAAAGATTTGCAGTTGAGAGTCTGCATTTCATATTATAGAAATATTTCAGCCTTCTTGAGGACTAACAAGGGAATCTTTTTTGGTGGTGTTCACGCCTAGCATTGAGATTTGGTGCATTTTAAAGGCGTAAATTAAAAAGTTTGAAAATCAAAAAGAAATTTGTGTTAAAATCATTTTTTTTATTTTGAATTACCGTAATCTTCTGAAAATGCTATTTGGTACTGCTCTGTTATCCCGTCGACCGATTTCGCCAAATTATACAAATCACCAAACTAATAGCCAAATTATACATATTAACGTAATTTTTACTTTACATAAAAAAACAAATAATTAGTAGAATATTAAATAAAAATACAAATAAAAAGTCTAAGTAAAAATCACTTAATGACGTTTTAAACACGTGTATCGTATTTAATGTCATTGATTGACATTCACGATCATCCATTATTGGCATTTAATTGTATAATTTGGCAATAGTATTTTGGTTGACGGGATAACAAAGTAGTACCTGCTATTTTTGAGGCCACTTATCAATCTTTTACATAGTTTTTGGGGTTTTTTTTAAAATTATTTAGAAATATAAATTGGTTAATAATAAATATAAAATATTGAAAAAATTTTAAAAATTTCTTCAAAAACCTACAAATTTGAAAAATTACAACATTATTATATATATATATATATATATATATATATATATATATATATATATATATATATATTTTTGTGGAGAAAAAGTTGGCGTATTTTCAAAAGTACAATTTTCCGGCAATTCTAATCGATGTCATAGCCCCCAAATAAGGCAAGCAAAAAATTCGTAGTGCCATATTTGGCTACTTAACTCATTTTTGGCATGAAATAAACAAATAAAAATACAATAATAAAAATTTAAAGCATAAAAAAAATACATAATATGATTTTAACAGAGAATTTTTATTTATTCTCTAACTCTTAAGTATAGGATTACAGAACCAAATCTCAATGCTGGACACAAGCAACACCAAAAGAGATTCCCTTGTAAGTTTGAGACATTATTTCACCTTTATCTCCTTAATTTATACATTTTTAATAAAAAAAAAAAAATGTTGCTAATATAGTTAAACTCCATTATAACAAACTCCAAGGGATTGAAGGTTTTGTTTGCTATATCCAAAAAAAGAAAAAAAAAATTAGAGTATTATTATTAGCTGCTACCTCTCTGTTCAATAATGAGGTATTAATAAAAAACTGCAAAATCCATTAAATATGATCATTAATGAATTAAATTGACCAAAATAAATTACATTAAATTAAATTGACGCATTACTAAACCAGAGTTTTCCCCCAGAAGGTTTCAGGGGGTGCTCTGGACCCTCCTGAATATTAGTTTAGAAAGTAGTGCCCCTCTTGCCGCTCATTCAAAAAAATAGTGCCCTTCTTGCCCCTCATTTGAAAAAATTCAGGCCTTACTGCTGTTGTGTCCACACTAAATGCGCACCTGCTTGTTGTCTTCTCATACAAAAACTTAGAATCGTGCATTCTCAAAACTTGCATCACAGTAGACAAATCTTGCTAGGTCAAGGTCACAATAAACAAATTGCTGGTCGATGACACAATGCCTTCTGCTCCAAAAAAAAAAAAACATGTACCAATAAAATAGGCTAAAAGAGAGGAAAAATATAAGAAAAATTTTTTTGTTTTTCTAACCAGGAATGATTTTGTACCAAAAATTTAAGACATTCAGTTCTGGAAATTTAAAAAAAAAAAAAAAAGGTCATCAGTTAGAAAATTCAATTATTAAAAGTATCGCGAGTTTCAGCAAATTATCAGCAAAATTTTTCATCAATTGTTTGCAGAAGAAAAACACAAATTTCATCAAAGAATCGTGAGAAAAAGTATAATTTTGACAAAGGATAGTGAAAAAAAGTATTAATTTAATCAGTATGTAGCAGACAAAAGTGTGAATTTTGTCAAAATGCAGAGGAAAAATATGAATTTCATCAAAGATTCACAGAAATGATGAAAATAAGAATTGAAAAAAAACTTCAAATTTTGTCAAGGGGCCATCGAAAGGACATGAATTTTTCAGAATATTGCTTGCAAAATTTTAATTTTGTCAAAGGGACACAGAATAAACATGAAATTTGTTAAATGACCATGACTAAAAGCAAATTTTGTCAAATGTCTGCAGAAAAAATACGATTTTTTTCAAAGTGCTGCTGAAGAAACACTAATTTTATCAAAGTACAGCAGACAAAAAGAGTAAATTTCGCCATAATGCCATGTGAAAAATGCAAAATTCATCATATAGCTGAAAAAATATATATATATATATATATACAATTTTTTGATGAAATTTCAGTTTTTTCGCAATTCTTTGTTAAAATTCACATTATTTTTATGCTATTCCTGAATGAAATTCACATCTTTTCACGATCCTGTAACAAAATTGGCCACAATCCTATGACAAAATTGATGATTTTTTCAATAATTTACAGAAATGATTTTTTTTTTTATCATTTGTCAAAATTTATGTTATATGTTATGTTTGAATTTTCAGAGTTATGACTGACTTTTTTCAATTTTGAGAAATGACTGCCTTAATTTTTCTTAATTATGGGGAGAAATCTGACAGAATCACAAAAGTGATTCAATGCTAAAAAAAATATTGAAATTTACAAAGATACTGAAAGGTTATATCAGAGGTGGAGGAAGGGCGGGGGAGCAATTCCACTCCCAGCATGAACTATGTATTTTTCTTTTGTGTCCCTTTTTTAAAATTTGTGTTTTTTTTTTTTTTTTTTTTTTTTTTTTTTTTTTTTGTGATCTTGTTTTTGTCATCAATGTTACATCAATATCACTTTCTTGTTGATCAAGGTTTTTCTCATTATTTAATTCCTTTTTATTGTCATATTTAGTAATTTTAATTGAGTGCAAACCCTTTAAGCATTAACTGTAAAGTTAATTGTAACAACTCTGTTCACCACATTTTAGTTATTTGTTGTTCTTAGTTAAGTGGGGTCACCCTCAAGGATGTGGTGGAGCATAGACGTACTTTTTGGATTTTTTAAAGGAGCACGACTGTGTACTCTGTTTCTTATAAGCTTATAGTATACACGCTCTTTGGATTACCCTCTGCTTAGACTATATATTTTTTGTTACTTTTGCAACTACACCTCTGGTCACTGAGTTTCTGAGATAATTTTTGATCATTTTCTTTTTGCTTTCATTATTAAAATAACCATTTATCAAACTGTAAAAAATCTGAAAGATACTTTGAATCCTTTGCTTTGAAATGTATGCTTTAATTATTCATTTATTTGAAATTTAATATTGAAGAAAAAATGTTTCTCAAATTTTGCAAAACGATATTGACATTTATACATTTTATAAAGGTCTGTGTCATTCATTCTTAAATTTTGATTATTTTATTATTATTATATTTCAACTATAACATGTATCACCATCTTTAAAAGTGATTATAAAATTTTCAACTATTATATTAAATACTTATATCAGCATGTCAAACTAAGCTAGTGATGGGCGATTCTGGAAATTTTGAGAATCGATTAAAATCGATATCGTATAAAACAACATCGATCATAATAAGAATCGATTTCTCAGTTCTAGAATCGATATTTCGATATTTAGGTTCACACAGAGAACTGAATCTAATTAATTTTTGGTGCATATAGCCTAACAGGTGGTGCTGCTATGCTGCATTTTTTGCGATTTGCGCAACAGCTATATCTGAATAACGAATGAACGGATTTTCATCACATTTTAGATCCAGTTAGTCCTTGACATGAATTGATGTTTTTTTCATTTTGGTGTATATAGCTTCTCAGATGGCGCTGCTAAACTGAATTTTTCACAATTTCCACTCAGCGCCATGTAAAAGGGGGGGGGGGGGCGAAAGGAAGCGGTCGTTCCGAGCATGGAAATTTAGGGGGCGCCAAATTTTTACTACTAACATCACTTCTAGCCTATCACAAGAAAAAGTTAATGGGGGGGGGGGGGGGCTAAATTGGAACTTTGAACCGGGTGCGGTTCTCTTTTCACACGCCCCTGTTTCCATTTTAGCTTTATCTCAAGAACTAATGCACAGACTTTCATAAAAATTTAGATTCAATTAGTCCTTGATATTATTTTATGCTAATTACATTTTGGTGGAAATCGCTTAAGAGATGGCGCTGCTATACTGCATTATTCATGATTAACACAATAGCGCTATATCAAGAACGAATTTTCATCAAAATTCAGATTCAGTAAATCTCGGACATAGATTAGTGTTATTTAGTTCTTGGTGTAAATTGCCCAACAGGTGGCGCTGATATGCTGCATTTTTTATGATTTCGCAATAGCTGTATCTCGCGCTTTCATGGATTTTCATCAAAATTCAGATTCAGCTGGTACTTAATGAAAATTGATCCTGATCAATTTTTGGTGTACATCACTCAACAAAAAACGCTATTTTGCAGGGGGGGGGGGGCGGTCTGAGGTTTCTTTAATTCTTCTATCTTAGAAACTAATACACTGAAATTTTAGAATTGGCATATCCGTCTATTTTATCTTCGACTTTTGAAAGAAAATGAAAATTATATTACCTTCAGAGAAATCGATTAAAAATTTTAAAGTATCGATTAAATCGAGTTGGCCGTAGTATCAATTAAATCGATTTAAAAAATCGAAATCGCCCATCACTAAACTAAGCCCATATTTGTGTAGTAATTCTTGGTCATGTTTAATAATGTAGTTTTGTGATAATTATACTTGATATTTTATCTATTGTAACTGTGCTCCCTAAAAACTGTTGTCTTTCAATTTCTTTTTAATCATAACTGTAAAGTAGTATTTATAAATCTGTACCTTGGAACAAAAAGGGCCAATGTCCATTTTTCTCAAATGGCAGGAAATCAATTTAAATTTGAGGAATTTTAAGAATCTTTCTACGATTTCTGTACTATTATTTTTCAAAGTTGTACCTTTATTTTCAGTAATGTTTTTCTCACTACAATCTAATGTTACATTGATTTAGTTTTTTTGTACGGTGACATGAGCCATTTTTACATTAACAGTAAGTAACATTGGCCTTGACAATTTTTTTTTTTTTTTTTTTTTTTTTTTTTTTAATGATCTAATATTGAGAGGACATTGGCCCTTTTAACAATTACAATATATATCTCATCCTGAATTCATTTGTGCAGTTAACTCAAATTTCTCAATTTTGGACATTAGCCCTTTTTGTTCCAAAGTAAATATAATTGTAAACAAAAAAAACAGTAAGTGCTTTGTAGATAAGACACACTTTATGACTGATCAGTTAAGTAGAAATACTATCTCCTTGTAAAATGCCAAAATGGTGCATAAAAATATACATGACACAACAGAGGAACCTAATTATTATACTGTATATTATAATAAAGATCCATATTGAAGTTTGTGTAAAATTTCTTGAAATGCATACAGACTCTTTTGCTAATTAATGTTTCGTAAAATGTATAAGAATCTTTTGCATATCAAGTAACTTTGTATTTATACCTAAAACAAAGTTTATGCTTTATTATTCCATGATTTTGAGATGAACAAAACTTTTATATCATTGATTCTACTTATTTTGATACTTGGTCTAAAAAAAATTAACTTTAGTACACTTTATTTACATTAAAAAAGGTGTTGACTGATAATTACCCCATAGGTGATACTTAGGAATTACCCTGTTTCTAGGGTAATTCTTGGTCACTTAAAATATATATTTATTTTATAATTTCATATATGTTTAAGTAAGAATTTTGTTATATAGCCATCACAGGGAGTTTATTGCACAGAAAAAAAAAAGGGAACTTTTAATAATTTTTATAATAGTTGGATGTTGTACATTTATTACCAGGAATTACTCTGGATGATCATATATAAAACTAATATTTTAAATCCCAATTTTTAAGAATTATTTCTATTTTGTAATTTTGATTTTTTTTTTTTTTTTTTTTTTTTTTTTTTTTAATGTAAAATTGAATATTTTTTTTAATATTTTGAAATTCTATATTAATGTACAATTTATTTTCAGATGGAAATCTACACCAGAAGGAATTAAAATATTAGACACTGAAACTGGACTTCCAACATTACAGTTTATAGCTATTCGTCGTAAAGACTGTGGAAAATGGGCCATACCAGGAGTAAGAGTTTTGTTTTGCAAATTTTTAATTGTTTAAAATTCAGATTTATTAGATTTTACAGATAAATTGCTATTTTATACAGAACATACATTCCTTATAGATTAAACAAGTAAAATATATTTGCATTTTTAAATATACTTTCTCTTTACCTATTTACTTTTGGTATAAAATCATTACAATGGCTACAACATTATCATTATTTCTAAATACTAGTTGTATTTTTAAAGAGACCTATTAGATCAATATTAATCATCTTGGGAAATCAGTTTAGTAGTACTAAGTTTTTTTCCTTTTTTATAGACTCATTATTTTAATTAATGTTTTATAATCAACATTTTTAATGTATATGTATATATATAATTATATTATTTACTGCCCTCATTTAGTTATTGTTATCTTACTCATTATGCTTCATTTATGCTTCTTATATTTGTTAATCTTTTCTTAATCATTTATCTATTTTTATATTTTTTAAAATTATGATTATCTACCTTTTCAAGCTAATTTTTAACCATAAAAAGTTTATCTTTTATAAATGTTCTAGGTCATGTTTATTAAGTTAATAGTGAAAAAAAAAAAAAAAAAAAAAAAAAAAAAAAAGCAAACTCTGCTTACTAATTGTGTTGCAAAATCATTCTGTTAAATTGGTATCATAACAATTGGTTGGAAATATTGTTTGTTATTACATTTTACAGGGATTAAAATTTGAGAGTCATCTACATATTTTTCATTTCTACATATTTACATTTATAGAGTCATATACATATACATTTGTGTAAACTATTAAAACTTTTAATTTTTCAAAGGTAACATTTTTGAAAAAATATTTTTAATCTATATTTAAATTTATATCTAGATACAAAATTTGAAGTTATTTGTGCTAAAACTTTTTGGAGCTAAAATTATGCAAATTTTTTTAGCATAATTTTAAATTGCTTTTAGGTATACAGTGGAATTTCCATTTAATCAAGCCTCATCATTATACTGAAACACTTCGTTATGAAGAAAAATCGTTAAATAGAATTCTGGAAATTCATAAAATTTTTATAATAAAATATCAGGTAACCAAGAAAATTCGTGTAGTTTTCATCAAGCATAAAAACATGACCCACAAAATTCGTAAATACTTATTTTATCATTTAATATAATCACCATTGGCTTCAAACATGTGTTCTCAATGAGACAGAAGCTTATAAATACTCTCTTTTTAGAAATCTTATTTTTTTAGAGTTGAAAAAATTGTATAACAGCCTTTGCAACTGTGTCTCAATTTTAGAATTGCTGTTCCCACAGTTAGTTATTTATGTCCAAAAACAGATAATAGACCAATGGGGGCAACATCCAGTGAATAAAGAGAATGAGTCAGAACTTAGCAACCTAATGTTTTGACCACATCTTTTGTCCCATTCACTGTATAACTGCTGGCATTATCATAAGGCAGGAGAATTTCTCTCCTGTTGACCAACCCTGCCTGCTTTTGCTGTACAGCAATTGCAACTTTTTGTAAGCATCAGCCATGATGCTTTTCAGCTTTCTAAGAATTTATAGTGAACTATATCAATGCTGGTTCACCATACTCACAAGATTAGCTTTTTTCATTTGTATAAAATGTTGAAGAGAGAGTCTACTTAGAAGGTGCATAAAATCTGTTTGATCTATTTCCACAGTGAACCATACTTTCTCATGTATGTAGTATCACATACTTTCTCATATATGACATCTGTTTATGAACTTGGTTATCTATGAAAAGGAATAAAACAAATTTTATGCACCTTTTAAATAAATGTTATTCCCCCCCCCTCCCCCAAAAAATGGATTTGGTTTACTATGGTTGTGAGCCTCTCAATTAATCATTACTCATAAACTCAGTGAAACAAATAAAAATTACAATGTATGCACATTAAAATTGATAATTAAATTAATCTTTGTAATGCTATGATTTGTAAGTTAATTTTATATAAATATAATTTATATACAATATAGAAAAATATATTCAATTTGTTCCTTCAAACAAAACTCAAATATTCTAAAAAGGAAATTTCCAAACCACATATGGCTCAATTAATATGAAATACAAATTTAAAAATTGTGTTTTCTTGGTGGTAAAATCTTGATGGTGTTAGAATCAGTTGGTTTCAAGAATATACTGTATTTATATAACCAAAGAAACTTGAATAACTTGAAATATTTGATTGAAAGCCAAATTCTGGTGATATAACAAAATTTTGTAAATAATACTATTTTATAAAATAATTATAGTACAGTAGACTCCCTCAAATTTGCATAGCTTAGGACCAGAGATTGTGCAGATTTTAGAATTTTGCAGATTTCTGATCATTGTTTTGTTTACATTTTTTAAACAGCAATTTGAATGCAATAAATAATACAATTGAAAGTATAATGAAGCTTACAATATAATAAGATGTTAAAATGAGTAATGAACTAAAATAATAAAAATTTAGATAATTTTAAAAATGTTAAAAGAAAGGGTCGTGTTAATAATCAACAACGTATGATTAAATATTCATTATAAATATTAAATGTATTTTTTCTTAAATTATTCAGTGAAACTTGCCTCATAAAGATACATTACTAATTCACAACAAAATCATTAAATAAAGAAGCTTTATGTCAGATTTCATCAGACTTAATAACCAAAAATCTTGATTAATACAAAAATATATTTGTTAAGATTGTGATTACCAATGATATCATCAATATCTTGAATATTTTCAGAAATAAATTTATTCTTCCTTTATGGAAAAAAAAAATAATACAGCAATATTTACAAAAATTACAAATTAAAATATATAAACAATTGATATAAAACTAAAAAAGTGGAATTTTGTCCTTGTATCTGAATTGAATGTTTCATTGTTTACATCTGTAAATTATATGCAGATTTTAGGGTTGCGAATTTGAGAGAGTCTACTGTATTTTGAAAAATAGATACAATCAAATTCATTACAATGAAATTTGATAGAACTAAAAACCCATTACAACAAAAAAAATACAGCAATCCACCAAAAGGCAAAGCAAATTTGCACTTTTTTTCTTTTTAATGAAGCTTACATTTACATTTAAGAAATTTGTAATAAGAAATCAGAGGAAATAGGACCATATAAAATTTGTGTAAATATTCCTATTAGAGGATTGATGTTCATTTTATATATGTATATATATATAATTACAAATTATTATTTTTTTCCCTAAGGGGTAGATGTCAGATATATTTAAATAACATTGATGAGATTGTGTTGTAATTTGAATTGTTCATACAAACTCAAGATATTTATAAATGTAAAATGTTGCTACACTCTTTTATTTCATTTTATTTGGTTAATGCATATAAAAATGGAATTTTTTTAAAAATAATTTTTAAATTATAAAAGATGTGTATGTAAATGGGTTGCCGATGGTAATACAACATTTTAATATTTTTCAAACTTAATTTTAATCTAACTTTATATTAATATTTTATTCTCCAGGATAAATTGCCAAATATTCTTTACGGTTACAATCATATATGAGTTAAAACAACAAATTTAGTTTTGAGCCAATACCATGCTTGCTAACTAATTTGCAAGCTTGAAAACTGCATTAATGAAATAATTGAAACAGTAAAAAGTAGAAAATAAAAAATATATAAGAAATGAAGAGTTATATATATTTTTAAAATATGCTTTTTATCAATAAATAGTTTAAATATTAAAATTAAATTATGAATATACATTGAAAGAAACAATTTAAAGTTTTCTTTTTCTTCTTCTTCTTGTCATATTTTAAAAAAGAAAAATCGAGCAAGATTTATGATAGTTTTAATAAATTAGTTAGTCTCTATCAAGCATAACTTAAAATTGTGAATTATCCATAATCTGGATGAACACTAAATTAAATCTTATAATGAATTTTTTTATAACAACTTGTATTGGAGTCATAGACGTTGGCATGATTTTTAAAATAAACATTAAATGCTTTAAGAGAGTGTTTTAACTATTTTTACTTTTAAATTTATCAATGTAAGTAATATTTGATTCTGTTTTCCTTAAATATGTTGCTGTGTTAATTTTAATATTAACTTCAAAATATTTTTTTTTTTCCTACTCATTCCGAAGCATTCCTCATTATTTTGGGTTTTAATGTTAATATTTTTAATTTTTCTTGAACTGTGAAAGCAGTGCATAACTATAATTTTAATGAATATCCATAAGTTTACAAAATATTCTGTATCTTATTTCAGGGCTTTTTGGATATGAATGAAGCTGCTTCTCTAGGTGTACTGAGGGAATTATTTGAAGAGGCAATAAATATAGATAAATTTTCACCTGATAAAAAAGCTCAAGTGAAAAACTTTCTTGAAAAAAATTCCAAACAAGTAAAATCTTTTTATTTATTTTTTATTTCAATAATTAGTTTATTGTAGACATTGCAGTATTTATTGCAGATTCATTTATGTTTTATAATATGAAATATATTATAACAGAGCACAGAGGGTACAAAATTTTACCTGAGCATGTAATATAACATAATGATCTTAAGTAGTATGACATGTAGTTGACCTAATCAGCTTAATATGCACAAATATACCTCATTTTGTAAATGTGGTTTTCATAGCAAGCTGTGATGAACAATAAAATTTCAGAACTTAATGATATCTTATACTATAATGTGAGCAAAAATTGTGTGTGTGTGTGTGTGTGTGTGTCTGTGTGGGTAAATTTTATCTCAAAAACGGCTCTAACGATTTTCGCAAAAATTTGGATTTCACCATTTTCGGGCACGAGAAGACCATTGGGCTAGGTCCCATGATCGGGAAAATTCGATTACTGGGTCATTTTGGGTCATAATGGGTCAGGATAAAGCTATTTATATCTATAGAACGGCTGGATCGATTTTAAGGAAACTTTGTACCCAATCGTTTTTCGGTACGAGAAAACTATTGGGCTGGGTCACATGTTCGAAAAATTTCGATTAGTGGGTCATTTTTGGGTCATTATGGGTCAAACCATTTTTATCTAAAAAACGGCTCTAACGATTTTGACCAAATTTTATATTGTATCGCTTTGGATTACAAGAAGACCATTGGGTTAGGTAACATGTTCGAGAAAATTCGGTTAGTGGGTCATTTTTGGGGTCATTGTGGCTCATGCTATTTTTATCTAGAGATTTTCTCACGCAATTTCGATTAAAAATTGCATTTTATGGTTTTCGGGCACGAGAAAAACATTGGGCTAGGTTACATGTTCGAGAAAAAAATTTAATGGGTCATATTGGGTCATTAAGAGTCTGGGTCAAGTTATTTATATTTAAAGAACGGCGTGATGGATTCTAACGAAATTTTGTATGTAACAGTTTTTTGACATGAGAAAACTAATGGGCTAAATCACATGTTTGAGAGATTTCGATTATGAGGATCATTTGTGGGTCATGATGGGTCATAATGGGTCATGGTCAAGCTATATCTAAAGAACAGGTGGATCGATTTTAACGAAATTTTGTGTGCAACATTTTTTTTTGGCACGATAAAATCATTGGACTAGGTTACATGTTCGAAAAATTTCGATTAATGGGTCATTTTGGGTCATTAAGAGTCTGGGTCAAGCTATTTATATTTAAAGAACGGCATGATGGATTATAACGAAATTTTGTATGTAACAGTTTTTTGACATGAGAAAACTAATGGGCTAAATCACATGTTTGAGAGATTTCGACTATGAGGGTCATTTGTGGGTCATGATGGGTCATAATGGGTCATGGTCAAGCTATATCTAAAGAACAGGTGGACCGATTTTAATGGAAATTTGTTTGCAACATTTTTTTGGCACAATAAAATCATTGAACTAGGTTACATGTTCGAAAAACTTTCGATTAATGGGTCATTTTGGATCATAAAGGGTCTGGGTCAAGCTATATATAATTAAAGAACGGCAGGATCAATTTTAACGAAATTCTGTATGTAACAATTTTTAAAAACGAGAAAACTAATGGACTAAGTCAGATATTCGAGAGCTTTCGATTATAAGGGTCATTTGTGGGTCTTAATGGGTCAAGGTCAAGCTATATCTAAAGAATGGATGGGTCGATTTTAAGGAAATTTTGTATACAACATATTTTTAGCATGACAAAATCATTGGGGTAAGTCACATATTCGAGAAATTTCGATTAGTGGGCCACTTTTGGGTCATTCCAATTTTATCTAGAAAACATTTCGCGCAATTTTGACTAAATTTTGTATTTTATCATTTTCGGGCACAAGAAAATCATTGGGTTATGACAGATTTTTGAGAAAATTCGATCAATGGGTCATTTTGGATCATAAGGGGTCAGGGTCAAACTAACTATATCTAAAAAACAGCTCAATCGATTTTATCTAATTTTTGTATCTAATGTTTTTCGGCATGCTAAAACTAATGAGCTAGGCCACACGTTCGAGAGATTTCGATTATAAAGATCATTTGTTGGTCATGATGGGTCATGCTAATTTTATGTAGAAAATGGTACTCACCATTTTGACTATACTTTGTACAGTAAAACCTCCATAACGGACACTCCCAAATAGCAGACATCTTTATTTAACAGACAGTTTATCGATCCCCACTCCCAAAATCTAAATTTTTGTATGTTTAACCTCTGAATAATGGACATTCCGAATAGCGGACAGTAATTTTTGCGATAAAGTATGAAAAATTGTTTTTTAACGAAGAAAAAAAGTAAAAAACCTCTAAATTTGTCAGGGGGTCGAAATTTTGCGATCACAGATAAATGTAGAAAGTGGGCCAGGTCCCACCAGGGCCTTCCCTCCCACGTCCAATATTAAATTCAGGGGATGGTCAGAGGAACATTACTTCCCGGAGCATCACAATGCCCCCCTCCTCACTCCCTTCCGAAAGATTTGAGATTTTATGCTTTTAAGAAGTGTCAAAATACAGTCAGCAGTGACACTTTTTTAAAAATATGATTCAGTAAAATTAAAACTATTGACATGGTTAAAACTTCACATTGAAAAAAAAAATGCAATTTTTAAATACATTTTTTCGTATAAATGTAATAAACAGTGTATAAAGCAATGCACCATTTTATTTCACTTTTATTGCTTAAAAGATAATTTTAATTTCTATTTAATCATATATTAGAATTTTAGGACATATAAAAGTCAATTAATGAAACTTTAAGCATTTCTTAGCAGTTTTTGAATCTCCGAGGTTTTTCCCAATAGCAGACACCTCCGAATAGCGGACAGTTTCCGCGCTCCCGAGGTGTCCGTTATTTGGAGATTTTACTGTATTATATCGTTTTTGAGCAAGAGAAAACCATTTGGCTTGGACACATGCTCGCGAAAATTCGATTAGTGGGTCATTTTGGGTCTTAATGAGCTAGGGTCATTCTAATTATATATAACAACCACTCAATCAATTTTACCTAAATTTTGAAACAAAACGTTTTTTGTCACGAGAAGACTATTGGGCTGAGTCGCATGTTAAACAAAATTATATTAGTGGGTCATTTCGCTTCATTGCTGAATGCTGCCAAGCTAATTTTACCTAAAAAATGGCTTAAACGATTTTGATTCAATTTTATATTCTACTGTTTTTGATTACCTGAAGACGATTGAGCTATGTCACATGCTTGATCAAATTTGATTAGTGGCTCATTTTGGGTAATACAGGTCAGGGTCACGAGAATATGGCAAAAGCCAATAACTTGGTGATATTTGACAAAATATTGGCGACATATGGCCAAAAAATCGACTATAAAAATTACGAAAACCAAAACGTATTTGGTGCCAAATGAAAGAATGCCTCCAAATTTGGCTATATCTAGCATAAAATATTGTCTTTCAGAATGTAAAGAATTTTTTTATACATTCTTAAGAGGATTCGAGATGCATGGTTACACCGATCAAAGTCGAGCTAAAAAAGTGATTTAGATCGATGTCCTTTCATTGTAAATTTTAAAATAAAGTAAAATTTATAAACGTGCGCATAAAAACTTAGTTTTCTTATTGATTGTTTTTCTAAATAATACTATTATAAACATGTTTTACAGTAATAATACAGAGTTAATGATACAGTGAAAATACTATATCGAGTTAAACACAAAATTAATTTTGACCGAGCTAAGCTCGGTCTCCCTGCTAGTTGTAACATTAAAAAAGCTTTGCAATATTGTGATGTCTTAACACAATAAAGCTTTACAATTTAGAAGTAAAAGAAAAAGCGATTAATTAAAATGAAAGTAAACTATACAGAAATGTTTGCCATGGTTTTTCTTAATATTTCTGTTAATGTAAGGAAAATAAACAATGTATAACTAAAAAAAAAAAGAAAAGAAAAATGATTTTTTTAATTATAAAATTTAACTGCTATATATTTTTACATTGAATGTATATGTAAAACAATAAAATTTAAGTACTTTATTTTGTCTTCATATCAAATTTTAATTTTAAATAATAAATCATTTTTCATTTATTTATTTAAAAAATGACATGGATAGATGAATGCAAAAAATTAAGAACACAGCACAGTTTTGAATTATTGTGCTGTTAATATAGCCATAAATAATTTTTTTTTTTTTTTTTTTTTTTTTTTTTTTTTTAAAGAATTGCATTTGTTTATAACAGGCACAAAAAAGTTTCTCTTAAAGGAAGAATTCTACCTTTTTTTAAAAAGAAATTTTAGACATTCTTTGGATTGATGTGAAAATGCAAAGAAAAATTAGGGAGGATAATAGAGGAGGGGAAAGGATGCTAGAAAATTTAATAATCTGGCATTTTGTCTATTCAAACCCTTGGAGTTTGTTCTTGTATAGTTATGCAAAAGAGACATAAAATGAAAGGTGAGCTTATATCATATAAGCATCTGAACAGATATTCATTTGATAATGAACTCTTAATTATAATAAATCAAAATTTCAGTTCTTTGAGGGTTCACTATAGTAGGGTTTGACTGTATTTTGAAAACAAATATCTCTTCTCATGCAGCAAAAATAAGATTTAGAAAAATAAATATTTTTAGCCACGTATATGTTTTTTTTTTTTTTTTTTTTTTTCCTTTCTTATTTGACTTGTTTGTGTATGGCTAGTGCAAGTCTTGTATATTGTAGTTTGAGCTTGTGACTTACATTTTAGGTTTCAGTATATACATGTATGTGTTATTGTGCATGTTTTTAGTATCTTTTCTTTTCTTTTTGTCTAAGGTGTACAAAGGCTATGTGGATGATCCTAGAAATACTGACAATGCATGGATTGAAACAACTGCATTGAATTTTCATGATGAAACTGGTAAAACAACTTCTATGATCGTTTTGGATGCCCGTGATGATGCAACAGATGCTACTTGGATTGATATTGATGAAAAGTTGGAAGTGTATGAAACACATCTTCCTCTTCTGGAAATTGTTCTTAATTGCAACTTAAGTAGTTGTTCTTAATTGCAACTATTAAGCAAATTGTTGATTTTGAAGATTTCACTTTAACACTTTGATATGTACCTAAAGAAGCAATTTTATCATTAACTGTTTAGAATGAAATGTATAAGATGTTTTCTTGTTGTTTCTGATAAATTTCAAGCAACAATATATTTTTCTAATTTATTTTCATAATGTTTAAATAAAAATATAATAAATTATTCTGCCTCACAATGTTCTAATGAGTTTTAAAAATGTTTATTTGGTTGAACTGTAATTGCTATCATCAATTTAATGAATTTGTTGGACCCTAGATAATTTTATAATGTCCAAATATCTTACAAATTATGATATTGTTGTGAGCTTATCTGAAAGATGATTTCTCATTTCAGGGCTTGAAATTCAATTTCTCCTAGAAGGTAAGTCTCCCTCCCAACATTTATAAATAGAGGGAGTTGAGTTGTTTGGGAGAGAAGAGGAAAAATCTTTAAAACCCACTGTTGTTTTAGTTCTGTTTAAAGAATTACATTAATACAGACATGACAAAATAACATTGAAGCAATTTAAATCAACATTCCTTCCTGCCTTTAATTTTTTTTTTTTTTTTTTTTTTTTTTTTTTTTTGCATATCGAATTAATTCTGTTTTTGGTTTATGTCAATTTCTAGCTAAATGTAGATTTTTGCAAATTGCTTTTAGGATGCACCAAATTTTTCAAAAGCTAGTTCATTATTATATTATCTCAGATTAAAAACTACTCTTTAATAACAAATATAGATATTTGTGTGTGTGCTGGTTTTTAAAGAGATAGCTGTGTTTTTTTCTGTGACCCTTTGACAAAATTTACTTTTTTTCAGCATTTTTTTTTTTTTTTTTGGGGGGGGGGGGGAGGCGAAATTTGCTTATTTATTTATTTAATTATTTTATTTATTTTTTTTTTTTTTTTCACGAACTTTTGATGGAATTTGCATTTTTTCAGCAGCTGTTTGACTAATTTCAAATTTATTCTATGATCCTTTGACTAAATTCGCATTTTCCATAATCCTTTATTATTTGTGTTTTTTTTTTTTTTCCATAATACTTAGGTGAAATTTGCATTTTATTCTGCAATTCTTTGATGAAATTTTCTTTTTTCGCAATCCTTTGAAAATATTCACAGTATTCTCATTTTTTCCGTAATCCTTTGACAAAATTCACATTTTTTCTGCTATTCATTGGAGAAATTTATGTTTTCCCGTAACTCCTTGACGCAAATTTACTTATTCCCACTATTCTTAGACAGAATTTGCATTTTGTCTGTGACTTTTCACAGACTTCACATTTTTTTCATGGCTTTTTGACAGAGTTTATAATTTTTCCACAATCATATTTTTTCTGTATCCTTTGATAAAATTCTTTTTTTCCCTTTGTAACTAATGCCTTTGAGTTGGTGTAGGATGAGTAGCATGGATAAGAGACATCCACGGTTGAGGCACAGGTTACTTAATAAATTGTTTATTTAATGAACAATATGTATTATTTTTCTTGATTAAGATACAACTCTTAAAAAAAATACATAAAATGTGTTGTTAAACAGCTAGTTATTTAGAAGGTGTTTAGTTTCTATGAGGCAACAAAGTTTGTTCTCTCTGAGAATGTTTTTACTTTAATCTGTGATGATTCATCAAATCTGTTGGTTCTCCAGTATGGGAATGTATTGGTGACAAGGCACCCTTTACCAAGAGATCAAGTCTTTACCGACTTAACCTTCACCAAATTAAACTTCTTCTCTCTCTCAGACCCTGAGCATCCATCTGCATCTTTCCTCTCTGAACAAAGGCAGGTTTTTCAACCTATCTAAGTGTCTAAGCAATGACTTCTTTTACAAGCCTTTCTTGAATAGGATCCCTTGGTTTTCTCACACTTCTAGCATAATTTCTTATAGTAGTTGCAATTTAGATTTTTGGGTGGCCTTCAGAAAAAGATCACAAAAGTTTCCATTAGCCGAGAATGTGCATTCCATAAGCAATATTTAGAACAGGCTGCCATTGTAACATCGGCCTCAAAGCATGATTTTGATCGATGTAGATCAATGTTGATGCATTGATTTGTTTCAAGTCTTCCAACATTTTGTGGACTTAAATGTAAAAATACAGTTCAGTCACCAACTCATAGTTTCCTATATGGAATATAGTCTGCCTTGTGTGTGAGTTTCCTCATGAGAAATGAAGTTCTCATACCATGATTTTTTAATGAAATTTGCATGTTTTCTCATAATCCTTTGAGAATTTTTTGTTTTTTCCATTCTGTGATGAATTTACCTTTTTTTCTACAATCATTTGACAAATGATTTGGTGATTTTTTGCAAACGATTAAAAAATTGATTTTCTCAGCACTTGATTGTTGAAATTCTCTGTATTTTTCCCATTTTATATTTTCATTTATTAAATTTATGATGGATTTTTCATAATTTTTGGTACCAAATATCTTAAATATTTGGGAAATTCTGTACAAAAATAACCTTTAATTGCTAATTAGCAATAGAAAATTATGCAAAATTTGTCAATCGATTTCAGGAATAAAATTGTGAAATTAGTCAATTGGTCATGGGAAAAAATTGTGAGCTTCAATGATCTTTCATGTTAAAAAAACTCACATCTATCAGTCACACAAAAATATCACAAAATGCAAAAGGATAAAGCAATTCCCATGACTGCTCTTATACAGGAATTGATTGTAATTACAAAATGCAAAATTTTCTGGAAAATGGGGAGATTTTCTTGGACGGGAGTCTGGTGCCTGTGATATTCTTTTGGATGCGAATCCTGCTATCACACTTTCTCCAATTCAAGCCCTAAATTTATAAGTAAGCTCACTATTTAAAAATGCCTCTTAGATTCTCTGAAGAAATTAGTATAGAGGGTTAATTTATATATATATATATATATATATATATAATATAATATAATTGGTACACTTATTATGAAAAAAAATCATAAGTGAAAAATGCTTATTTTTGTTCTATTTTGATTTATATAATTCTGTTATTGGAATGTATTTATATATTTTTTTTATTATGCTAATTATCTTAAATGTTTTTGCAATAAATTCTTATTATAAAAGATTTTGTTTTACAAAATTAATCAAAGTTTTTATCTTTTCTCTGTCATTATTTCTTTCCTGTTATGTAATTTGACATATCTAAATAAATTTTTATTTTCTCTATTTTGCCTTCTGAAAACAATATGCATAACTTTTAATTTATTCCGTGGTTAGACAAAAACATACAACTTATTGCCGGAATTATTTAACATTTTTATCTATTAGCATAGGAAACTAAAAGAAGACTTTAATTATCCATTCACTGCTATGCAGTTGTATTCAAACATATTCCAACATCAATATTTAAATCCTTTTTTACTAGATTAAAAATGTAGTAATTAAGCAAAATTATACACACTTTAAAATCTCAAAAATGTAATTGCTAGGGACTAGGGGTGGGGGATTTTTGTTTTATACAAGCTTTCATCTTAGCAGATGGTTATTTCTCCTGTATGGTTATTTCTCCTGTTATGTTGCTTTTCTCTTTAAGGCATGATTCTATGATAGGCAGATTCCATTTTCACTGGTTTTATTGCATTATAATTACTGTATTGAAGAACTTGTCATTTTTACATTTTCATGCACTGTGAATCAGCTGTATTTATTCATACAATTTTATAGTTAATAGTTAGCAGTAAATTCATTCTTTGTACAGATACAATTAGGAACATCAATCCTAAACCAAGAAATATGCAATACTCCCATCAATGAATATGGCATATGTAAAAGTATTTTGGCAATTTCATCCACTAAAATGAAACATATTACAACGATTGTTTAAAGAACATGCACTTTTCACTTTTATTTTCAGGCTAGACTAAGATTAAATTTCACATCACAAAACAGGGATATGTTTAGGAAAATTTTAGGTCCTTAAAGAACCCCTCACAAAATAATTTATCATAAAATTGGACCCTTCATTATTTCTCTTAAATAGGCCTTTCACAGATTTTTTTTACCTTCAATTTGAACTTTTCACAAATTTAGTCATTTAATAATAAAATCTGGCTTGTAAATATGCAGTTTAACTCACCAAAGAACATATTACTTAGCTTTTTATATGTGAAAAATAGAACCTGAAGGAACCATCAGTAATTTAAAATTCACAAAATTCTGACCAGAATTTTCACAAATATAAGAAAAAAATTCACAATTTCACAAAAACAGGACCCTGTGAGAAAAGTCTGGACAGACCCTTGCAAAATTAAATAGATCAATTTTAACTGATGTCACACACTAGCAACCAATTTGACAACCTTGTGAATGTTTTTTATTTGCTTTCCAATTTTCCCCGTCATCTCCACTTTCATTGGTTGAATGTTAAAAGATCAATGATTTTAATTGGTGGACTTGTGGTCACATGGTTGAAACCGATCTATTGTGCTAACTTTTTTGGATAAACTAAATCTTGAAACTATTAAAGTGGCTAAATGTTAAAAATCCATCATTAAAACTGAGTTTTTTTTTTTTTATGGGCATTTTCATACACAAATTTGAAACGATTTACTTATAATAACTGCATAAAAATTAGTCCTTTTTCCTTAAATTTTAGAATTCTTGCTTGCAATTTTCGGTTTGCAATTTTTCAATTTCCTGAAAATTATGGTGTTGGAAATTACTTATTAGTATTTCAACTTTGTCCCCCCCCCCCCCAAAAAAAAAATAAAAAATAATAATAATAATAATCCTTTTCAAATTTAGATTATTGAAATTAATAGCTTAAGTTCTTTTTTTAATTAATTATTAAAACTGTAAATTTCATTACAATTTTTATATAAATAACTTGAAAGAAGGGGTGCAGAAAAAGTTTTCCCCAATTCATAGGAAAATTTCCTTAAAATTTTATGGTATGCTATATTAAATAAATTTTGTATTACTGTAGATATAGAAATATTTTTTAACTTTCTAAAATTCACAACTTAGGGGCTATGCTAATATAACTTGATCATTTTAGGGGGGGGGGGGGGTCGGTTTGGCATTTGATATCGGTAAACATTTTTAATTTCTTTCTCTTTTCTACATTAAAAAAGCTTTTTTTCATGGGGGAAGGGGGGTCGAGAAAGGATAACGTTTGATATCGTTGGAAAGGGAGGGAGGGGGCCCAAAATTTCTATAGAGTTGATAACGATATATAAGCCCCTTATATTGATTATATGCAGTATATGTTATTCTGAGATCTTTTTATTTGTAGTGAGATTTTTCCTATTTTGGAGAATTATATAATTCATTGTTAAAATTGAAAACAATTGTATATCAACCATTTCAACAAAATTTCCCTGATCCTACATTGCTGAATCAGACATATTCTTCATCCCTGCCTGAAAGTGCATTTTTTATTCCATTCTATGCTGTAAAGATTGAAAGTATGCAATATTTTTAAACAAGCATACAGCAGCTGAATAAAAAGGTTTTATGAAAAATCCTGTAAAAAAAACTTCTGTGAAATTTTGTTAAAAAAATATTTTTGAAGAGTTTCTCATAAACACCTTTTAATACCTCTATGCCCATTGATGTAGTGCTTACCTTATCCATCATATCAGAGTCAGACATCTATACAGACAGATTCCAATCTTTTTATTTATTAATATAGACATAAGTTGTGTATAAATATATTGAAAAAAATAACAGCTAAATAAAATCCTGAAAACACCAGAAATTATATGTGTGTGCTTGAATTATATTCCTTAACCTATTAATTACTATCTTAATAATGGAAAATTATTTGTTAATTCTAAAATTTATACATAAATACATTAGAAATATGTTACTATTAATGTAATTATGTTTTAATATTTGCATTTCTCTCTCACTTGCCCTGGTACAGCATGTGTGTGGGTGGCATTGTCTGCTCCTCCTCATGCATTCTTCTGAATCCTTTATCATGCTAGTGTTGTTAGCCCGTTCCCCCTTCCTTTAATTTTCATATTTACATCAAAGCATTAAATACCTTTTTGTAGAACATATTTGTATTGTTATTGGGATAACTACTTTTTACTGTTATCTCCAGATGATGAGATCTAATATTTAATTCTTTTGGAACTGCAGTTGTATTCTTTAATCACTATGTGAAGAAAAAGATGATTTACTTTGATATATTGCCTATTCTTCCCCTCCAGTTACAATTCTTTATTAGAAATATTTCTTACTATTGAGATTGTATAAAATAGGAAACTATATTTATGAATACTAATCTTTACACAAAAAGTATCAAATGTTAATTAGCAGCATTTGTGTACAGTCTTAAAAAGATGCATCACTATCTGGTAAGGCAGAGGTTTGTGGTACAAACAGATCAGAATCCTTTGATGTATTTTTGAACAATGATATGGAAAAATGTCAGACTGACTAAGTCAGCATTATATTTACAGACATTCAACTTTGAGGTAAAAAAAAAAAAAATAAATAAAATAACAGCTAAATAAAATTCTAAAAACACAAGAGATTATATGTGAATATGCATTACTTTATCTTTCTGCGTCAGAGAGAGAGAAAAATAAATTATGAGCCCTCCTATTGTTTATTTCTAGCTATGGTCCTGTTTTCAATACTTGCTCATCCTATCTGCACATATGAAATTAACATAATTAATATTGCACTATTTATACACTCGAATTTCTAATCATCATATTCTTTTCTTCGCATAAAATGAAGTTATTACATCAGTTTAATGAGAAACATAATAACTACAGTGTGAATAATCACTAATTTATCTTTCTGCATTATGCAGAGAGAAAATATGAGCCCCAACCACCTATTCAATTCTAGTTAACGGCCCTGGAAGGGGAGCGTAAATTTGTTATATTGGATGAACAATTTATATGATTATTTAATTATTTTCACTATTGAGTAACGAATATTGCACATTATTTTTTTAAAGTTTAAACATTTGAACCTTTGTTTGCTGTAGGGAGGTCAAGAGGATTGGAAATTTTGAGACAGAACTAGAAGGCCAATAATTATATGATTCATTAATTATTGTCACTCAAGGCTGAAACTAGCTTTTTTCTCACCCATAGAAAACGGATTTTGGTGCTCCCCTCCCTTCTCCGCAAATGCAAAGTAAATTTACACAGACCAATTTACAAAAGTTTCTACTTAGTGGACTTATTTTAAAATGTCCAACAATAAATAAAATACGTAATATGGAAATACATAATCAGCTTTGTCAGGCATTTATTCATTAAAACCTGAGATAAAAAAATCAGAAATAATTTTGCCATTTATACAGGATTGTGTCTTAGTAGGCATAATTGATGATATTCTTTCTGTTGGCACCATGTAGTTATTGGTGTAATATTACAATTTATTAAAATTGAAGCAGTTTAAATCATAGTAATATGAATCACATTGTCTTAGGATCTCGAAAACTATGATATACTGTAGGCATAGCAATGAATTCCAGTAATGTAATATATCTTCCTGTACCAGTTTTGTGTTATTATTACTCATACTCCTCTTTCTATTTACAGACCGATATATCTAGATACTTTCCTGAACCCTAATGCTAATTTTCAAAATTATGTGCTACTCAAAACAACAAAAAAAAAAAAATTAAGTTTTTACTTTTCATTTAGTTAATTTTCAACTGCTTGGTTTTTATTTGTACCAGGACCAGGAGCCATCTAATCTTGCTCCCTCCAAGGCCAGAAAGTATGTTATAAAAGGAATGGGTTATTAATTTGCTGTTTTATAATAAATTGTAAATGAATCTATTTTATCTATTTGACAACTTTAATACAATTTACTCATGTTTTCTTTCTGACTTTTCGGCTAGACTAGAAAATACTTTTTACACAAATATCACACATATAGATGTTATGTAAAATGATATATCAAATCTGGCACCCCCTTCCCGTGGCACATGCTCCCTCTGCCTCCTTTAGTTTTGGCCCTGTTGTCTCTAGACATCAATAAATAGAACAGAAAATATTGGGAGCTAAAGAATATTTTCTAATATAAAGATTTTAAAATATTTTTAATTATTTTATATACTGTAGGGTAGGGGAAGCATAAATTTGACATGTTGAAGGAGCAATTTATATGATTATTTATTTATTTTTTATTGCTGTGCTATAAAATGAGCAAATTATTTTAAATTAAAAGTATAAATATTTGAATCTTTGTATGCTGAAGGAGGAGAGGAAAATTTAAGATTAGAAAGATAATTTATATGATTAATTATCTATTGTCATTCAAGAGTAATAAATTGATCAGAAGATTTTGGAAAGTGGAGAATAATATTTTATACAAAAAAATATATTTTAAAATATTTTAATTTTGTTTATATGCTGACTAGAGATGAGACGGGCTCAGTCTGTCACGGGTCCGGATTGTCTCTTTGTAAATTTCTTTTACATTTATGTAAATAGGAGTTGGGATGGGGGATAATTGAGTTAGGAGGAAAGCACCAAAATCCATGTTTTCTTTGGGTGAGAATAAATCTAGTTTCAGCAATGAGTGACAATAATTAATGAATCATATAATTGCCTTCTAGTTCTAGTCTCAAAATTTCCAATCTTCTTGCCCTCCCTACAGCAAACAAAGGTTCAAATGTTTAAACTTAAAAAAAATAATGTGCAATATTCGTTACTAATATTAAAAATCGTAATAATTAAATAATCATATAAATTGTTCATCCAATATAACAAATTTATGCTCCCCTTCCAGAGCCGTAGCTAGAATTGAATAATAGGGGGGATGGGGGGAGCTCATATTTTCTCTCTGTGTGATGCAGAAAGATAAATTAATGCATATTCAAACTGTAGTTATTACGTTTCTCATTAAACTGTTGTAATAACTTCATTTTATACCAAGAAAACAATATGATGATGAAAAATTAGAGTATATAAATAGTTCAATATTAATTATGTTAATTTCATATGTGCTGATAGGATGAGCAAGTGTTGAAACCAAGACCGTAGCTAGAAATGAACAATAGGGGGGGCTCATAATTTATTTTTCTCTCTCTCCGACGTAGAAAGGTAAATTAATGCATATTCACATTTTAGGTACTATGTTTCTTATTAAACTGTTGTTTGTAATAACTTCATTTTATGCTAAGAAAAGTATATGATAATGAAAATTTTGAGTGTATAACTGATGCAAAATTAAACATCATGTTAGCTTCATGTGTACAAACAGGATGAGGGAGTATTAAAACACTTATTTTAGATACAATTTAGTAATTCTGCAAAACTATGAAAGGGTCTCAAAACTACATTAGATTTTTGAACAGAATTTCATTTGAATTTTCGGAACAAAATTTCATTTAGTGACCTTGGAATTTTTTCCATGGGGGGGGGGGCAAGCCGCCGATAGCGCCCGTTTAGCTATGGCCTTGGTTGAAACACTTATTTTAGTTACAATTTAGTATTTTTGCAAAACTGTGAAAGATCTTCAAAACTAAATTAAATTTTTGAACATAATTTCATTTGAATTTTCGGAGCATAAATCCATTTAGTGACCTTTAAATATTTTCCAGGGGAAGTTCAAAATGTTTTTTTGTAGGGGGGAAGGGGGGAGCTGAGCCGCCCGTAGAATTCCCTTAACTACGGCCCGGTCCCTTTCTCCTCCAGCATACAAAGAAATTAAAAATATTTATTATTCTTCAGCTCCCAAAACGTATACTTCCCTCCCACCCTTCAGTGTATGGTGTTTAAAGCATTTTGTTTTTTAAAAAATAGCACATTTGTCTCTCACTAATTACAATAAATAATGACTTGAATTTTTCCTTAACCTTTCCACCCCCAGCATGCAAATAAGTTTAAAATCTTTAAGGTATTTCGATTTTTATATTTAAAAGTCTTCTAAACTGTAAATTATTCTCTTATTATATATTATTCTTACCAATAAATAGTCCCATCAATGGCCGAGAGTTTCTGCCTCCGAAACTGGTAGGCGGCAGGTGCTGGGTTCGATCCCAATCGCGGCCGTCGGCATAACCATTCGGAGTTTTCTTCGAACTTGGGATTTCCTTGCGTAAATACGGGTTAGGTTTCCTTAAAAAGACCCCCACGGAGGGCACTCCCGCCTTTAGGGCTTATATCCTAAGTGTAGATAATTGGCTGTCATAAACAAACTTAACAATAAATCAAGGATCAGCCACATAAATTATTTCCTTCCGTCCTTCCTATTGGTGTATAACACTCCTCCCCCAAAGAAAATGTGTCGTATTTGTTGCTCTCTAGTATATAAATAAATAAATAATCATTTGAATTATTGATTATTTATTTATTTATATACTAAAGAGCAACAAATACGACACTTGTTTTGCCACTGTTGAAAAATTACCTCCGTTTTTAAAGACTTTTTATTTTTTTTAACCTATTAGAACGCTACATAAACGCTTATACATTCTCATTAGCCAGAATATAGATAGTCTTTAAAAGCAGCGGTAATTTTTCACGACATTTTATTTATTGAACAACATACATCATACATCTGATTTATGCGCTCGGCATGAAGCTAGCTTGTAAGTCATCGTCAATATACAGGGACAAGATAGCACAAGGAAATTTTATAACACACGAGAAGTACAATCGGGAGCTCAACACAAAGGGTGTGTGCAATGGAGCCAGTGGGATTCGAACCCACAACCTCTTACGCTCGCAAGCGATTAGCAGCGGGTGTCTTAAGGATGCACACTAAACACAGAAAAAGACCCGGATGATAATGTAAAGTCTATGGGGGCATTATTTTCAAATATCTCGCTCAAATTTTAATATTTTAACCTGATTTTTTTTGCAAAGGATAGTTGAGGACGTTCCACAACCAGCCTAGTTTTTACTTTTTCAATTTTGGTTTCAGATTTTTTTTTAAAAAATTACTTTAATTTTCAAACTTGGTTTAAACCGTTTGTGAAATTGAAACTATCATAATATAAAAAACATAAGCAAAATCGAAAAAGTAAAAACTAGGCCGGTTGTAGATCGTCCTCAGTTATTTTATGCAAAAAAAATCATGTAAAAATATTAAAATTTGAGCAAGATATTTGAAAAGAACGTCCCCATAGACTTTACATTATCATCTACTGAGCTCCATATATATACGGAGGGCCTACTCGCCGAGCCGGCCAAACCACTTTCTGCCGGGACCGCATCACACTTTTCAATGCGCGGAAGTAATGAGTCCTCTATTTTTCTTAATATTACAAGCCTTTTTTGAAGCTTTTTCGCAAACTTTTTATTATTTTTGTTTATTTCTATATATTTTTGTACTTTTATGAGCAATATTTAACAAATGTTTCCTTATTTTTTGTTGAATTAAACTAAAATTTCCTTTTTAACTAATATAAAATTGAAAATTTGCTATGAATTTAAGTAAAATCAATAGATTTTTAATAAAAGACTATATATCAGTGAAAATTGCATCAATTTCGTCTTACTTTTAAAACAAAATTCAATTTGAAAATATCTACCCCATACTATCCTATGGGAGGAAATCTATGTTTTGCCAAAGTTTTTCATCGGAAAATCTTTGGCATTGTATTCATGGGCGGACCGCTGGATTCAATGTATAAGAATAGGGAGTTAGCTCTCCGTGTTATTATTGAGCTCAGTGTTATCATCCGAGTCTTTTTCTGCGCCTAGTGTGGGGCCTTAACCACTCTGCCACGGAGGCCCTTTCACAACATTTTTAACAGTGCATAGTACAATAAGAAAAGGGCATAATTATAAACAAACACTTCCGTCAACCAATCTACTACAACATTTTTCTTGTTGCGATAATTGTAAGATTCATCTTGGCAACATAGGCCAATCATATCATAAAACTCGAATGCAGACCAATCAAATCGCTCTAACTCAAGTGCACATTTGGAGTCGTAAAGAACGAACACATGTTTCTTGCTTATCTACACTGTTAAAAATCTGCTGCATTTTGATGCAACGGACTTCCCTGCTTGTATAGAAAACGGTTACTTGGCCGTGAAATGGAGCTTTCTCATTGGTTGGAATAGAGACATTATATACAAGCGGTAGAGTGTGTTGCAGCAAAATGCAGCAGATTTTTAACAGTGTACAGTTATTCGACCCCGAGACTATCGAAATAAACGGACTACCGCAGTGCAACCCATGTGATCTTTTTTACAGACCACTAGAATGACACGTACGTGATGGTCTTTTCGTACATCTGCATTGGTGCATTCGAACATCACGTGACTTCAGCGGTCTGTAGAAAAAGATGCTTGGAATGAACGGCGGTAGTCTGTCTTTTTCGTTTTCCTCGATTCGACCCACAGTGACGTCAGCTGTCCTTTCTTTAAGCACTGTTAAAAATTTGACCCTTTTGCTGCATTTTCACTTTACTGCTTTTATTAGAAAACGATTACTTCACCAAGCATTTGGGTTCAAATTTGAGCATTCTCAAATTTGAACCTTTTGCTGCCTCGTCACTACCCTGCTTTTATAGAATCTCTGGACGATGCAGCAAAAGGGTAACATTTTTTAGTGTGCTTAAAATCTTTAAAATTGTAATTTAACATTCAAAAAAGCAAACTCTTATTTTTACTAGACAGGTTGCAAGTTTTTGTAACCCAAACGCGATTTTTTACGCCACCTATAGGCTTTTTTAGTTATCTGTGAATCTAATTACAACTCAACTTTCTCGCTCATTTTATAAATGAAATTTTTATTATTACTTCTTTGTATGGCAACAATTGCATTAATGGCAGTGTGTGTTCACTAGCGGAATATAAGTTTTAATGTGGCACTAATTTAACCATCATGAAGGTATTAAATATGTATATATTTTTATAAAATAAAAAGCTATATGTGTAGAATAAGCTTTTTAGATTCATATTTATCCACCATTTTTTCTAAGTTATAAATTTGTTGCCGGATGGATACCGATACGATTATGTCCTCTTTTAAGTGTAGTTAACTATAATAATATTTTATTGTTTACTTTTGTAGATTTTGTTTAAAATCATTTAGTTGTTATTGTCCTATCTAACATTAATATTGATTGCAGTATATTTTATAACATAATGATATTTATTGCTGAAAGTTTCTAACTACTGATTCAGTTTTTGTCATTTCTCAGTTTTGGAGCTTATTTTTGGATTATATTTTCTGTTTTAGCTAAACATATCATATCCTGCTACTGGCTGCCAGAAACTAATTGAAATTGACGATGAGAAGAAGCTCCGGATGTTTTATGAGAAGCGTATGGGGCATGAGGTTGAAGCTGATGGTTTAGGAGACGAATGGAAGGTATGTTGACTAAATTATTTTATGCCTATGTAATATAGTTACAATTGTGACCCAAGATAGGACTTTGTTAATTTTTTAAAATATGCTTTTTTAACCTGCTGTATACATTAGTCTTTATGCTGTATTTTGTTGATTGATCTTTGATAGGTTTTCAATAAATATATGTTAGTATCATTCAAACCATTTTGTACCATTATCTAGGTATTAATTCTGTAACTCAAACGGTACTTGGTTTAAGGTATGTGCCTACCTTCGGGGCACTTTTTTTGAAATATGTAAAATTTTAATGAAACACACATGTTTTTAGATAAAATGGGACATAAAACTGTTAATTTAAACAAAATTTCAACAACATTTTCATTAATTTTGGAAATTTAGGTGATTTTTAGCAAAATTTTAGTGAAAATTTGCACTTACGCCAAACCTCCTTTAACAAATTCTAATGAATATTGTGCAATGATTTTCATACAGTACATGAATAACACATTTATCTGTGTTATGAACCAAAAGATTTTCAGTGCCACTAAAAGTTATTGAAATATTCCAACTTTTGTGCGAAAACTCAAAAATTTCTTTAAAACGATCACTTTTTCAAAGGAAAAAAATTAATAAAAAAATTAAATAAATACACAGAGCTTAGCTTCTGGTTCATAACACAGATAGGAATGTTTAAAACATTTTTGCAAAATTTCAAGTGAAAATCTTAAAAACATTTTGAGAAATGACAATTATCGCAAAGGAAAATCACGAAAAACAAAGTTTCTCAGAAAACGGCTTTAAAGATTTTAATGCACAGCAGAAAATTTTTTACCCTCTCTAGACTTTTAAAGCTCACTGCATTTGTAGGTCAATTCATCTTTAGCTTTATTCTTAACTAATTTTGCCTTTTTTTTTGCTTTTCAGATTTTTCTGAATTATTTTTGTTGAAGGCAGTGACCGACAAAATTTTGGAGAAAAATTGCATTTACGTTAAACCCCTTGTAACAAATTCTACTAAATATATTAAAAGAATTTTGATACAGTACATAATTAACATGTTTATCTGTGTTATGAACCAAAAGGTTTGGAATACCACTAAAAGTTATTGAAATATTCCAAACTTTGTAAGAAGCTTTTTTTTTTTTTTTTTAATTAACTTTTCAAGGAAAAAATTAATTAAAAATTCAAATATATACACAGAGTTTAGAATTTAGTTCATAACACAGCTAGGAATGAATAAAACATTTTGGCAAAATTTCAAGTCAATAACATAAAAACATTTTGAAAAATTACATTTATCGCAAAGGAAAATAACGAAAAATAAAATTTCTCAGAAAATAAGATTAAAAATTTTAACGCAGAACAAAAATGTTTGTACTTACTTTAGAAGTTTAAAACTCTCCATATTTATAAGTCAATCCCTCTTTTTCTTCGTTCTTAACTAATCTTGCCTTTTTTCTGGCTTTTTGTTTCTTTCTAAATAGTTTTGTTGAAGGCAAAGACTGTCGCTTCGATTTCTGTATTCTCTCTATATCAAATCCCATGTAGTTTCTCAATGTTTGTGGGTTAACTTCCACTCCTAGCAGCTTAAATACAGGTATTAATCCCAAATATCCAGAATTAAACAATAAGACTGCAATGTGGGTCCCTAAAAACAATGTTTTTTGCTCAACAAATGTTTCTTTCGGCAAAACACTCCATAACACATTGTTGAAACACTCATTATTATTTTGTGTCATTCCATGTAAGCATTTTTTCAACAAATTTTTATCACACAGTTCGAGGTAAGAAGGTTTTACAGTCTTTATAACAGAATCTGGGAGACCCGGTGAGTTTTCTGTAAACTTTTTCCCCTCGTGTAATGCTTTTTTATACTTGCACCAACTGTCTGGTCCTTCTGGACATTGTCCATGCATGGGCTTTTTGTTGCTAGAGCAACAATGAAAAAAAGCAGCTATAACAGCAGACTGCATATTTTCTAGGTTGCCAACATTGCTGCGGATAGCAATCCCATAGTAGTTTTGTAATTTATCAATAAATTTATCCGTCAATTTACCTTTTCCACCAAGTCCCTTAGTATTTTTTTTTAATTTTCTCAGCCGTGACCCTACTCTTTTTTGTATATGACCTATACATTCCAATTTTGTGACTGTATTGTCTCCATAAATATCTTTTACTTTCGTAAAAGCCTTGGAATCACCATCTCCATAGTATTCGGTATATTGGAGATCCCGTTTCCTTACAGATCTTTCAAAAATCCTATATGCCCCAATTGTTTCCATATTTCCTGAGGATCCTTTATAATTTGAACACAAATGATCACTTTTTGTTGAATTTGTCTCACACATTCTGCAATATTGTGTCATCGCCTCAATATCTACAATTTTACCTGTGTCAACAGAAATAGCTGAGACACAGCCATTTAGTGACATATAGCCTCTTCGTTGCTATGTTCCATCTACTGACACACCACAAGTTTTGCCTTTTTTTTAACTTTTTTACTTCTTCGGAAGCTGTTTTCATATTTTCTTCAGAAGCAACTTGTACTGCTTGCAACACCTTCAGTTCATGCTGTCTGAATGTGCTTTTTGAAATATATGGCAAATTCAAAGTGAAGAACAACTTTTTGCCAGCTGAATACCCTTTTCCAATTAGCCTCATTCCAAAGGTGAATAAAGTGTTGATGGAGCTTTTTTTTTCTTCTTTCGGGGTTGATGTAAATCCAGTAATAAAACCACAGTCACAAGTTAAACTGAAGTTGGAGCAAAGTCCTTCTTTGGAATCTTCACTCAGTTTCAGTCCTGTTGTAAAACAATTTGGGCTGCAAAGGACAGAGAAAATGCTGATCAAGGTTTCTAAATTTATAATCCTATTACCTTTTAATGATTGGACTTCAGCATCTTTGACATCAAAACTGTCGAAAATCTTCAGTTTCGATGAGCTTGCAGTTTCATTATCGGGTAATGCAGTATTTTCTTTCCGAGTAGTAGTGTGCTGATTTCCGTGAAACGTACGCTTTTTTGCTTTCTTAGACCGAGCTTTCGGCATATTTGAGAAGAATTTATAATAAGAACTCAATAAAATAAACCTCAAAATAATATAAAAAGCAGGAATTAAGAAATAAAAATCACTGAAAATGATAGCACGCTGTAGCAAAAAAGATGTAAACAACGATCTCGAGGTTACACCGTTGCCGTTCTGTAACTCAAAAATAAGTGAAAAATCTGTTGCCAAATACAAATAAACTAGTAAAAAACAAATACAGGAAACGTTACTGCATATTTAAAAAAAGATTTCTAGTTTTAAGTTGTGTAAAAGTGCTAAAATAATAGCTCAAATTCATTGTTTACATTTTTACAGCTCTTTAAACGCTCACTTCCTGTCTCCGAAATTCCACTTCCGGTTTACTATTTGTGCAATAACTTCGCTTCTAATTATCGTAGAAACAAAAATAAAACAGTTTTGGAATCTTGAATGTATAGACAATAAAATAAGCTAATAAAAAAAAATTGGAAAATTTTCAGAAAAATCACGATTTTGAGGCAGGCACATACCTTAATGAATTTCGAATTACATGTTGGTTAAAGAGAAAAATAATGATTTGGTAGAGTAGATGAGGCAGTGAGCGTATTTGGGTCATTCCAAAAAATAATGGTCCGTTTTGAAATTTTTTTCACTAAAATTGAAGTTTAAAAAAACCTGAAAGTATTGTAAATATCTTGAACAGAAACTGAATCAGCACATTTTTATGAAAGTGTTTACTACACGTAGAAACTTAGACGCTTTGAATGAGTGTCTCCCGTGTTACCATATTTTATAGTCTCCTGATTTTGTATTAAAAAGTATTTTTACAACTATAATATTTTGATATGAATGTTATTTCTCACTGCTATAATTTTTGGTACTACTTGGTTATCCTGTCCACCAAAAAAACTATCGCCAAATTATAAGATTAAGTGCCAATAATGGATTGTGAACCTTGCATTCAATGACATTATACACGATATGCATGTTTAAAACTTTAAGTGGTTTTTAATTCCATTTTTATTCATGTTTTACTAATTTATTTGCTATTTCATTATTTAAAATAAAAATATCAACATGCACAATTTGGCTATTAGTTTGGCAAAAATGGTCGATGGGATAACAAAGTAATACCTAATTTTTTAGTAATCGGCACTTAAAATACAGCTTTTCTATGGTGTGACTTAATTTTAATAAAATAATTAAACCAAACTTTTATTTAAAATCCCTAAAGATTCTATTTTTCATGATGACAATGTATAGATATAATAACTGAACAAAAAATTAACTAAATAACATGAATGAATGTAAGAATTAGTAATGTACCTTTTAGGCAGGTTTCATAGAATAATTTAGAAAAATATGTTTCATTTGCCTGAATATTTAATCATACAGTATTAACTTGACATTGCTTTTAATATTTTAATCATTTTAAAAATTATCTAAATTGTTATTTTAGATTGACTTATTTTAATAGTTTAATATATTGTACGATTTTCATTATAGTTTTGATTGCATTATTAATTACATTAAAATAACTGTTTGAAAAATGTAAACAAAGCAGTGACCAGAAATCTGCAAAATTCTAAAATCCTCACAACCTCTAGTCCCAAGCTGTGTAGATTTGAGAGAGTCTATTGTATTATATTAAGAGGTAGGCTGCTGCACTTTTAAATAGCAATATAATTTTATTAGCGTAAATCAGTGGTTCCCAACCTATGGTATATGATGGGCTTGCTTAGGAGTATGTGAAAATATCGACAACTGTTGAAATAACAAAAATGGTTAGAAAAATCACATAAATGGTCAGAAAACTCATAAAAGTGGTTAGAAATGGTAATGTAATTTGTGCTGATTTTATATGCTTATAAGATTATTAATGAAAAGAGCATGTTCGCATTATCTGGATGGGTGGAAAGGGAAAATGAGGTCGTGTTTATGTAGAATGTGGATATTCCAGAATGAAAAGCCTAAGGAAGGGGTACGTGAATGAAAGAAGGTTGAAAGCACTGGCCTAGATTAAAATGCAAGAGAATTTTCCTTCAATGAATTTTTGTAAGTAAATAAAAATTGAAGTATTGAATAGTTTTTTTAAACTCATAAATTTTGCTTGATTGACACTTGACTTTATTATTGAGTCAAACAAACGAAAAAGCAAAAAATGTTTCTAAGATCTGCTGTTTTTCGGTGAAAATCTTGGACATACCAAGAACTGGTTTCATTTGATAAATATGTACATTTGTTTGCTCAATTTGCAGCTTTTTGTTTTGGCAGTAATAGAAAACCCTTGAATTTCACATACTAATAGCTGTTTATAAATTTTAAGGTTTAAGAGGGTGTTTATTACTGGTATGCTTAAATACAGTAAACTCTGGGTGCGATCGCAGTTTACTCTGCTTTTTGATGCAATTTCCAAAAATCGCCAAGTGGTGCATTTTTGCATGCTAAGAGCGGTATCACACAGATGTCTTTCAAAGAACTTTTTCCCCTACACAACATTACAGCCAGCAAAATTTAGTGACCTTGATGTAGGGGAGACTTTTGCTCACCATTCTTGTTTACCGAACATTTCTTGCATTGCATGGAAAATGCTGGTCATTCATTCAGCACTGATCAACTGACCAATAGGATTGGAGCGAAAAATTAAATACCCCCCCCCCCCCCACACACACACACACTCAGCAAAATGAACGATTTTGTTTTGTAAAATGTTTGCAGAAAACTGTTCTCCATGTAATACAGCTCTAACTCCCGGAGCCACAACATCTGGGAGAGAGTATGCATAATTATTTGTTTTCTATTCTCGTATATTTTGAAATAAGTATCTATCTAGACAAATGCTTAAAAATTGAGAATAAATATTTGATCAGTTATTTTTCTTTTATTTGAATCTGTATTTTTGAGTAAAAATAAAAAATCATTTTTTAAAGATACATTTAGATATATTTAAAAATCCTTTTTATCAAATATACCAAAAACAAATTTTTTACTTACCCAAATTATTAAAAGAATGCTTAACTGTAAGGGGAACAAAACAGTGTTGTAGTTTTCTTCATTTCGGGGGGCTCTTGGGGGCTGCTGCCCCCCCCCTCCCCTGAACCCCCGTTATTTTAATTCATAATTTTATCTTATATTCCAGGATGCCATTCAAAAGCATAACTCAATCTTTTTTTTTATTTAGTCATTCATATCTTGAAACAATCAGCTTCTCATACATAATTCAATCAAAGCTCAAAGATACAGGTGAAAATAAGAGAAAAATAAACAATCGAATATTTATTCTCGCCTGTCAAGCATTTGTCCAGATCGGTACTTGTTTAAAAATATACGAGATGAGAAAACAAACAGAAATCACGCTACGCAACTGCAACAGACAACTTTTCAACGTGAAATCCATTGTAACGTCTTGCAATATCAATATTGTATTTAAAAAAAAAAAAAAAAAAAAAAAAATCAAATTGCTCCCTGATTCTCCTCTTTATCCAATTAGAAAGCAGTTTACAAAACAAGGAGTTTAAATCTTATAAACCATCAATGACCTCTCGCATATGAGAAGTCTGTAAACATAAACTACTGAGCTCGACAATAATATGGAGAGCTAACTCCCTATTCTGATACATTGAATCCAGTGGTCCGCCCATGAATACAATGCCAAAGCATAGATTTCCTCCCATAGGATAGTATGGGGTAGATATTTTCAAATTGAATTTTCTTTTAAAATTAAGTCGAAATTGCTACACTATGAAATTGAAACAAAGTATTGTTTAAGGGCACACTTAATGAGTGGGGCTCACAGGGCTTTGTTCCCATTTCTATAAAAACAGTTCAGTTACAGAAATTGTTAAAAATTTATTTTTTGTTTTTAAATATCTTCATTTCTGGCAGAAAAAATTATTGTAATATTGATGAATCATAGTAATTGCGAAAATAGAAAAAAACTTTATGAAATTTTTTTTTAAATCCTTTGCTGTCTCAATAATTTGATAGCTGAAATTGCTTGATATTTACTAAACTATCTATTTAACTAAAATATCGATCATCTGATAATTACATTAATTGATGCAAACAATGATTGTACAAATATTTTATTACTTCTTAATTGTTAAATTTGAAAATAACTATTTTGTTTCATTAGTAAGCTTTCATTAAATTCTGGTGCTAAATACGGTCATAAAAACTGTTGCATTTATTATCTTTTATGGCGTGTCCATTACTGAACTTTTAAGTGTTTAGATATATTTCTATTATTTTAATTAAATTATTATTCAGATTGAGAAATGAGGCTATAAGAATGGTTAAATACTGTTGATTAATATGTTTATGAAAAAAAAAACAATTATAATAATTAACTATTCAAAACTAAAAGATATCCTTAAGGATAACTATTACTAGCATATCTGCCTTATATTGTACTAAGTTATATTTTCTATTTTACTTTATTCTTAATTTTTTAGGGATATGTTGTGAGAATTAGTGGTGGAAATGACAAACAAGGATTTCCTATGAAACAAGGTGTTTTAACAGCTGGCCGTGTAAGATTGTTGTTATCTAAAGGTCATTCTTGCTATCGTCCACGTCGAACTGGTGAAAGAAAAAGGAAATCTGTCAGAGGATGCATTGTGGATTCTAATTTAAGTGTGCTATGTTTAGTTATTGTTAAAAAAGGTAATTATTTTTCATGTTTTCAGCCAGCTATATGCCAGCTTCAGAAACATATTTGTTCTGTTATTGTACTTTAAGTTTTTAAGTTCTTCATATTTAAATATTTTTAGTTAGGTACATCAGGGCTCAAAAAATAGCAATCCCGGGGAACCCAGAAATCCTTTCCGGGAACGTATTTTTTTTCACTCAGGTTCCCGGCCGGGAACCTAACTTTTCGCCGTGTCCGTTAGCAACACCAGTATGCGGACACTTTATAACCAGTAAATTAAACAAAAAATTAGAGACGGGATGCAAAAATTAGCTCTTATTCGGCTGGGGGATGCGTAATTTCGTCGAAATATTACGGGAAAAGCCCGAATTTCATCAAAGGAATCGCAAAAGAAATGCAAATTTCATTAAAAGAATACAAAAAAATCTTGAAAAACAATAGGTTTCGTTAAAACATCGCGATAAAACATCAGATTTCATCAAAAAATCGTGAAAAAACGAGAAAAGTTCAGAAACAAAAAAGTGGCACATTTCCTTAAAAAATCATTGAAAACAACAAACTTTCTCAAAAAATTGCGAAAAAAATGGCAAATTTCGTCTAAAAATATCTAAATCGTTAAAAGATCGCGTGCAGCCCCAAAGCAGAATACTTTGTCATGTTCTGCAACGCAAATGTATTTGACCAAAATTGTTCTGCAAGATGAATTCATACATTTTCAATTTACCTTTCAATTGAGATGAAAAGTATAGGTTCCCTGAAAAATTTATGAGTAAGTATTTTGACTAAATTTGCCATTTTATCGTGATTTTTTGGTGAAATTTTTCGTTTTTTCGCGATCTTTTGACAAAATCTGCCGTTATGCATATATTTTGATAAAATTTTTTGGTTTTTTGCAAATTTTTTGATGAAATTTGTCATTTTTCGCGATTTTTGATGAAATTTGAGTCTTTTCAGTTATTTTCTGAGGAAATCTGTTGCAATTTTTTTCAGTAATTTTTCTACAAAACTAGCGTTTTTTTTTTTTCAATTTTTTTGGCGAAATTTGCCTTTTTTTCCCCGCAAATTTTGCGTTGTTTCCCACGATATTTTGACAAAATCTTCTTTTTTCGGGTGTTTTTTTCCCAAAATAAGCCGTTTAATCAAGATTTTTTTGATAAAAAAGTTGCCGATTTAAGGAATTTGACGAAATTTGTCGTTTTATCTTAATTTTTTGGCAAATTTTACCGTTTTTCTTTTTTTTTTTTTTTTTAATTTACCGTTTTTTCGGGATTGTTTATCAAAATCTGCCATTTCTTGATATTTTTTGATCAAATTTGCTGTTTTTACGTGAATTTCGATGAAATTATTGTTGTTTTCTGCTATTTTTTTTGACGAAATCTTGTTTTTTTTGGTAATTTATCTACAAAAATAGCTTTTTTTCGCAAATTTTTTGACGAACTTTGTCTATTTTTCGCGAATTTTGATGAATTTTGCGTTTCTCGCAATATTTTGATGAAATCTTGTTTTATCGGGGGGGTTTTTTTTTTTTGACAAAATGAGCATTTTTTCACGAATATTTTTGACGAAAATTGCCGTTTACTCGCGATTTTTTTTTTAAAGAGGCCGTTTTAAAGGATTTGACGAAATTTGCCGTTTTATCGCGATTTTTTGGCAATTTTACCGCTTTTTCGGGATTTTTTTTGACAAAATTTACCGTTTTTTTTCCGTGATTGTTTGTTGAAATATACCTTTTTATTACGACTTTTTTGACAAAATTCTTTTTTTTTTTTGTCATATTTTGACGAAATGACGCATCCCACAGGACGCATAAGAGCTATTTTTTGCATAATTTACGTGCTAAAACACGTCCGGCATCGATGGCGGCTACAGTGACTTGTTAGGTTCCCGGACAGGAAGTTGAATGAAAAAATATATGCTCCCAGAAAAGATTTCTGCGTTCCCCGGGATCGCAATTTTTCGAGCCCTGATTCATAGTTTTATGGATAACTTTAGATGAAAAATATTTTGACATATTTCCTCTATGCATAAAATGCTGGTTAAAAACATCGGAGAGATCCAAGATCATCCCAGATAGTGTTGTTCAGAACATTTTACGACACGGCACGCCGTTTTCCTCGTTCTCAGAAAATGCGCGGTTGTTCCGAAGATTTTTTCCCCCCACTTTAGAACAGAATTGTTCTGCAACTCAGGCATCTGTTCTGCGACGTACGTCGCAAATTTCGTAGTATTCTGCTTTCGGGGCGTGCAGCAAAGCAATTTAATTTAAAAAATCGCAAAAACGGCAAATATTGTAAAGATTTTCTTTTGAAAAGCGACAGGCTTTGTTAAAACATCGCAATAAAACAGCAAGTTAAAGTATTGAGATAAAATGGCAGATTTAGCCAAAACATCGTGATAAAACGGAAAATTTAGTCAAATTATGAAAAACAACAAATTTTGTTAATAATTCGTGAAAAAATGACAAATTTCGTTCAAATATAGCGAAAAAACAACAGATTTCGTCAAAAAATCGCGAAAACGTCCCCAAATTCGGCAAAAAATCGTGCAAAACACTCTAAATTTTATTTAAAAAATCACAAAAATGGCAAATCTTGTAAATTTTGTTTTTAAAAAATGACATATTTTGTTAAAACATCGCGATAAAACGGCAGATTTCGTCAAAGAATTGCAAAAAAATGGCAGATTTCGTTTAAAAAAATCGCGATAAAACGGCAGTAGCGTTAAAATACTCATACATAAATTTTTTCGGGAACTTACACTTTTCATCTGGGAACCTTAAAATTTTTAGAATTTTCAAGTCCTGGGTACATACTTTAGTTGTTAATTACTTGTAAATTATATCACTTTTATTACATAAAATACCGTATTTACTTGTGTATAGGGTGCACGCGTGTATAAGGTGCATCCCTACTTTACAAGTAAAAATGGCGATTTCTTAAAATCTCGTTTATAAGGCGCACCATAAATTTGATATGCTAATGAAGAATGACCAAATGAATTTCAATTAAAAAAAAAAAAGCCAAAACAAACATTACACCAGACCAGAAAACAAGACGAAAATGCATTTTTAGACTTCGGGTTGTAAGAAAATGACGGGAAATAGAAATTAGTGACGGTAAAGATAATTGCTAATTAGCATTTAGATAATGTCATTAGCTCTGTTTGTATAAAAAAAAAAAAAAAACTGCAAGGAATGAAATATGCAGTAATACTTCAATTAAGTAAAATTTTCAGAGTTTTAATATCTTCTTTGAATAATTTCTTGTTTCATATGTATATCGTTCGACTGCATCCAACAGAAAAATATTATTCCATGTATAAGGTGCACCTAGGAGTTTTGCCCTAATTTTTTGAAAAAAAAAGTGCCTTATACACGAGTAAATGGGTCATTCCATGTCAAATCAACCAATGTCTGAACCTTGACATCTCAGAAATTTACAATTTTTGGTGCAGTGGTAGTATCAGTCAAGTGAATAAGAAAAATCAAAATTTCTGATTTTTTGAACTTTTATTTTTTGAGTTATTGACTTTCAAAAAATGAAAAATTGTTGAAAATTGACTCCACTTTGACACGTTTAAACGGCTGTAGACAAAAACCTATTTGACTTACAAAGCTCAAATTGGTGTCGTTCTCTTCTGCTTTTCATGATCTTTAAAATGATATATAACATGATTCATTTATTTAAAATTTTAATTTTTTATAAAAAATTTTAAAATTAAAATTTAAAAATTTTAAAAATATCCCTTTTAATTTTTTTGAAAAAAATATGTTTTAAAGACATTAACTGACTACGTGTATGCCAACTTTCATAATGGGATGACCATGGGTTCCTATGCAAATTAATATTTTTGTATCATCATGTATGCTAAATTTGCTATACTTGTTTTCCCATGTTAAAAAAGTAACTGTAAATTCATTGACTAAGGTTTGAATATTACTATTAATCCTTAAAGTAGTTTTTGTCATACAATAAATGTGAATATTAAATCTATTAAATATAATATCAGGTAATAACAGTTTGGGTTTTGTTTATGATGGCCATAGAGATGCCAAGTATTAAGATTTATCTGTAATTATTACGGATACACAACAAAGGTTACGGCATTATGGGCATCAAATAAAAATTACGGAGAAAAAAATTTGGAATTTCTTCAAAGGATTGCTTTAAAAATGTGAATTCCAACTTAGGATCACGAGAAAAACTTAATTTCGTTGAAATATCATGTAAAAAATGCTAAATTCATCAGAGTCATGAAAAAAGCACAAATTTAGTCTAAAAATCATGGAAAAGTGCGTAATTAGATCAAAGGATTACACAAAATATCAGAGTTTCACCCAAGTTCTTTGTAAAAAATATGAATTTTGACAAAGATTTTGCGTAAAAGCGAGACTTTAGACAAAAGATCACAAAAAGCATGAATTTAGTCAAATGATCGTATAAAATGTTTCAATTTCGATAGAAAATCGCAAAAAGCAAGCAAATTTCATTAAAAAAATCATGAAAAAAACATACTTTTTGTCAAAAAATGGTGAAAAACGCACAGATTTCATCAAAAGGTCAATAAAACATGCAATTTTCATCTAAAGATCATTAAAAAATGCATGGTTTTGATTAAAAAATCTCATAAAATGTGCATTTTTCATCAAAAGATCGCTAAAATATGCAAATTTCGTCAAAAGATTGAGAAAGACGTGCAAATTTCACCAAAGGATCACTTAAAACGAGAATTTCATCAAAAAAGTAGCAGAGTAAATGAATGAATTAACTTTTGAAAATTTGCGATTATTCCCTCCCCTTTCCCCACTTCATTCCAGAACTCTGATTACTGGTAACTTTTAATGAAACTTGGCACCTCTGTGGCCAATTATCAGCATGTGGGATATAGGCCCCCAAGGGATGAGGGTACCCTCTATGGGGGTCTTCTTTAGGGAATCTTACATAAGGTTATCCAAGGCTAAAAAAAAATCACAGAAAACTGAACGGTTAGGCAGACGGCCGCGATTGGGTTCGAACCCAGCACCTGCCGTCTACCAGTTTCGAGGGTAGGACCCGTAGCCACAGATGGAGCAATAACAGCTTGGGAAAAGCTTGTTTACTTAATGATAATAGCATAGATGCCAACTTCTCCGGAAATTCCGGAGTTTCTCCGGAAAAGTACGTTAAAATACGGTAGTACGGTAATAAGGTAGAAAATACGGAAATTTACGGCAAAAAATCGCGATATTTTCGATCATTCGGGACCAAAAAATAACGATCTTTTTCGATCAATCATTGCAAAAAATCGCGAAATTCTATAATAGGTCACTGAAATACATCGTAAATACATTTCCGTCAGTTGTTTGCCACAGAAGATCACGATTTTCGTCAGTAATTCGCTGTAAAAAAATATCGATTTTCGTCAGTAAGTCGTGGCAAAACACCGCAATTTTCGTCAGCCATTCGCGTAATAAAACCACGATTTTTGTCATTCATGACACAAAATCGCGATTTTCATCTATTAGTCTGGAAAAGATTGCGATTTTCGTCAGTCTTCGGAAAGAACAGGGATCTTCGATAGTAGGTCTCGGCAAAAGATCGCGATTTTCGTCACTCAGTCTCGGGAAAAGATCGCCATTTTCGTGAGTCATTCGCGACAAAAGATCGCGGGTTTCGTCTCCCAGTTTCGGAAAAAAATCACGATTTTTGTCTTGTCATTTCTGAAAAAAGATTGCAATGTTCGTAAGTCACTCTCCGGAAATGATCGCGATTTTCGTCAGTCACACCAGGAAAAGATCTCGATTTTCGTCAGTCATTCGCGATAAAAGACTGCGCTTTTCGTCACTTATTCGCAAAAAAAAAACGCGCTTTTCGTCACTTATTCGCGATAAAAGACCGCGATTTTCATCTGTCATTCGCGATAAAAGACCGCGATTTTCGCCAGTCATTCGCGATAAAAGACCGCGATTTTCGCCAGTCATTCGCGATAAAAGACCGCGATTTTCGCCAGTCATTCGCGATAAAAGACCGCGATTTTCGCCAGTCATTCGCGATAAAAGACCGCCATTTTCGCCAGTCATTCGCGATAAAAGACCGCCATTTTCGCCAGTCATTCGCGATAAATGACCGCGATTTTCGTCAATCATTCGCTTAAAAAGATCACGATTTTTGTCAATTATTCGCGTCAAAAGATCGCGATTTCCGTTAATTACTCTCGGGAAAAGATCACGATTTTCGTCACCTCTGCAAAAGATCCTATTTTCGTCTGTCAGTTGTGGGAGGAAATCACTTTGTTGGCAAACCAGTTGCAAAGAAAAAAATATTTCATGAATTTCACAGCTAGTATAGAAATCATGGATTTTTTGCTCTGTAAGGATAAAAAATATTCCATTTGTATAAATTTATTAGATTTTTTTTAACTACAGAGAAAAGTGAAAACATTTTAATTTTGTTTGTATGAATAAATACAAGAGCTGTCAGGGTTGAGGATTGAGAAAGTATGTAAAAAATATTTTAAAAATATCTCTAAAAAAATGTGCAACTCCTGAAACGACTCCTGAAAGGTGACTATTTTACTCCTGAAGAATGTCCAAAACTCCTGAAATTTAACTAGTTCACTCCTGATATGGTATTTACAATGTTGGCATCTATGTAATAGAGTAGGATACCATTACATGATTTACTATAAAAATAAAGATATGCTAAAGAAAAAATATTTTACAGGTTCTCCATAAATCATATTTCATAAAATTATCTCTCCATAATGAATTTCAAGTTATCCTAAGTTAAAATCAGGTCTAGTTTCAGATCACTAAAATTTACATGAATGTTGTACATATTATCAAAAATCCATGGAATTTAAAGTTTCAGGTGTAGTCATTGAAAGGGGGGAGGGAAATTAATACATCGAATCCAATTGAGCATAGTTCATGACTTCTAATTTAAAATATTAGCTACACAATTAATATTTCATATTTTATGTTGTTAAAAATTAGAATTTGTTTATAGTTAAAAATTAAATATATAAATATGCAAAAAATATCAAGGACTTTTAAGATAGGTAATTTTCCAAATAAAGTGAAGACAATTTCATTTCTCTGTCACTTAGAGTATAAACCCTCATACACCTTGTTTTTATTAAAAATAACTTATTTGACAATTTCATTTCTCTGTCACTTAGAGTATAAACTCTCATACACCTTGTATGTTATTAAAAATAACTTATTTCAAATAATTCACTTTGAGAGAACATTAACTGAATGAAGTCTGCAGCCAACAATCAAATGATTGAAAGTATAATTAGCTATTCATGTTGAGAGTAAGTTCTTTTCATGTTAAAACTTGTTATTCAGTTGAAAATTGTTCTTACAAGGAAGGTCTCCATACGGGCATACTCAGAAAAATCTGAAAAAATTACAGAATGTTCTTCTCATATAGTTATATATGTTTATAAAAATAATTTCGGCGGAACCTCCTTATAACGTCCGTAAAAAAATAATAATAATTTCGTTTATTTGGCGATTTATCTCCGGTTGACGAAATTTCGAAAAATACGCTTTTACGCTTCGAATACTTTTTAAAGAAAAAACTTTCTATGTTCAATTTATTTAAATAAGTTTAGTTTAAATAATTTTAGTTTTGCATTTTTACTTTACTTTAAGTGTAATTTTGTCATATACGTTTATATGTACATATAACAAAATGAAATTAAGATATTTTATCATTTAAAACACAATTTAAATTGATTAAAATTGTTCCAAATTGAAAAATACACTGTTAAAAATCTGCTGCATTTTGTTGCAACGCACTCCGTTGCTTGTATAGAAAACGGTTACTTGGCCGTGAAATGGAGCTTTCTCATTGGTTGGAATAGAGATATATACAAGCGGTGGAGTGCGTTGCAACAAAAAGCAGCAGATTTTTAACAGTGTATGACATGATCAATTCACCGTGCTATGGAGCATTCTCATTGGTCAGAAGAGAGATATTCTATAAAAGTAGTGGAGTGACGTTGCAGTAAATGCTGCAGATTTTTAACAGTGAAGTCAAATAAAATCAATTTTCAGATTCGTTAAAATCGTCTGCTTTTGGCGAGGAAATGCATTGCTCGCCAAATCCCGCGTCGCTTTCAGCTTTTCACGCCAATTATTCCAAACTATTTTATTTTTTTACATATCTAATAATGTATTTCCGCCGTTAATTTTCACTGGTCCTTTATTACATACATGAGTAGTTTGATTCATATTTTTTTCAAAAAAATCTGAGTATGCCCCCAATGGAGACCTTCCTTGTTAGTATAGCAAATTTAGCATACATGGTGATACAAAAATATTAATTTGCATAGGAACCCATGGTCATCCCATTATGAAAGTTGGCATACACATAGTCAGTTAATGTTTTTAAAACATATATTTTTTATAAAAAATTAAAATTTTAAATAAATTAATCATGTCATATATCATTTTAAAGATCATAAAAAGCAGAAGAGAACGACACCAATTTGAGCTTTCTAAGTCAAGTAGGTTTTTGTCTACAGCCGTTCAAAGCTGTCAAAGAGGAGTCAATTTTCAATAATTTTTCATTTTTTGAAAGTCAATAACTCAAAAAATCAGAAATTTTGATTTTTCTTATTCACTTGACTGATACTACCTCTGCACCAAAAATTGTAAATTTCTGAAATGTCAAGGTTCAAAAACATTATTTTTTTGGTTGATTTGATATGAAATGACCCAAATACGGTATTATTGTTTCAAAATTTTTATCTTTCGGCACAGTGAAAAAAATTTTAGTATGCTGTTTTTCATCAAAAATGTGCATAATTTATTTAATGAATATTTAACGACAATCGTTTTCTATCAAAGTTCCCTAAACGACTTTCACAAGGAAACTTTCATTTGGCGAAATTAGCAAGTATTGTCAATTTCTGTAATGTGAACTATACTATATGGCCATTAATGATCACATTTTTAGTTTCATGCATTTTGTCGAATATTTAAAAATATACTTGTGAAATTCTGTGGTTTCAGGATTTAAAAGAAAGGTTTGACCTCATATTTATCCACAATAAGTGGAGGACAATAAAGGGGGGGGGGCTGTTAAAATATCAAGAAAAATATTTGAGATCACCTTTATACATTAAAATGCACACAGTGATCTATCACTGCAAAATACAAAATTGTGGATACTGTACAACATATTTGCTGATTTATGTAAGAATAGAACATGTATATATGGAAATACAGCTTTATTTCAAGAAATTCTGGCAGGATTTTAGTTTACATCATGCAGAATTTTTAACCAAATTTTTATGCTAGCTTCAAAAAAATTATAAAAGATGAATAGAAACAATATAGTGTCATTTTAATATTAATATCTATTTATATAATATGCTAATATGATGATTGAGTTCCTCCTCCAGAAAAAACAAACTTATCGTGACCATTTTAGGCATAAGTAGTAAATATTCTGATTAAAAACTTATCAAAATATAAGCATAATCTACTTTGTAAATATCAATCTAATCTACTTCATCTTCTTTAAGAACTACCCAATTATATTGTTTTTTAAGCTCTAAATCATAAATAACGAATTACCAGTTAACAAGAGTTTTCATACATTGACTTACTTCTTTGATAAATGTTTGGTGCAGTCACCTATTGACAAATAGTAACAAAATTTCTGCTGGGATTATACTATTTTTATGTCGTTTAACCAACTTTGAAAGTTTTACATATAAAATGAATTTTCTTTTATTATTTTAATTAAAATATAAGGATTGTATAATATGGTGGTACAGCATATTTTAATTCTAACAACGCAGATAAAATTTTGAATTTTAACGCAAGTTTGTAGCAGGGATGATTCTCATCTGAAAATTCCTAAATTTCCGAAAATTTAAAATTTTGGTTATCAGTTTTGCAAAGTTGCCAATTTGTACTGTTTTGCGTGCGGAAAAAACAATTGCAGAAAAATGTAAATTTTGGAAAGGATTATCGAAGAAGTGAAAATTTCGTCAATATTTTGTGCAAAAACGACTGTTTTGTCAACAAACTTTGTCTAAAGATCATTGAAAAATGCGAATTTCCTGTGCGGATTGCGAAAAAAACGGCAATTTCACCAAATAATGCAGATAAAACGTTGATTTCATCTGAAGACTGGGAAATTGTTGATTTCGTTAAAAGATAGCAGAAAAAATGCCGTTTTCGATAAAAGATCGCTTAAATATTTTGTCAAAGATCATTAGGGAAAAACAAGGCAATTTCATCAAAAGATCACGGAAAAAACACTGATTTCGTCAAAAGATCACATGGATAAAATGCCGTTTTTCAAGAAAAGATCACTTAAAAATACAAATTTTGTCTAAATATCTTCTTTTTTTAATGGGGAAAATGCTGTTTTTGTCATAAGATTGCAGAAAATCTGCCCAACAAAAGATTGCAATAAATCTCTTATTTCATCTAAAGATCGCAGATAATTGAAAAAAAAAAAAAACCTTGTGAGGGGGGTTAACTCATGGAACCCCACTGCCTGCTGATTTTATGAAAATGCGATGTGAATTTCTGAAAAAATTTCATCCCAAATCACTCCTGGTTTTAAGCTCCCCCCCCCCCCCCCCAAAAAAAAAAATATTTAAGCTCTTGGATAAGGACACATGTATTTGAAACGACCCTTATATGTAAAGGTTTCACTTTTTTAAAGGCAGGGTATGTTTCGTCAATTTTAATAAAGTCTTTAATAAATAACCTAAAAAAAAAAAAAACTATAGAAATAATAAAAATTACAAGTAAATAATTTCATTGGTTATTTGAGCTCAGATGCCATGTCTTCCTACAATTCGCAGTTTTGTTTCCCTGTTATTTCTCATACATTATTATTTAACTACAAAACTTAAACTACAAAATGCAACTGAAATGATTATTTAATCATACATTGAATATTATCATTGAATATTATTGAATCATTTATTTCAAAAGATATTAAATTAAACAAGACAACCTACTGTGAAATTTCCAGGATTGAAAAATCAAATTTTTAGTAATATAAATTGTTTGATGTACTTATTTATTTTGAAGGATATTCAAGTAAAGTGAAAATTCTTAGAGTGCACAAGTCTTAAAAATATTTATTTTATGTTTCTCTTAAAAAGAATTGCAATAACTAATTTAATTTACAATTTAATATCATTTTCTAAGATGTTATGTATGATTCAATCATTAAACAATCATTTCAGATGCACATACACTTTGTAGTTAAATAATAATGTATGAGAAATAACAGGAAAACAGACTGACAGCTCGTGGGAAAATGCCACATCTGCTTCGTTATTTGTGCAAATAACCAGGGCCATGCAAAGAGAAGAAATTTAGAATTTGCCCTTCCCCCCACCTTCCCAACTTTTTCTTGTGACAGGCCAAAAATGTTTTTAATATAAATTTGGCACCCCCTAAATTTCCATTCCCAGGGTGACTGTCTCCTTCACCTTTTTTTTTTTTGCACGCCACTGCAAATAACAAACATTGGCAGCTCATTTTGCTTTATAGATTTTACTAAAAAAAAAAAGAGTTGCCTACATTTAACTTACATGATGTATGCATCTGTTAACCAAGATCTCTTGCTGTGCTTAACATTTCTATATCTATTAGCTTTTTTCTCTAATACATTCTTTTACAACAGCTATTTGTAGATGTTATTCTTCCATTCTTCTCTAGTTTCAATATTTAGTATAAAATTGTAGAAGTAGAATGAGAAAATAAGATTCTGGTTATTTGCTATCTTACTTTGCAGAAATTTATTATGCTTGCTATGCTTATCTTATATAAAAAAAATGAAAGTTTGATTAACCCTTTCCGGCGCGGAGTAAGTTTAATTGAATTAATTATCTGCCACCAGAATTTATAAACGAATTTATTAGAGAATACGAACTTGCTTATTTTCAGGCATTTTATCAAAGGAAAATTTTAATTAAATATTCTTGGTGCCAGTAAAATTAAAATTAGATGTCCTTTTTAAGGGACACCGCGCCGGAAAGGGTTAAAGGAAATTGACATCACAAAATGTTCGAATGAAATATTTTTTATGCGTTTACAAACTTACTGTACTTAATGTTACAATTCTCAGAAATTAATTTTAGAAACAATTTTTTAAAGATTTTCATTTATTTATAAGAAAAAATATCTAGAAAAATTCCAGATTATTCTTAGATTTTACTTTTTAGTTATTTTAAACATTTATAAAAAAAACTTAATTCAATGCTTTAAAAAAAAAAATGGTTAATTTAAATCAACTAATTAAAATCATTGACACATTTTTTTTCATCTGTATGTCATTTGAAAAACACCTGTTTTCCATAAAATATTGCATATGTTTAAGTCGGATACTTACATTGCTGAAATAGATAAACAGGAATATTTTTATTATGTATGAAAAAATTTGAATATGTAAGGAGAGAAATATTTGATTACCCTACATGAAGAATATAATTTTATATAACTTAATGTCGTCATCCGAGAATAGAAACGTGTCATACATGAAAATTTTGCATAAGATAAATAAAATCTAATAATCACTTAACTATAAATCAAAATATATACAGAGCGTGACAGAAGGCAAGATAAGTATTAATGTTTTTTATTAAAATGGTGTTAAAAATAAATCAGCTGTCAATAAAACCTCATATTTTGCCGCATGCCGGCTAATTCAGGAAGGGGGAGGGGTAAAAAAATTTCTATAGTGACTATTTAAATAAAATTTCACATCTTTTCATTATGAACACATTTTCTTTAATCTTATTCATCTATTTGCATAATCTTTTTACAGGTGAACAAGATATTCCTGGATTAACAGATACAACTATTCCTCGCCGCCTTGGACCAAAAAGGGCAAGCAAAATCAGAAAACTATTCAATTTAGCCAAGGATGATGATGTTAGACAGTTTGTCGTCAAGCGTCCTCTTCCACAAAAAGAAGGTAATTTTCTTTTGGATGTTACAAAACATTATTACATTTTATGCATCATGTTTTGATTGTGCATATAACCATGAAAAAATATACTTGAAAAGTCTCCGATTTTGTCAGGAGACTGGATTTTTGCTTATTTTTCCATAATCCTGATTTTCTTGCACATTTTTTCTCATTCTTATATATGAAAATCTTGAATGTTTATATTTTCTATGTTTTGATTAGTGCTGTTTTATATGATAGTTCAGAACAAATAATAGAATGTCACTTTAAAATTTTGTGCTTCTTACTATGCAATTTTTTTTTCTTATTCTTAAATGCAGAAAATCTGGTATTTTATTTTCTATAATGAATAAATTGTAACTTTATGTTGCAAAGTTTTTTATGGAATCGATCACTTTATTAATGAAGATTTATCATTCATAAGTTTCATAATTATTTGTTCAGGTAAACAAAATTTGTATGAGAAGACAAAATCCATTCTTGTTTCCATAATGAATTTTAAATTGTTTTAAAACTTTACATTTTGTTGAAAAGTCTCCCGATTCCTTCATGAAAATCTCTCTATTTTTGCCTTTTAGAAATTGTCAACTCTGTACATATTACCAACAGAAAATTTTAATTTATTAATAATAATAATAAAAGAAATTAATACATTGATAATAAAACTATTCATCATAGATTATAAAGTGAAAAAAAAATACATAAAGAAAGAATAATAAAGATTTATGGAACAAGAACAGATTCGTCAGTTATCATAAGTTAAAAACACAAGCATCGCATCTATTTTATAACATAAAATGTTTGCTATTCTTTCTTTTTCTTAACTTTAATAACTAAGATTTGTAAAAATATATATATATCATGAAGATAGATATAGCAGAAGGAGAACAAAGACGGCGCTTCCACTTTCGTCCCTAAAGTCTCTGAATCTGGCTGGCATTTCCGGCAGTTTGGGAGCAGATGAAATCCAGCGCCCCCTACGTCCCGCTAGCTGACTAGTCGAGAGACCAGTCAAACAGGTCATGTGATCGAAAGTTAGTGCAGCATCACTAGCACCACGCTATGCACTAGGCAATACTTTGGGGCTAAGTTCTGTTGGGAAAAGCCTACCTTCTCTATTCTCCTTCTACTATTCTATCTCCATGATATATATGTATATGTGGTGGTAAAAAATAAATGTCAGTTTCAGATTCAGCGGTGCAGAAAACAGAATAAATTCAGGGGCGATTCTCTTCCAAAAAGTTTTACATTGATTTATCAGTTCTGCATAGTTGCCAACTTGTATGGTTTTGCGTATGGAAAAAACAAAAACGGAGGAATGCAATTCAGGAAAGAATCGCAAATAAAGCACACATTTCATCAATATTTCGTGGAAGAATGATGATTTTGTCCAGTGTTCGAAATTAGCGGTCGTTAGTCGTCAAATGCAACTCAAAAATTGAATTTGACGACTACAAAATTACTCTCGGTCGTCAAATTTAACGCCTAACTTTTTTAAAAATACATTTATTAGGTATTTGGTTCTGAAAATTTAAGAAAAAAAAAGGGTCTAGTCTGAAAATTCGGAACTAAAAACATCGTGAATTTCGATAAAAAATCGCGAAAAAAGTCAATTTCATTAATCGTTCGCATGAAAAATCGCCGATTTCACCAAAAAAGCGCAAAAAACCTACGAATTTTTTCAAAAAATAACAAAAACATTTTTTTATACAATAACAAAAAAAAAAAAAAAACGCAAATTTCTACAAAAGATCGCGAACAGAAAAGCTAATCTCATCAAAGAATCGCTGGAAAAACATGAATTTCGTCAAAGAATCGCGAAAAGAAAATCTAATTTTGTCAAAAAAATCCCGGGAAAAACGTCATAGTGTTCTTTGTTATAGTTCACTTTGTTATAGTATCGCGAAAAAAAAAACAAAAAAAACCCCACAAATTTCCAGAAAAGGATCGCGAAAACAAACGTTAATTTCCTGAAAGAATCTTTAGAAAAACGCGAATTTTGCCAAAGAATTACAGAAAAAATAAAAATCTTGTCACAGGAAAGCGATAAAATCCGTTAATTCCACCAAAGGTTCGCGAAAAAACGCAAATTTCTTTAAGGAATCACAAAACCCCCGCAATTTTCGCCAAAGGATTGCGAAAAAAACGCATAATTAATGAGGGGAGCTATTCTCAGGCCTTCCCCCTCTGCTGTAACCTTTCAAAAAACTTTTCTTTTCTGTGAATTTCAGTAATTTTTTTTAAATTCAGAATCGCCCCTTGATTCGAATGTAGATGCATTGTGTTATTATTATTAGTCTTTTTTTTTTTTTTTTTTTACTAAATTCAACTCTATTACCAATACTGGATAAATTTTGTTTTAGTATTGGTAAGAAGTTGCCAAGTTTTAATTTCATTTTACAAATTAAGTGCATTTTTCTATTAATTACTAAATATAGCAATAATTAGAAAAGCTTTGCACCAGTTTATAGATGCTTCAACTATTATAATCTTAGAGATTAATTTCGATAATTTTAAATAAAAATAAGTATTTGTGCTATTCTAAAAAGTAGTATCAAAGATGGAAAATAAGGTCCGTATTTTCCAAAAAATTAAGGTAATCATTTCCGAAAATTATAAAAAATCGATCATATATCCGAACATTCGGACATAAAATGTATTGCCGATTTTTTCACGGGATCCGGGCAAAAAAATCCAAATTCCGACAAAAGGTCGTCAAAGAAAAAAACCGTGGAAGACGGTAAATTCCATCGATAAATCACGAAAAACGACAAATTTCGACAAAAGATTGCGAAAAAACACTGAAAATTTCGTCAACAGATCGCGAATAATACGGCAAAGCTTGTCAACAGATCGAAAAAAATGGTAAATTTCGTGAAAAGATCGCGAAAAAACGGAGAGTATTGCCATAAGATCGCGAAAAACACCGCAAAATTAGTCAAAAATCACGAAAAAACACCGCAAAGTTTGTCAAACGATCTCCAAAAGACCGCAAAAAAGGCAAGTTTTGTCAAAAGATTGTGAAAAAAAGGCAAGTTTTTTCAATTGATCGTGAAAAAAACAGCAAGTTTCGACAAAAGTTCGCCAAAAAACGACAAAAGTTCGCCAAAAAACGACAAAGTTTGTCGAAAGATCGCGAAAAACCGGCAAAAGTTTCATAAAGATTGCGAAAAATCACGGCAAAGTGTCAAAAGATTGCGGAAAAACGGCAAAAATTTCTTGAAAAGATCGGAAAAAACAGCAAGTATCATCAAAAGATCAAGAAAAAATACTGCAAAATTTGTCAAAAGATCGCGAAAAAACGACAAATTTCGTCAATAAATAACGGAAAAACACAAATTTCGTTAAAAGATAGTAAAATACTCAAATTTCGTAAAAAGGAGCGAGAACCCCCCCCCCTCCCAAAAAAAAAAAAAAAAAAAAAAAAAAAAAAAAAAAAAAAAAAAGCAGCTCTGGGAGAGGATTTTACTCCCGTCTCTGCTCTAACCTTTCAGAAAATTTGATGTAAATTTCAATTTTTTTTAATATACTCAGAATCATCCCTAAATTATATACAGTATTACAATAATATTAATATGAATTTTAGAAACTGCAACTAAAAATCTTAATTTGACGCCTAAGATTTTTACAGTAGTCGTCATTTGACGCCTGCCTTTTATCTCCCAATTTCTATCACTGATTTTGTCACCAAACTTTGTCAAACGCAAAAAAAAAAAAAAAAAAAAAAAAAAAACGCAATTTTGCTGAAAAACAAATTTTCTCAGAAAAGATTGTAGTTTCAGCGGATATCGTAGATAAAATGCTGATTTCGTCTGAAGACCGCAGGGAAAACATAGATTCTAAAGATTGAGGATATAACACCGTTTTTGATAAAATATCACTTAAAAATATTTTGTGGAAAGATCATTGAAAAAAAGGCATTTCATCCACAGATCGCAGATAAAAATGAAGATTTCATCAAAAGATTGCGTAAAAATGCAAATTTTGTCTAAAGGTCATTGGGAGGAAAATTAGATTTATTTTTTAAAAACACAGGAAGACACAGATATCGTCAAAAGATTGCAATAAATTGCCGATTTTTGCTAAAATATCACATATAAATCGCTGATTTCGTCTGGAGATCACGGAATAATCACCATTTCGTCTGAAATAGAATATCCCTCCCCCCTTCCATTTTTTTTCTTCATATGTTTGTAACAAATTATGTATTTTGCATACATTTGAATGATTAAAGATTTCAAATTTATTTTGTAACGTTAATTTTATCCTCAACCATTTTTTGAATGGTGGTGTTACATTTCTATTAAATTTGTGAATGACCCCTGATTTACAGCAAAAAATGTGCTCTAAACTTTAGACATATGAACTTGGTCAATTATAATATTATAGGGTCATTCCATATCAAATCAACCAAAAAAAAAATACTTTTGAACCTTGATCTCTCAGAAATTTATAATTTTTGATGCAGTGGTAGTATCAGTCAAGTTAATAAGAAAAATCAAAATTTCTGATTTTTCGGACTTTTAGTTTTTGTGTTATTGACTTTCAAAAAATGAAAAATTGTCGAAATTTGGCTCCATCTTGACACCTTTAAACAGCTGTAGACAAAAAATTGACTTAGAAAGCTCATCTGCTTTTTATGATCTTTAAAATGATATGTAACACGATTAATTTATTTAAAAATTTTAAAAACACCCCTTTTAATTTTTTTTGAAAAAAATATATGTTTTAAAGACATTAATTGACTACATGTATGCCAACTTTCATAATGGGATGACCATGGGTTCCTATGCAAATTAATATTCTTGTATCATCATGTATGCTAAATTTGCTATACTTGTTTTCCTATGTTAAAAAAGTAACTGTAAATTCATTGATTAAGGTTTGTTTATTACTATTAATCCATAAAGTAGTTTTTGTAATACAAATAAACATGAATATTAAATATAATATCAAGTAATAACAATTTGGGTTTTGTTTGGTTTAGTTTATGACAGCCATAGAGATGCCAAGTATTATGATTTATTCGTAATTATTACGGATAAAACAACAAAAATTACGGTGTTGCAGGCATCAAATAAAAATTATGGGGAAAAAATTGAGAATTTCCTCAAAGGATCGCTTGAAAAAAATGTGAATTTCGACTTAGAATTACGAGAATACCTTGAAATTTCGTTAAAATATCATGTAAAAAAATGTGAAATTCGTCAGAGTCATGAAAAAAATACAAATTTATTCAAATGATCACGGAAAAGCACGAAATTAGATCTAAAGATCGCATAAAATGTGCAAATTTCTTCCAACATTTTAGTAAAAAATGTAAATTTTGACAAAGATTTGCATAAAAATGAGAATTTAGCCAAAAGATTGCAAAAAAGCATGATTTTAGTCAAACGATCACATAAAACGTTCAAATTTTGATAAATTAAAAAAAACCCAAGCAAATTTTATTTAAAAAATCTGAAATAAAACATACTTTTCGTCAAAAAATGGTGAAAATGCACAGATTTCGTCAAAAGGTCATTAAGAACGTGCAATTTTCATCTAAAGATTGTTAAAAATGTGCGGTTTTCGTCAAAAAGTCTAATATGCACGGTTTTCATAACAAGATTGCTAAAAACGTGCAATTTTCGTCAAAAGATCGAGAAAGACGTGCAAATTTCATTGCAAGATCGCTAAAAAAAGTCATAAAAAAATAACAGAATAAATGAATGAATTAAGGTGTGGAAATTTGTGAGTATTCTCTCCCCTCTCCCCAGTTTATCTCGGAACTCTGGTTACTAGTAACTTTTAATGAAACTTGGTACATCTGCGGGCCAATTATCAGCACGTAGGGTGCCCCAAGGGATGAAGGTATCCTCCATGGGGATCTTTCTAAGGGAACTTGTATTTACGGTACGCAAGGTTCAAAGAAAATCACAGAAAACTCTAAATGGTTAGACCGATGGCCGCGATTGGGTTCGAACCCAGCACCTGTCATCTCCTAGATTCGAGGGCAGAACCTGTAGCCACAGGTGAGGCAATAACAATTTGAGAAATGGTTGTTTATTTAATGATAATAGAGTAGGATACCATTGCATGGTTTACTGTAACAATAAAAATAGATATGCAAAAGAAAAATAACTTACAGGTTCTGTATAAAATAAAATTCTCTCCATAATGAATCTCAAATTATCCTAAGTCAAAATCAGGTCCAGTTTCAGATCACTAAAATTGCAGGACATATTACATGAATGTTATTATCAATCTTCCATGGAATTTAAAGTTTCAGGTGTAGTCATTGAGGTGGGGGGCGGGGATTAACACCAGGAATCTAATTGTGTGTAATTCATGAATCTTTATCACACACATGACTTCACTAATTTAAAATATTTGTTACACAATTAATATTTCACATTTTATGTTGTTAAAAATTACAATTTGTTTATAATTAAAAATTAAATACATAAATATACAAAAAATATCCAGGACTTTTAAGATAAGAACTTTTCCAAACAAAGCGAAGACAATTGCATTTCTTCGTCACCCAGAGTATAAACCCTCCCAGCTGCAGTAACAGCTGAACTTTTTGCAAAAAGTTATCCCCTGATAAGTTTAGTATATTTTCATAGTTTTTATTCGATGCCCATAAAGCCTTAATTTTTGTTGTGTATCCGTAATAATTATAAATAAATCGTTAATACTTGGCATCTCTATGGCCATCATAAACAAAACCAGACAAAACCCAAATTGTTAATACTTGATATTATATTTAATATTCATGTTTATTTGTATTGCAAAAACTACTTTATAGATTAATAGTAACTAGCAGGGGAGACCGAGCTTAGCTCGGTCAAAATTAACTTTGTGTTCAACTCGATATAGTATTTTCACTGTATCATTAACTCTGTATTATTATTGTAAAACATGTTTATAATAGTATTATTTAGAAAAACAATCAATAGGAAAACTATGTTTTTATGCGCATGTTTATAAATTTTACTTTATTTTAAAATTTACAACGAAAGGACATCGATCTAAATCACTTTTTTAGCTCGACTCTGATTGGTTTAACCATGCATCTCGAATCCTCTTAAGAATGTATAAAAAAATTCTTTACATTCTGAAAGACAATATTTTTTGCTAGATATAGCCAAATTTGGAGGCATTCTTTTATTTGGGTCCAAATACGTGTTTTGGTTTTCGTAATTTTTATAGTCAATTTTTTGGCTATATGCCGCCAATATTTTGTCAAATATCACCAAGTTATTGGCTGTTGCTATATTCTCGTGATCCTGACCCGTATTACCCAAAATGAGCCTGTAATGGAAATCTTGGGTAATTACGGTATCTTGCAGATTTAATATTGACTATTACAAGTTATCATCAATGCCGTGAAAAGTAGATCGATAAAAAGACAAATATGCAGCCAGGTTCTTTAAAGTAAAGTTTTATTTTTGCCCTTTCGAGAGAGTAGGACGCTCAACGTAATTATTGGTAGTTACAGCAGGGCCAGGCCAAGAGAAAAAAGTGACCGTTCTTTTAGTCAGAACCAAGATAACATCAGTTGTCAGATATCGCCAAAGGTTACAATGTTTGGCATGTATATGATATTTGGCCAAAATATGCGTGCAATATTTTTTCTTCTGAGAGAGAGATTTTGTACTTAGCATCTTAACAAGATAATCGCTAATTGGCGAGAAAAGAGTTTAAACTTTGCTATTGGAATTTGAAAAAGCAAAGGAATTTTGTGGGATAGGCTTTGGGGCTCATGATGCGGTCTAAAATTCGCGAATTGATACCATATAAGGAACGGTAGGATGAGAAGGAGATATATTCGAATATGTACGACGCGCAAAACATCTTATGCAGCATTTTTATTGTAGAGCAGCTGGTATAAGAAAACCACATTCGGTTTTTCATGACCATATAAGGTATGGAACGAGTGAAATACATGTGCTGGGATATCGGTAACCGTTATATTAAGGGATTGGTTTAAGTATTACTAAAATGAGAAAAGGGGCGATATATTTATAACTTCAACTGTAATGTAGATCCTGTTGTGATCATGATTTTAGTTACTTTAAAAGAAAGGATTTTTTTTTTCTTTTTTTTTTTTAAAGGAGGACAAGATAAGTTTATCAATTTGTTACCTAACATCGTCATATTCAATGATATATGATATATTGATATCATATATCTCCCCCGCTGGTTTGGGTTTGAAAAATTTTGGACCAGGTACGAAAATGTCTCTCTCAGAATTACATACGAAAGTGTAAGATTATGCTGGTAAAATATTAAGAATTGACTACATATATATATATTCGAATTTATACAGTTATACACTATGTCGACATATGATTATGTATCTTCAGAGTCTCTCTCTCTCTTTTTTTTTTTAATGCTCATTCATTTTGATGTTGTTGTCGTTCCGGAACACATTGGCCTTTTATTGCTTAGAGTTCAGGCCTATTTGTGCTTTTTTCTAGCACTTTGCACACAACAAGACATTCTTCCTGTTTTTTTTTCTAGGTATACCATATATTGTTCCTTTATACAGGTTATCTTTTTTTTTTTAATCAAAAATAAGGCGCCAAATGCAAGGAAGATGTTTAATATGTAAAATGGTCATGAAGTTCGTACCATCAATTGTTTATAATATATATGTTTATGAAGAATGTTAGCTATAGGTCACGAATAATATAAAAACATAGGTTATGGATAAAATGAAATCTTGAATAAAATATGAAGAATATGAAGTATATAATAAAAGTATGAATTATGTGGTACAAATATGAAAATCTATACTAAAAGAATACGAAATAGATAGTAAAAATATGAAATGTAGGTTAAAAATATGAAATGGAGGTTAAAAATATGAAATGGAGGTTAAAATACGAAATGGAGGTTAAAATATGAAATGGAGGTTAAAAATATGAAATGGAGGTTAAATACGAAATGGAGGTTAAAATATGAAATGGAGGTTAAAATACGAAATGGAGGTTGCAACCATGTAAGTGTATCATAATAATATGAAAAATAATGAAATGTTATGGATGAAGTGTATTTTGTGACAAATGAGTATGTTTAAAAAAAATAAGAAAAAAAAACAAATTCGTGTATCCACACAGGACAAGCAAAAAAAAAGGAAAGCGACACGCGATCCATAAAAAAGGTGCTGCCCTAAATCTTGTCAAATGACAAGGTGATGGCATCGGCTTATGGCCTAGCCCTATGGGAAGTGGGAATATTGGCGAGAGCCCACATTACATGGACCCTCTGCTCCTCCCGAAATCTTTTGCTTTCTCAGAGGAGCACACGTCGCATTACATAGAAAAACAGGGAGTTTAGGTAAAATTGGTGTGAACTGCACCAATCCGAAATTTTGTTTCTCACCACAATGAAGTTACAGGTCCTTTGGGCGACTTTTGAACGGGCCTTCACTTCGAAGGGGCATAATTAAAAATAAAAAAAATAAAAACTCTGATACATATGGTATATATATATATCTGAAAGGGAATGCCAATCCTAGAGTAGTGAGAAACAGCTTTGTCATAATCGGTTAGAGATTTATTGTGCATCATGATTATGTTTGATATGACTAAAATTTAATGTATGTGCAATGTGATATGTTATTTTTATTATTACTATTATTATTATTATTATGTATGAACAATAAAACTACTGAAAGGGAAAAGTAAAAATCTTGGCGACAACCCAGCAAATAAGAGACAACTGTTATGTGGAAGCCCCCTGTGATGGAGAACGTGGACCAGCCATGAACTCCCTCAAAGGAAACTCCAACACAACATGTGTATCAGTGTGATGTACTGCATTTACTGTAAATCTATGTTAACCTAATATTGTGATGGGCTGTGTTAAAAACGAGATCTTAGGTTGTATTTTATGGAGCTGTTTCCTGGGTGACTTATATTTTCCTCATGACGCACAAATAAATGATCATTTCTAGGGGGGGCTATAATTAGCCTGTCAATGTGTACTCTGAATGCCGATTCATCGGGTGAGTGTAAACGCTTAATGGAAACAGAAACTGGCGAATATTTATGTACCACAATAAAAGGTCCGGTGTATTTTGGTTTAAACTTATCAACGGATTTGAGGTACACTATATCCTTTTCTAAGATTACTCTTAGTTTCGCTCGTTTCTGGAAGTGTTGATTTCTCTTTTCTTGTGAATTTTTGATGTTAGTGTATGCTTTTTTGTAAATTGAATTCAAATCATTTAGCAACTGGTAAGTTTCTATCCCCTTATCAAGGATTGGCTGATTAATAGTTTGATCAAAAGTATCAAATAATAAAGATAGTTCTCTTCCAAAGTGTAATAAGTTGGGGGAATATTTAGTGGAAGAATGTGTGGAACCATTGTATAGTGATTTATGTATACGTAGTGCATTTTCAAAAGAATGGCCTTCTTCAAGTAAAGTGGTAATTGAATATTTTATTGATTTATTTACTCTCTCTGAAATTGCATTACTTTGGGGGTGACCTACTGAGGAATGGAGTATTTTTATGCCCAATGTATCGTTGAATCTGTTGTACATGTCAGAAGTCAGTTGCTTACCTAAATCGCTGAGAATAGTGGCAGGTCTGCCAAAGGTAGTTATGTAATCAAATAAACATTTAGCAATTTTGTCAGTTGTTGTTGTATGCAAAGCAAATAGTTCGAGGTGCCGTGAAAAATGATCTGTTACCGTTAAAACTGATTGTCCGTTTTTAAATGGTCCTAGTAAGTCAATCCCAATGGTATGTCCTGGGTGGGTTGGTGTGTAAGTGGGCTGAAGTGGAGCAGGTGGTGTTATGTGATGTTTTGTTTGAATACACTTAGTACAAGATGCTACAAAATTTAACGTGTCGGTATACATTCCTTTCCAAAAATATCTAGCTATTACAAATGCATATGTTTTAGTTAACCCAAAGTGTGACAGATGACAAATTGTTAAAACTTTAGCCTTAAGTGAGTCTGGTACAATAATATGGTACGAAAATGTGTTATTATATACGTTTTCTTTTTTTGTCATGAGAACCTTACTGTCAGGATGTATGAAGTACATCGGAAATTTTTTTGATGATCCATTTCTTAAAATCTCATTGTAAACTTCGGCCAAATTTGGGTCCTTTCTTTGCTCACTGACAAATGTGTCGTTTGATATTTCAAGTAATGGATCCTTGTTTGCATCTCTGCCTGAAATTAAATAATTTACTGAGTTGGGTTTGTTTTTATTGGATTCTTCGATATTGTCCGAAATATCATTATCTACAATTGGTAATGCATGAGGGTCATTAAGGAGTTCAGGATTTGATTTAAGATCTTGGGTATTGTTTTCAAATGTACACCTTGATAGATAATCAGCAAGTACATTGGATGATCCCGGTACATGTTCGAAGGAAAAGGTGTATTCAGAAAGTTCAGTTAACCAACGTGTAGTTAAATCTGCAGGGTTACATGTATTCTTGTATTTTTTTAAGGGAGCACTATCTGACAAAATTACAAATTTCCTGTTGTATAAATAGTACTTAAATGCGATTACTGATTTATAAATGGCCATTAATTCAAGTTTTAAAGCTGGGTAACGTTTTTCTGCATGTTTAAGAGATTTAGAAAAATATGCAATAGGAAGTAATTGTCCTTCATGTTCCTGTAATAATGCACCAGCTATCGCTACCTTAGATGCGTCAGTGTTAACGTAAAAGGTTTTTGACCAATCTGGTAAGCGAACCATAGGTGAACTAAAGAACACTTGTTGCATTTTTTTGAATAATTCTTGGTGTTTTTGTGTCCATTTAAATGTAGCTTTAGGAGTAGTCAAATCAATGAGAGGTTGAATAATTTCCGAAAATGATGGCACCAATGATTTATAAAATGTTACTAAACCAATAAATTTTTTTAATTGTCTCTTAGTTTTTGGTGTGGGAAACGAGTTAATTTTAACAATGTTTGCCTGAATCGGTGCAATAGAGTGGTTTTCAATATGGAACCCTAAGTAGTCAACTGCTGATGTATGAAATGTACATTTGTTTGGAGTCAATGTTAAATTATACTTAGTTAAGATTTTAAGTATTTTATCTAACTTTGAACAAGTTTCCTCAAATGAGTTTGACCCAAATATTAGATCATCTTGATATGAATATACTCCATCAATTTGCAATTCATCAATTAAAGAATCCATTAAATGTTGGAAGAATCCACTTGATGACTTTAGACCAAATACTAGGCGTTTATATTTAAAAGTCCCATAGATACATGTAAAGGTTAGTGGGTCTTGAAATTGTTCCGGAAGGTCTATTTGATGATACGCCATTTTGAAGTCTAGTGAAGTGAAAAATTTGTATGCGGATAAATTTGAAATTATGGTTTGTATTTTTGGTAGGGGGTATGATGATCCTTGTAACACGGAATTTAACATACGTAAGTCTAGAGCGAGTCTGTATTTCTGTTTTCCAGACTGATCAGTCTTCTTTTTTACAAGCAAAATGGGACATGCCCACTCAGAACAATTTCGTTCTATAATATCTGCTTCAAGAAGTTGATGAATTTGCTCTTTCATTTCGTTATGTAATGATTGTGGGAGGGGAAATGGTAATGTTTTTATGGGATAGTCATTTATAAACTTTAAATTTGGGACTACCTTGTCTGTGTGGCCTAGTGTTTTTATGGATTTGGAAAATGATGCATAATTATCAAGCAATAATTTTCCTAACCTTTTTGCATTCTCTTCCTGTAAATGATTTAAATTAAAGTCACTAATTTTTAGTTCTTCTTTACGTTGATTTAATGTTTCATTTGATGCCTGAATATAATTACAAATGTAATCCTTTAAGTTATCCTGAGATTTAAGATTAAAATTCGAAACATTTTCACATGAATTCATAATTTGATGAAAATTTGTGTTTTGTGACGGGTCTATAATGTCCATTGTTTCAAATAAAGTTCCTATTCGTGCATTTTTGTTTATGTGTACAGGTTTAGTAGATGAATTTTGTATAAAAACATAAAACTGGAATTTTTGTGGGTATCTAGTTGTGTTTTGAGTTCCTTCCATGTCTGATTCATAACTTTGACCACCTACAATACTATCGTAAGAAATTATATTCTTTTTTGTTTCACATTGAAAATAGTAATGTTTTCTTGGGTCAATTGAATCAGTTTTTATGGAGATCCACCTCTTTTCCTGTGGTTCTAGTTTAAGTTTATTCTCCAATCGAATTTCTTTTGGGAATTTTTCCGATTGATGTATTTCATGTGTTTCAAGATGTGTTTCATTCTCACATAAGGCAGAATCAAGTAGTGGTATGCTAAATTCATTTGTTGACATTTTATTCTTATGAATATCTATTACAATTCTATTTTTGTGAATAAAATCAAAGCCTAAAATTCCCTGGAAGTTAGCGGAATTCGATATGTCAACAATGTAGAAATTATGCGAGAATGACTTTTGGTGTATGCGAATAGAAGTTTTAATGCATGCAGTGAACTGAACATCTGAATTAACTGTTTTAATAGTGACGCCTGTTCCTAATCTTTTATATTTTAGTTTGTCTTTAATTTTTTCAAACAAATCTTGTGATATAATTGAAATGGATGAACCAGTATCGAGCAAAAAGTTAGTTTTATGTCTTGCAATGGAGGCCTTTATGAGGGGGAGTGTTGGGGATGAATTATTTACATTGCAAATAACTGCAACTTTGTCATCACATATGTTAACAGTTTGTGAAGCTACTTCATTATTGTTTTCGACTGTTTGTGATGCAGAATTTTTGGACCATTTAACTTCACATTTTGTTTGCGAAGCAACGGATTTAACCCTTCTGTCTGGACAGAGTGTAGGCAGTGTTGGGTCATGAGTCCATGGAAATTCGTCTGAAGTTGCTGATGTGTTAGACTTCTTTTGAGATGTAAAGCCATCAGCTGAAGTACATCTCATTAGTAGTTTAAATTACCATTTCTGTTATCATTTCTTCTATAGTTATTGTCGTATTTATAACTATGTTTATTTCTATTTGAATTTGCTCTACGCCATTTAAAACAATGTTTTGCTGTGTGGCCACGCTTCGCACATAGCTGGCAAGCGGGTGGTGATGTAGATTTATTTTTACGTGTGTTATGTTTAGGTGAAACCGTATGCTTCCTTTTAAAGTCCTTGTTCGCATACTGTTACGCTGTTTTGAATTTTGTGGGGTTATACTGTGAATTGCGTCTATGTTTTGTTCATTTGGAATGCTTGTTAATGTTAATGCATTGACTCTTTCAGTTAAAATTTTTAACTGATTAGCAATAGAGTCTGCTACAGGATTTGTTGTGTTACATGTTTGTAGCACATTCTCATTTTGCATTATATCCTGCAACATTTGTGCCCTGTCAACAGCAGTGTCATAATCGAGAATGTTTTCCTCTTGCAATTTAATTCTCAGTGGGGGTGGAATGCACGAGATTAGTTTTGTGTATTTAATATTGTCTAAGGCTTCTTTATCTTTTATGTTATCATGTACTCGAGTAGTTAGAATATTTATTCTGTGTGCAAGGTTTCTAATCGTTTCTTGAGGCAGCATTATTAAATTGTTAAATTCCACGAGCGCTGTTGTTTTACTAGGGGGGGGCAAAGAATTTTTTGAATTCTTTTTCTACAAATTTTAATTTGTCAGCTTTATAAATAGATGGGTTCTGAGTAAAGAAAGTAAGCGCAGGTCCGGATAACTTACTACCTAGAAACTGGATGGTGTCCTGATCCTTCCATCCGTGTGCTTTGGCTAATGTTTTGATTTGGTTGAAGAAAAAGTCAACCAAATTAGCATCGCCATCAAAAGTGATGGTTTTGAAAGTAATCTTAGAATTAGCCATATCAGTTAAATATGTAGCTGATCTAATGCAACAAATACTAAAAAAAAAGGTTTAAAACTATTTGTAAATGTTAATTGGTAGGTGTAGGGCTACTATTTAATTGCACACGTATTCCTTTGACTAAATTCTAAAGATTTCTAAGGTACTCACAATCATTTAAAGTCAAATAAAATAATAATAAAAACACAAAATATCACTTAAATAATAAAAATAGATACCATAATAAAAATTGTTAAAGCACTTAGTTAAAAATATCTAGCTCGTAAATGAGATAGTATTAGAAATGTCTTACTCTTATATTTTTTTTATCTATTACTGAAAACATCTATTTGTTCTCTCATGACTCTGAACAAAATATCACATTGAAAATTACTTACTTTGTATCAAAAAAAAATTTTATGAAAAAAATCACCTTTTTTTTTAGATTAAAGAGTAAGAAAATGTATGTATGCATAATAAAAATATAAAGGGTATCTTATTAATGCTTGGATACAGGATTATAATTGAGATGTTTTAATACCGTAAGATAAAGTTTAATCAAATAAGTATTAAAAAGCATTATTACTATTTTTTTGAAATGCTCTGAACAAAAAAATGTTATTTAAATAATCATGTATCCAAATAAAACAATAACAATAATAATAGCAAAACATAAATCTAAGTGTTGTGGCATTATTGATGTAATAAAATTTCGCTTGAGCACAAATTCAAAAAAAAAATTTTTTTTTTTTTTTTTTTTGTGTGTATATTGTTTTAGCATCCCTGTCAACAGGGATCACAAGCATATTTCACATTCAAAACTTATGTGTGTACCATTGATAATCATTTCGGAAAGCACTCAAGGAATAAAGATAATTGGCACACACTTTTTTTTAATCTTTTTTGCGTATTTCTCAATGAAAAATTCTGTATGTGAGATTGATGACTTATTTATCACAAACACCTCATTGCATATATTTCACTAATTCTTTTTTTGTGCTCGACTAATTGCCACATTAATCGCTACTAATTTTTTTGGATTTATTATTTTTTTTGTGTATGTTGAAAATTCTGATGAGAAAAGAAAACAAAACTTTCGTTGATATCACATTTTTTTGGGTATCTTTCTTCACACACACTTATGACACGCATTGCAGCTGATAGACGCCACTGAAAGCACGGAGATGACCGGAGCATATATCACACATGATGAATTCACAAACAATTATGACGAGCACTGCAGCCGAAATTGAAAAGAAAAAAAAAAACTGCCGAAGACACTGAGTTGACCGCAGCACGTCGAGATACGAACGCGATGATGAATGTTGACAGCGGACTGTGCCACGCAGGTCGACCAATCAGGGTCGAAGAAAAAAAAAACTTTTGATTTGACATCACTTTTCCAGCTGGCTAAGGCTTGAGTAACTGTCATATTGGGAGGGACGAGCCTCTTTTGCCGCATCCAACACCCTGCGACCCATAGAAGAAGGAATACGTCTCGAATCCTGTGATGCACAGACGGAGCAATAAATCTTGAGTTGTTCGAAAACACCGCATGCCATGCAGAGAAAATGCGAAACCACTATAGACAGCAGCGATTTCTCTGGATTTTATGAGCGCCCATACTCCTCTAGTCGGGCTAAGTACGGTCTTATAGCACCAAAGTTTGTAATGGAAATCTTGGGTAATTACGGTATCTTGCAGATTTAATATTGACTATTACAAGTTATCATCAATGCCGTGAAAAGTAGATCGATAAAAAGACAAATATGCAGCCAGGTTCTTTAAAGTAAAGTTTTATTTTTGCCCTTTCGAGAGAGTAGGACGCTCAACGTAATTATTGGTAGTTACAGCAGGGCCAGGCCAAGAGAAAAAAGTGACCGTTCTTTTAGTCAGAACCAAGATAACATCAGTTGTCAGATATCGCCAAAGGTTACAATGTTTGGCATGTATATGATATTTGGCCAAAATATGCGTGCAATATTTTTTCTTCTGAGAGAGAGATTTTGTACTTAGCATCTTAACAAGATAATCGCTAATTGGCGAGAAAAGAGTTTAAACTTTGCTATTGGAATTTGAAAAAGCAAAGGAATTTTGTGGGATAGGCTTTGGGGCTCATGATGCGGTCTAAAATTCGCGAATTGATACCATATAAGGAACGGTAGGATGAGAAGGAGATATATTCGAATATGTACGACGCGCAAAACATCTTATGCAGCATTTTTATTGTAGAGCAGCTGGTATAAGAAAACCACATTCGGTTTTTCATGACCATATAAGGCATGGAACGAGTGAAATACATGTGCTGGGATATCGGTAACCGTTATATTAAGGGATTGGTTTAAGTATTACTAAAATGAGAAAAGGGGCGATATATTTATAACTTCAACTGTAATGTAGATCCTGTTGTGATCATGATTTTAGTTACTTTAAAAGAAAGGATTTTTTTTTCTTTTTTTTTTTTAAAGGAGGACAAGATAAGTTTATCAATTTGTTACCTAACATCGTCATATTCAATGATATATGATATATTGATATCATAGAGCCATTAATCAAATTTGATCAAGCATGTGACATAGCTCAATCGTCTTCAGGTAATCAAAAACAGTAGAATATAAAATTGAATCAAAATCGTTTAAGCCATTTTTTAGGTAAAATTAGCTTGGCAGCATTCAGCAATGAAGCGAAATGACCCACTAATATAATTTTGTTTAACATGCAACTCAGCCCAATAGTCTTCTCGTGACAAAAAACGTTTTGTTTCAAAATTTAGGTAAAATTGATTGAGTCATTGTTATATATAATTAGAATGACCCTAGCTCATTAAGACCCAAAATGACCCACTAATCGAATTATCGCGAGCATGTGTCCAAGCCAAATGGTTTTCTCTTGCTCAAAAACGATATAATACAAAGTATAGTCAAAATGGTGAATACCATTTTCTATATAAAATTAGCATGACCCATCATGACCAAAAAATGACCCTTATAATCGAAATCTCTCGAATGTGTGGCCTAGCTCAGTAGTTTCAGCATGCCGAAAAACATTAGATACGAAATTTAGATAAAATCGATTGAGCCGTTTTTTAGATATAGTTAGTTTGACCCTGACCCCTTATGATCCAAAATGACCCATTGATCGAATTTTCTCAAAAATCTGTCATAACCCAATGATTTTCTTGTGACCGAAAACGATAAAATAGAAAATGTAATCAAAATTGCGCGAAACGTTGTCTAGATAAAATTAGAATGACCCAAAAGTGGCCCACTAATCGAAATTTCTCGAACATGTGACCTACCCCAATGATTTTCTCATGCCAAAAATATGTTGGATACAAAATTTCGTTAAAATCCCATCCATTCTTTAGATATAGCTTGACCTAAACCCATTAAGACCCACAAATGACCCTTATAATTGAAAGCTCTCGAATATGTGACTTAGTCCATTAATTTTCTCGTTTCTAAAAATTGTTACATACAGAATTTCGTTAAAATTGATCCTGCCGTACTTTAATTATATACAGGGTGCGGCAGGTATTTGAGAACAAAGTTATCTCTGCAGACAAACAGGAATAAATACTAACGAAAGAACATTTATTAACTTTGACATTATATACAGTTGATCATATGTACATTAAATAATATTATTCAATAAAACCTCCTTCAGCTGCAATAACAGCTTCTACACGGTGTCGAAACCGACGGCAGGCAGCAATCAGATGATTTTTGTTAATATTCGCCATTGCATCCACAATGGCTGTTTTGAGAGACGAAATTGTGCTATGAGGATGTTTATTAGAGTCTCTTTCAACAACGCCCCATACATAATAATCCATTGGATTAACATCTGGGGAGCTGGGAGGCCACAAGTTTGGGGTGATGTGATCGTGAAAATTCTCCGCCATCCATTCTTGAGTTGTATGAGCTGTGTGAGATGGTGCAGAGTCTTGTTGGAAAACATACGGCCTCTCCTGTGCTACAGTAGTAATCCAGGGCTTCACAACCGTGTTCAGAACCTCAGTGTAAGCAGCGGCGTTGACTCTAACACCTTGGTCAAAAAAATGTGGCGGCATCACATCTCCTTTGCTGCTAACGACCCCCAAAACCATCACAGAGGCTGGAAACTTTGTGTGCATGACGGTAGGAACCTCCTCGGGTGTTTTACATAGCCAGCGATCATTTTTTCGGTTTGTCTTCTGGTCCTGCACAAAGTTTTTTTCATCAGAAAAAAACCACAGCATTCCCGGTTCCTCTGGATGTTTTAATTTAATCAGGAGACGTTTGGCTCTAATCAGACGGTTCTCTCTGGTCTTTTTAGACAAGAACTGTCCTCTCCGGATGACATAGGACTTGTATCGAAGGTCTTCATGAACCACTCGTCGAATGGTGGCCTCATTAACTCCCAATTCCTTACCCAGTGCTCTGATTGACTTCCCAGGATCATTATCGATGTTAACTTGAACTTGGCTCACAAATTCTGGTGTCCTGATAATGTCAGATCGCTGACAATGTCGTTTCCTGTGAGTAATTTGCGCCACATCACCCTTGGAAGCCTCCAGTTCTTTCCGTACTTTGAAAACAAATGATCAGGCGACTTTCAGAAATTTGGCAATTTCTAAATCGGAGTGCCCTGCAACCAAGGAAACAATAACAGCGTGCCGCTTCATTTCTTGCGTTAGGTTAGACTCTGACATACTTACCTGCAACAGAAAAAAAAATTGTAACTATAACCTTCTGAAAAATATTTAACCTATAATGCGTGTTCTCAAATACCTGCCGCACCCTGTATAGCTTGACCCAGACCCTTTATGATCCAAAATGACCCATTAATCGAAATTTTTCGAACATGTAACCTAGTCCAATGATTTTATCGTGCCAAAAAAATGTTGCATACAAAATTTCGTTAAAATCGATCCACCTGTTCTTTAGATATAGCTTGACCATGACCCATCATGACCCACAAATGACTCTTATAATCGAAATCTCTCAAACATGTGAGATAGCCCATTAATTTTCTCGTGTCAAAAAACTTACATACAAAATTTCATTAAATTTGATACTGTCGTATTTTAGATATAAATAGCTTGACCCAGACCTTTTATGACCCAAAATGACCCATTAATCGAAATTTTTCGAACATGTAACCTAGTCCAATGATTTTATCGTGCCAAAAAAATGTTGCATACAAAATTTCGTTAAAATCGATCCACCTGTTCTTTAGATATAGCTTGACCATGACCCATTATGACCCACAAATGACCCTCATAGTAGAAATCTCTCAAACATGTGATTTAGCCCATTAGTTTTCTCATGTCAAAACACTGTTACATAAAAAATTTTGTTATAATCCATCACGCCGTTCTTTAAATATAAATAGCTTGACCCAGACTCTTAATGACCCAATATGACCCATTGAAATTTTTTCTCGAACATGTAACCTAGCCCAATGTTTTTCTCGTGCCCGAAAACCATAGAATGCAATTTTCAGTCAAAATTGCGTGAGAAAATCTCTAGATAAAAATAGCATGACCCACAATGACCCCCAAAATGACCCACTAACCGAATTTTCTCGAACATGTTACCTAACCCAATGGTCTTCTTGTAATCCAAAACGATACGATATAAAATTTGGCCAAAATCGTTAGAGCCGTTTTTTAGATAAAAATGGCTTGACACATAATGACCCAAAAATGACCCACTAATCGAAATTTTTGGAACATGTGACCCAGCCCAATAGTTTTCTCGTGCCAAAAAACGATTGGATACAAAATTTCCTTAAAATCGATCCAGCCGTTCGCTAGATATAAATAGCTCGATCCTGACCCAAAATGACCCAATAATCGAATTTTCTCGAACATGTAACCTAGCCTAATGGTCTTATCGTGCCCGAAAATGGTAAAATCCAAATTTTTGCGAAAATCGTTAGAGCCGTTTTTGAGATAAAATTTACCCACACACACACACACACAATTTTTGCTTGCATTATAGTATAAGATAAACAAACCTTAATCAATGAATTTACAGTTACTTTTTTAACATAGGAAAACAAGTATAGCAAATTTAGCATACATGATACAAGAATATTAATTTGCATAGGAACCCATGGTCATCCCATAATGAAAGTTGGCATACACGTAATCAATTAATGTCTTTAAAACATATATTTTTTTCAAAAAAATTAAAAGGGGTGTTTTTAAAATTTAAATTTTTTTATAAAAATGTAAAATTTTAAATAAATTAATCGTGTTACATATCATTTTAAAGATCATAAAAAGCAGATGAGCTTTCTAAGTCAATTTTTTGTCTACAGCTGTTTAAAGGTGTCAAGGTGGAGCCAAATTTCGACAATTTTTCATTTTTTGAAAGTCAATAACACAAAAACTAAAAGTCCGAAAAATCAGAAATTTTGATTTTTCTTATTAACTTGACTGATACTACCACTGCACCAAAAATTATAAATTTCTGAGATGTCAAGGTTCAGACCATTGGTTGATTTGACATGGAATGACCCTATAAATAAAATAACAGGAATTTTGTTTTGGTAAACAAACCTCTAAAACCTGATATAATAAATATGTCTATAAAAATATTTATACATTCAGGCTAAATATAAAAGGCAATAATTTTTTTACCTTTTAAACTTTGATAATCTCTGATAGCATAACTTAGTTTAATTTTTCATGTTATCTACATGAGTAATATTTACTTTAGACAAAATAATAATCTAGAAATTAAGTTTTTGCAGAACTAGTAATTCAAAAGATCATACAGTAGTGGAACTGATCGTTAGGGATCTGTCCAGACATTTCTCATGAGTCTTGTTTTTTGAAATTTCAAGTTTTACAATTTTGTAAATTTTAAATTATCATATTTAGGTTTATGTAAATCTAACCTTAATGTATAAAAATTTTTATGTAATGTTCTTTCATGAGTAAGTTTTTTTTAAATGATCAAATTTGCAAAAAAATTCTTTTGGAGGTGATAAAGTTTTAAGAAAGATATATTTTTACAATTTTTAAGATAAAATTTATTTTTGTGAAGAGTAACAAATGATTTAAATTATGAAGATCTAAACTGAAACTTATCAAAATGATTTTTTTTTTCAGTGATTTTATTTTCTCGTGTGAAAGATTCACATATCATGACAATGTATTTTATCCCTAAATACATTCCTATGGAAACAAATTTCATATGACTTTAGGATGATAATTTTACCTTGTTTTCTATAAATAAAATTCTACCATCATTTTCCTGTTTTTTACTTAGCATCATGCATGCAAGTTTTCATATTTTTAATTTTAAATCTGTTTTAGCAGAGCAAAAATGAATGTCAACTTATGAGTTTAGTTGTGCTGTATTTTTTTAAAAATATTTTGTTATTCAAAATAATTGAACATTGATCAGTTTTCTAAATAAATATTACACATTATTCATATATAATTAATACCATTGTCCCTGTAACTAATGCTAATTTTGTCATTTATTTTATACACCCTCTCCAACAATAATGAATAAAACCAAGAGTTTGAAACCTAAAATATGATTTGCATCGGTTATTAAGGTTTGTTGTTAGTTTTTTTTCCCTGCTCTTTAGCATGACATTTAAAATTTTAATTGAAATTTTAGTAAACCTATCTTTGTCTAGGCTTTTGTCAACTTTTAATACCAAATTCGTCGCTTCTTAAGCTTAAGAATATCTGTATAACCAGTCGTATGATGACATTAAAATGTAGTTTGATTTTCACAAATTGATGAAATTTACTTGTTATATAAATATTTTCTGTAATTTTTTTTTTCCCCCTCTGTTAGGTAAAAGACCACAGACAAAAGCACCTAAAATTCAGAGACTGGTTACTCCTGTTATGCTGCAGCGTAAACGTCATAGATTAGCTTTGAAACGCAAGAGGGCACAAAAACGAAAAGATGAAGCTGCTGAATATGCCAGATTGCTTGCTCAAAGAGCAAAAGAAGCTAAAGAGAAACGAGCTGAAGAGGTTAGGCGTAGACGTTCTGCTTCTCAAAGAGAGTCGCAGTCTTCAGCTGGGGGAAAGATGAGCGTTAGCAAATAAAGTGTAGAAATAAAATTAAAGTTGAAATTTCTGAAAATAGTGTTTGTGATTTCTGTTTTTAGTCTCAAATTATTCTATCATTCAAAAAAAAAAAAAAAAAAAAAAAAAAAAATTGGCACTCCGGGAGTGCCGACAGAAGTGAAAACTTGAACAATTATGTGTGTATTTTTTTAGTCGTCTGGACATATTTTATTGTGCAGAAAATACTTTTAAATGAAGTGTTTTTTATTCATTATTATAAACTACTGCTACAAAAATTATATTACAATTTTCATTTAATGCGCTATTGTACATGAAAAATAATGCATATTATTTTACATACAAAAATTGCAATCTATTGCTTAAAACATAAATTTACAAATGCATGAAATATGAAATATCGTCAGTTGGTATTCTTTGAAATAAATACCCATAAAACTTATGAATTTTCATCCCCATTTCAACAATTCTTCCATCATCATCATCATTATTATCATTATATTCTAGATTTGATATTATAGGTTTATGGTAACTAAAATATATAGCAAACAATTTTGATTCAATTCTATTTAAATATCTTGTAATGACTGCATCAATTGTAATTTTTTATCTCTCTGTGCTAAGATTGCGATGGTTGGTCATTGTTAAATCAAATTTTCTATTTAAAAATTCAATTAATTGTAGATTTTCATCATCCACAAAGTTGATGTTGAAATCCCTACTCAAAATCATCGGCAAATCATCAAATCTCTTTCCAATTCTATCTTGAAGTAATGCAGAAGCCTCTTTAGAACAAATAAATAAATTTTCATACAAAAATTCTCATTTGCACTTAAAGACTTATCCGGCGAAATATAGATGGCAACCAATACAATTAGTTTTTCATTTTCAGAGTGGCATTACAACAAACACATATATCACTGATATCAAAAACATTACTACTAAACATACTGGTGTACCTCACATGCACATTCATATGAATTGTGGAAATATATGCCCATTACATCAAACAACCTTTTATAAATAGCTACTCCTGCTGCTGGACGACCGTATCTTCTGAAACTTGCAACAAATTGAATAGTAATCAAACAATATAAGCTGTTAAACTTTAAATACAATTTTTTAAAAAAATGGTTGGAAAGTGCAGCATAATCGATGCACAATATCATGATATTTCTTTCTTAACTTTTTATTCCATCTGGTAACAGTGTATTTTGTTAAACTTTAAATACAATTAAAATTTTTAAAAATGGTTTTGAAATGTAGCATAATTGATGTGCAATGTCATGTTTTTTCTTTCTTAACTTTTTATTCCATTTGGTATCAATTTATGCTGTTACTATTTAAATACAATCAAAAATTTAAAAAAAAGAGAGAAAAATGGCTGGAAAGTGCAATGTAATCAATGCGCGATGTCATACTTTTTCTTTCTTAACATTTTATTCCCTCTGGTAACAGTATAAGTTGTTAAGGTTTAAATACAATTACAAATTTTAAAATTGGTTGGAAAGTACTGCATAATCAATGTACAATATCATGTCTTTTCTTTCTTATCATTTTATTCCATTTGATAACAATATAAGTTGTTAAACTTTAAAAACAATTGAAAATATATATATATAAAAAAAGGTTTAAAAGTGCAGCATAATCGATGTGCAATGTCATGTTTTTCTTTCTTAACTTTTTATACCATTTGGTATCAATTTATGTTGTTACTATTTGAATACAATCAAAAATTAAAAAAACTGAAAAAAGTGGTTGGAAAGTGCAGCATAATTGATGCACAATGTCATATTTTTTCTTTCTTAACATTTTATTCCTTCTGGTAACAGTATATGTTGTTAAACTTTAAATACAATTATAATTTTAAAAATTGGTTGAAAAGTGTAGTATAATCGATGAGCAATGTCATGTCTTTTCTTTCTTAACTTTTTATTCAATTTGATAACAATGTAAGTTGTTAAACTTTTAATACAATTGAAAATTTAAGGAATTGAAAAAAATGGTTGGAAAGTGCAGCATAATTGATGTGCAATGTCATGTTTTTTCTTTCTTAACTTTTTATTCCATTTGGTATCAATTTATGTTGTTATTATTTAAATACAATAAAAAAATGAAAAAAAGTAGTTGGAAACTGCAGCATAATCAATGCACAATGTCATACTTTTTCTTTCATAACGTTTTATTCCATCTATTAACAGTATAAGTTGTTAAACTTAAATACAATTATAACTTAAAAAAACACATACGGACATTCGCGCAAGCGCCCTGTGCCGCCTAAACGGAGCAGCACACTCAGGCACGGTTGAAAGAGTGGGAGATACTAGTTCCTCTCCCTTCCTCTCGATCTTACGCTTTTTCGATCAGCATCACGTGACCCTGACGCGAGTTTGGAAGTTTTTACCCATACAAAAAGTGCTCAGCGCCGCTAAAGAAGTTTTCACTTCAAAAATCACATTTATATAATTTATCTTAATTCTCAAAGATCTGTTAAAAGAATGCTTAAGCAGAGGTGCCAAATATTAAGATTTGTCCGCAATTATTACAGATATGCAATAAAAGTTACAGCATTCAGATAAAAATTACGTTATAAAAAATCACTAATTTCATCAAAGATCACTTGAAAAAACTCTTAAATTCGATGTAGGGTCTTGGGGGAAATAACACACTTTTGTCAATGGATCGTGTAAATATACATGCATTTCGTCAAAATAACGTGAAAAGAGTACAAATCTAGTCAAAAGATAGTGGGAAAGCGCGAAATTACTCTAAATACCACGTAAAAAATGTGAATTTCATACATGGCTTGCATAAAAAAGACTAATTTTGTCTAAGATTCGCGTAAAAGTGAGAATTTCAAAATATTTTCAGTCCTGGCAAAATTTCAAACTTGCACCCATGTATTTCATCAATGTTAAGCTAATTACAGCAATTTTAAATAATACTGACAACATTTGAAGTAAAAACTTCTACTTTATAAATGAATTTAAGTTTAGAAAAATTGTCTTTCTTCATTCCTCTTTTAATGTTCTCATCTTTAATGATGTTTTAAAAATCTTAACAGACAACTTATTAATACTATCTTATTAAAAGTTGCCTTCTAACATATGCAGGGTTGCTACACCACCTGGAAAAGTCAGGGAATTTAATAAAATTCCGTTGTTATAGCCATGAAAATATTGCTTTTTTTTACTATCAAAGATTTTTGTCACCATTTCAAGAGAACAGAAAAAAATCCTACCTGCAACCTCTGTTCTCCCTCTTTCATCATAGCAGATAGTTCACATTTTTAAAACTACAAATTTTAAAACTTTGCAGCATTGTTCTTGTTTTAAAGTTGCAATAAATAATTATCGCAAGACTCCATCTCTCCACTGTAATGTCTGCTCCCCCCCCCCCTTTTTTTTTGCGCATTTTGCCTCCTATTGGAAATATATTTTATCTGGACATAAGTGATAAAGTGAATGGTAGCTTAGTGTACAAATATTTGCGATTCAAGCACTCGAATATGCCATCTGGTGGAGGAAATATGTAACTTCTTGCTTCAGGATAGTAATATTCAAATTTTGGATTTTTTTTTTGTGACATTTGCTTTCTGTGTTATATGGCAAAGTACAAGTTATCAGCAGTATTCAGTAAATTTGAGTGTTAGTGATGCAGCATTTGTTTAATTCTGTCTGCACTACACACTATTCTGCTAGACTAGAATTTTCATGAAAATGCACCTGGAAAAGCAGAGAATTTCATTCTCCTGTATGAGTAGCAACCCTCCATATGTTTTCAAAAACTTTGCAACATCCAAATCGTGCTTTCTTTTCTCTATCTGAATATTGAAAATTATCAGCTTTATTGTGAATTTTCTTAAACTTTACATGTTTGTAATGACAGGATATAAAATAGTTCCCCCAAAGTTTCGTAACATTACCTTCAAGAACTCCCAATAAGATATGTTAACATCATTAAAGATACCATCCACAATACTACAGTATATAGAGGATAATTCACGAGTAAACTGTACAAAAATAAATTCAGTGCAAGCATCCAGAAAAATACTAATGAATTCTTTGTTTTGTATAACTATATTCTTTTGCAAATTAGGATTTAAAAGCAAAAGTATTTTTTGCTGAATTTTTCTTTTTCATATTCACATGAAAGTATTTTTGTTTATTGCAAGGAAATATTTGTGCCATTTCACAATTCACAACAGAATGATTATATAAAATATGAAATAAATGTCTCATCTAAATATATTTTTAAATTTTAACTGTATTGCAATAAGTTTTTTTTATATATTCATATGAATATACTTTTATTGCTAGAAAGAAAATATTTTTATTTCCGCTACCTCAGTATTAACAATAGTAGTTATAATTGTAGTTTAGAATTGCAGGGTTCATACAGAGTTGGGAAGAAAAAATCCAAGGAGTACATAAAAAATCCAAGGAGTCCAAAAAATTCTAAGAACTTGCCACTTTTGTTGTTATTTATGTGGCATGCACTTACACAGCCCCAATTCAGCAGGGATTCCGCAAGTTACACCCCCCCCCCCCCCCCGAGAAGGAGGGTATACGCGATCTTCAGACGAAATCGGCGCTTTCCCGAGATCTTCAGACAAAATCAGCGATTTATCTGCGATATTTTAGAAAAATTGGCGATTTATTGCGATCTTTTGTCGAAATTGGCAGTTTTTCTGCGATCTTTTGACGAAATCAGCGTTTTCCCGTGTTTCTTTTTTATGAAATCGACTCTTTTTTCGATGATTTTTAGACAAAATTTGCAATTTTACATGATTTTTTCTAAAAAATTGCGTTTTATCCCCGCAACCTTTTGACGAAATTGACGTTTTTTCCGTGATCTTTTAATGAAATCGGCGTTTTTTCTCCCAATGATCTTTAGGCAAAATATTTGTAGGCCATCTTTTATTGAAAACGGCATTTTTTTCTGCGATCTTTTAATGAAATTGGCATTATATCTTTAGATGAAATCGACGTTTTATCACGGTTTTCAGACGAAATTACCGTTTTATCTGTGATATTTGGGGAAATTGCCGTTTTAACCGGTATTCGCACAAGAAATCGGCGTTTTTCAGCAATCTTTTGACAAAGTTTGTAGACCAAAAACATTGACGAAATCGTCGTTTTTCCACGAAATATTGACGAAATGTGTGCTTTTTCGGCGATCCTTTCACGAAATTTGCATTTCTTCACGATTGTTTTTTCCACACGCAAAATTTTACAATCCGATTTTTTTTTTTCTTTCTTTTCCCGGGAGCAATATTGCTCGCGTGCAAAACCTCAATACAATTTAAGGAGTTTCTAAGGAGTATTTTGTTTATCTAAGTAGTTCTAAGTACTACTTGGGAACGTTTTCATTTCTAAGTAGTTTCTAAAGAGTCCAAGGAGTCTGTACGAACCCTGGAATTGTCTCATGTAAATATATTTTTTAATTTAAACTGTTTGATATTTGGCTATTTTGAATATGCCGTAATTTTTTCTATCTAATTATGTATTTTAATGAATTCATTATTTTAATATTTGCATATATAGTTTTATGACGTAATTTTCACTATTTTCCAACTCTTATTTAATTCTCATTGGAAAGTTTTTTTCTGTTTGTCATAGTCTCATGTAAATAGTTTGATTTGATTTAAATATTTTTTCATTTTTGACAATTTAAAATAACCTTTTCTAAAACACGTAAAAAAAATGTATTTCAAAATACTAAAAATTTGTATTTAAAATGGAAATAAATCCTCAAAAAATAAATGCAGTCTGCACACTTCAAATGTATAAAATGATTTAAAAATGTTTAAATTCCTATACATAGTTTTTGCTCCTATGAAACTTCAGTAATAGAACGATTTTGACCTACTTTAACAATCTGTTAAAATAATTAAATTGCCTGCATCATCGTGGTTATTAAATATTTCTTTATAATACCTATTTTTGTATGCAACAGCTCTTTTAATATTACTGAAGAAATACCCTAAATCACAAATTCATTGTTGGCGGCATTGACAGCTTTACTTTTTAGAATAGAGATTATTGCAGAACTGGTTATGTCTGTTTAATTGGCTTTTCCTTTTGTGCCTCCCATGGATTCATTGCGCTAATCAATCACATGTGCTTGCTCTTCCTTTTGTGACGTCCTTTTGCTTGCATCTTAGGGAAAGTATGTAATTGGAAGGAATGTATTTGGAATGTAAAATATTGCTATAATTCAATTCTCAATTAATTTAAACATTTACGTTTATTTACAGTAGACCCTCTCAAATTTGCACAGCTTTGGAGGTTGTGCGGATTTCTGGTCATTGCTTTGTTTACACATTTTTAAGTCATAATATGAATGTAATAATGCAATCAAAATTACAAAGAATGCTTGCAATATATTAAAATAACAAGTAATAAACTAAAATAATGAAAAGTAAAGATCAAGTAAATAATGAATTTTAAATATGCATAATAAAGATGAGGCACATTTTCTTTGAATTATTCAATCTTTAAGTTACCCTACTAATTCACATAAAAATCAGAATGTAAAGAAAAAATATATTTGGTAGAAAAATTGTGTTTACCAGTTATATAAGCAGTACCTTTATTTTATTTTTTCAGAAGTACAGGGGTCAGGGTTATCCTAATATTTATAAAATAACTTTAAAAAATGTCCTATATTTCTCTACTTTTTCATATATTTGGTATTTAATATTGTCAATTGCTATTGCATAATCATATAAAAATTGTAATGTATAATCATAAATAAGCAAGCAATTTACAATTGTGTCTGCTGTTTTTGTATTTCCATGCAAGAGAAATAACAACTTCTGCATGCTATGCTAACATTTTCAGCAAATTTCTGACAAGAGGGAGGGTGTAAAATAGATTGTTGGATTTTTAAATATGCCTCATGGGTGCAAGACCTTCAGTCTCGGGACTGATTTCAGCCTTGGAAGAGATTTTTGACTAGCTCAAAATTCTACTTTATATACTTAAATAATAGCAGTTTTACCATCAAAAACATTTAATCACTTTCTTTTATTGTAAGAGATCAATTTTTAGCCATAATGCAACACTTAAAAATCTTCTAACCCTTTTGCATTTAGTTATTTCTAATGCTCAGAAAAGATTTCAGTCTCGACTTGGATGGATTTTTTGCACCCATGATATGCTTTGGAAGCCAGGAAGATTAAAGTAGATGTCTATGGAGATTGTTTGATCTCCTTGGCTTCGGTTTCCATTTGTTTCTCTTTTGATTATGACATCAGCATACTTGCCCGGTTTTACACATTAGGTGTATACACATTTGGGCTCTTTTTTACACATAGAATATTTTTTTTTTTTACACATTTTTGCATTTTTTCCCCCCTAAGCTCCATTTTTCTACTTAAATTATGAATTGCTTTCTTACTGCTTTTAATTATAAATACTTAAGAGGGTTATATTGAAGCATAGTTAAAAAATGAGCTTGTTACATTATTAACTTTGTTTTGAGTAAATTTTGCCCATAGTTTCTATTAAAATGTGATAATTGAAGATCTGTTAAAAATTAGTGATGCACTGAATTACGGTTTGACCAAATAACTATAACCAAATATTCAGTATTACTTTCAGTATATTCTGTGTTTTACATCCCATTGCAATCAAAATGTTTAGTCCTTCAAAATATATATTTTGCATTAAAAAAAAAAAAAAAAAAAAAAAAAAAAAAAAAAATGTTTATAAATATATCAGTTATGTACCATTAAAAAAGATTGCACATTTTTTACGAATTTATTAGAAATTTTGTTCATAGCCTTTAAAAATGTCATTCACGTATTGTTTTACACATTTGAATTTTCTCAGGTTAGCAGGTATGCATCAGTAAAGAAATGTTTTTGAATGACTTGTTTTTACATGTATCGCTTTGCTCTCTGAGTTAATTTTAACATTCAACAAGGTTCTATGTTTCAATGTGATTGTTTAATTCCTGTTTTGTGTATTCAGGTGCAATTCATAGTTTTTATTTTAAATTTTAGTGTAAGGTATATTTATTGCATTACATTTGTATGCAATGACAGATAAATGACAAATAACAAAAGTCCATGTTGTTTGGATAAATCAGATTAATATTCATAGGGGGGAAAAAACAATGAATGGTATGTGAAGGGTAAAGTTCACATGACCTTAACTATTCATTTCAGTCATCAGATAGAATACAGAATTTATTTTGCGAAATATTTGCAGATTCCTTTTTGCCATAGGGTACTCAGTTAAGTTTAAAGAAAGTATTGTATGCCATATTTCATAACTTTGACCCATATTTTTTAAAGCAAATTAGTGATGATTTCAGGCAAGATTCCCCTTTTTACACTCATATATGCTGAGACAAAATTAGACATATTCATAAGGTACTGAAGTGAAGAAATAAGTTTTATCACTGAAAAATACACTGGAAGTGAGCTTTTAGTTATGCAACTGCAACAAGCATAGCAAACGATATAATAAATGTTATGAAAGCCTCTAAAGTGAAGCTAAATTATTCGATTATGTGGTACTTCTAGGTTATCTCGTTGACCAAAAAATTATCGCCAAACTATAAGATTAAATACCAATAATGGATGATCGTGAATGTCACATTCAATGACATTAAATGCGATTCACGTGTTTAAAATGTCATTGATTTTTATTTCGACTTTTTATTAATATTCCACAAATTATTTGTTTTTTCGTTATTTAAAATAAAAATTATGTCAACATGTATAATTTGGCGAAATTGGTCGACAGGATAACCTAGAAGCACCGATTATGTTAGGATAAGGATAAGATGTTCTAATCTAAATAAATCAGCTTTTAAATTTTGGATGGAGGAGTACAGTCTATAAGAAAATCTGATTTAGTTTTGGAATTTGTAATTTACACATTGTTCATAATGCATTTGGTAAGGGTATTTATCAAATGCGAGTCTTTCTTTCACAAAGATCCCAAATTTCCTTGAAAATATTCATCATTGATATGGAAAATTCACACCCCACCAAAATCACCTTAGAACAACAATGGGAAAAATGATTTTGTATTTATTTTTGTATCTTGATTTAATATCATTTATCAGTGAAAATTTATAATGCAATATAGATTATATGTTAGTTTAATTTATTATTATTATTAAAATATTTTTAATAACGTTATTTTTAAATGTCCTATATTTTATAAATTGGTCACTTTTACCCCCTAAAGTATATTTATACTTCTTTTATGAAAAATATAAGTTCTATCATATCAAGATTTAAATATTAACCTTCTAAGTGTTTGGAATGTAATATTCCGTTCACTAAGCTCCAGGTTTCTCTGCAATATTTGAGATATAATTCTATAGATTTCATGAATTTTCAATACATTTTAGAATGATTAATACTATAAAGGATTGTATTAATATTTGTAATAATGTTGAAAGAATCATTGTCTGAGAATTTAAAACAAAATGCAAACACTGTAAATGTTTAAATCATGGATGATGTAGCCTATCATATACTTCATGAACTGTTCATACAGTTCATGGTTTATGAACTGTAGACATGCAAAATATCTTGTTTTTTTTATTGGATCTAGTGTCTTAATGATTAATTAAATGTGCATAAATGATACTGTTAGCTTGTACACATTATATTTATCAGATTTTTTTTAAATCCATTTTTCCAATGTTTATTTTTTAAAAATATTCTTTTAAAGTGTCTATTGTTCATTAAATGTTTTTTTATGATGAAAGATGTTATTTTAAACATAATAGAAAAAGTTTTTTTTTCTTTTTTTTTTTTTTTTTTAAATTCCCATTTATCTAATACAAGGACAGGCAAACTTTCTTGCATTTGCATGCCAAAAAATTGCAAACAATATCCATCCCCATCGTAATGTGTAAAGTCACAGGCCATTTACATAAAATTCTAATAAGTAGCATATACTGTAATAGGAGAGAAAAATACAAATTTTTATTTTAGAAATGTTTAACTTACTTATCATCAAAGCAACATCTAATTAAAAAAATTAATTTGCATTTGAAAAATATTAATGAATTTTCTGCTTTTGAAATGAAATATTTCTTTTTATTCATGCAATGGAGTATAATAGGGATGGGAAGATTATTTGGCTCATTTGCCAAATACTGAAGACTACTGTGTAGCTAGGGTTTTCTGATGATGGGTTTTCTTGTTAGAGTCACACAGTAATTGGCCAAATATTACGAGACTTGAAAAAATTTCTGATATCTCGCTGAATAAATTCAGGATAATTGCCTTTAAATTTTTTTGTCTCTAATTCAAACTGGCTACTTTCTGACAAATTGACAAAGTCATTTTCATAATTAATTGGATAAACTGTACAATTATTCAGATGCTACCAATATTATGTAAAATTTTTAAATTTATTTACATTTTCCTTCATTCATATTATTATTAGTTTTGTTTATGCTTTTAATATGTATTGAGTAAGTAGTAAAACCCTGTATTGTTACATATGCTGGTGAAATTGTTAAATATTTTGTTAAACTTACAGTTGAACCTCTTCAATCTGGCATGTATGGGACTCGGGCAATGCCGGATTACAGAAATTCTAAGATACTGCAGAAATTTTCGTCAATTTCCTTTCTTGTGGGCAGGGGGGGGGTATTTTAGGAATTAAATAACGAAATTTAAAAAATATAACGCTATCGTCAGGAGCATTATATAAATCGATTTAAAAAAACTATTCAATGCAAGAAATAAAGCAATATACGTTTTGTATTTATGAGAAATGGATTTCTGAAAAAAGTATTAAGTTTGTTTGCAGCAAATAAAGTAAATCGTCATCCAAATCGATTAACGAAAATTTCTGATTGAAAAACTAAATGAAATAAAAAGAAAATTACTTATAAGAAAAAAAGGAGACGTCTGTTGGTACATAACCATCCAGAGCGCAGGACACGGACCCCTCTCCTCATGGCGCTCCTCCAGCACACTCGTGCCAGCATCCACTTGACCTTGACCTTGACCCGAGGCGAAGAATTTCTCCTGGCGTAGCTAACAGATCAGATACGGGGAAGGTTATTCAAATCGGAAAAAAGCTCTTTCTTTAGCGTCTTATTCCCAACATCTTTCTATTGTCGTTGAATAAGTGATTGATGCTAGATTTTTTGCAATCAAGGGGTGGCGAATTTCTCAGGGAATTATCACCCAATAAAAAAAGAATCACTGAAGACTACAGAAATCTCACACAGTTTACTGTAACAATAATGTTGATCCCCATGAGATTTTCCTTTGTACAAGACACCTGAATTGAAGATAAACTTTAGGAGGGATATCTGAGGGATTAGAGGTTTCACATTAGGAAGTAACTACCCACGTATTGTGTTGCTGACAATTGGGCATACAAAGGCGAGGGAGAAGAATGTTAGCAACAAATTTTAAAAATGCAGCCGTTTCCGGTATTCTGAGTCCAGCTAAATTTTCAGGCTTCCGCTGCAAAAGTGTTAAAGCGCAAAATTTTATATTTTGTAACGATACCAGCACACTACGCAGACGTAAAATAAATAAACGTAGGAAAACATAAAATGGGAGGATATATGTATATATATGACAAAATACATAACGGAGGGGGGAAAAAAGGGGGGGGAGAAATGTGCCAGATAATAGAGTTTTCTGGTTTATAGAATGAGGTTCAACTGTATATGTTCTACTTTACTTGCATCTTGTAAAATTTAATTTGTAATTTAAAACTAGAGACTGATTTCAGAACAGACTCAGTCTTTATAAATTTGTTCATCACTAAGGACAATCAGACTCAGTCTTTATAAATTTGTTCATCACTAAGGACAATGACTACAAAATAATTAATTTATTAACGAAATTGCTATGAATTACAAAAGAAATTGATTTTGAATGTAAGTAGAAAGGGTAATTGGATAGTAAAAGTGAACTGCATTTTTTTTTTACTTTAATATGGAAATAACTTACTATCCAGATCTATAGAAAATCAATTTTATACATCTAAGATACAGATAAAATCAACTTCCTCATTTTTTTGTGATAAAGTAAATTTTCCAAATTTAAAGAGCAAGTTTGACATTGGTAATGATTGAGATTGTAGGTAAGTTTTTATGGAATAGTTTCCTCTAGATAAAATTATACTACTCAAATTTTAAATCTAGTAAAAGTTGTTATATGTGGATACATGGCATATAATTTCTGGATTTTTAGGAAAATCATGCATCCTCTGTTTCTCAAGAAAGCTATATAGTACATACATTCTAAGATATGCCCTCTGCTTAGAACGTTTACTCTCTATTTTTTTGTATGACTACACCTCTGCTTATAGTTAATTATATACACAATAGTAAAATTTGGTTAATTTTTCATTTTAATGCAGTAAAATGTCCCCCAAAATTCGTTTAAAGAAATAAAGCTTTTTTAAATTTATACAGAAAGACAAAGCAGTTGTTACATATCATACTCAAAAAATTTCTCAGCCATCTAACGCTTTTTTAAAATTGTATGATTAAAACAAGGGTGTTTTTCTTTGGAAGTTCTACTGATTTCAGGAATACAGTCGATTCCCTCTAATCTGCAAACATCTACACTCCTGGACAAAAGTATAAACTCAGAAAATTTGTAATTTGTTTAGATTATAATATAAATAAACTTAACTTTAAATTAATAAAATAAAGATGAATATTTTTAATAAGACATCTAAATTTAATATAACTGATAAATAAAATGAAGCGAATAATTTAAATAAAAAAATACATTACTTAAAAAAATAACATTATGCGAAACCTGGACAAAATTATAAACTCAAAGTTATGAATTTCTCTATTCTGGCATATTTGATATAAATAAATGCACTTTATGATAAGAAACTAATAAATGCAGTCATTATGGATCAATACATGTCAATACATCAATACATATTTTAATTTTTCTCATAAAATAACATTATGTCAAACTGGACAAAATTATAAACTCAAAGCTGTGAATTTCTATTATAAATAAATGCATTTTGTGATAATAAACTTATAAATAGAGTTATTAGAGATGAATATATTTCAATACATCAATGCATTTTTAAGATTTTCTTTCAAAAAAGATGAGTAATATAATACAGGGCTCCCAACACATTTTATGTCGCAAAAAGGGGGAAAGGGGACCATTTTTCTTTAAAAAGGGGACTTTTGGGGACCATTTTTCTTTAAAAAGGGGACTTTGGGGGACCATTTAAAAAAAAAAGGGGGACTTTGGGGGACCATTTTTTTAAAAAAAGGGAACTTTGGAGGACCTTTTTTTTTTTAAAAAAAAGGGGGACTTTGGGGGACCATTTTTTTAAAAAGGGGACCTTGGGGAACCATTTATTTTTACTAAATATGTTAGCAATTTTTTTTTTTTTTTTAACATTACAGTAAACATGTTAGTTAACTTTATAAGGATATCATTAAACAATTTCAAATATTGTTGCAGAAATTGTACAATTATATTTGAATACAATTAAATATTCTACTGCAAGAAGTGAAAAAGTAGTATAACATTTACCTTGAAAATTTTCTTTTAAAAGAGCCTGTACTTGTAATTCAAAATCTTGATTTTTTTAATATTTACAATAGCAAACTGTTTTTCATTAAAATAAAAAGTAATCTTAGCTAAAATGTATCTAACAAATTTATTATCGGAATATATTTAGCCATTAAGTATTTAAGGCAAAAATTTCTTGAAATAAAAAACAATCTGTTCAAAAATGTCACAATTATGTAAATATCAAATACTTAAAAGAAAAAAAAGAAGAAGAAGAAGAATAAGCGTTTATAAAATAACTATATACAAAACAACAAGCAATTCCAAAATGTTACTGAAAAACTATGATTCTTCTGACAATAGATATATATATACAGAAAGAGGGAGAAAAAAAATAGTGTGTTTTGTCAGTCTGTCACGGAAAAAAACATCAAAAATTTCGATAAATAATCGCACTCCCCCCACCAAAAAAAAAAAAAAAAAAAAAAACAATAATAATCGCAGAAAAAATGCTAATTCTGTTAAAAGATCCTGGGGGGGGGGGGGGGAACAAATTTTGCAAAAAATTGTGGAGAGAAGAAAAAAAAAATCCGGAAAAAAAAAACCTTGTTTTCTATTGCATTTTGAGTTCTCAAAGAAACAAAACAAACATATCAACCTCGTCAAATGTACGCGTTAAGGTTAAAAGGCCATGTGCCACGGGATTGATCATTCTGTTGGATAAAGAGCAGGTGTTAATAGAGTCATTATCAAGTGTGTTTTACTTCAATCAAAAGAAAACCAAGTTTGAAGTTTCATGTTTGCTTCTTTTGTTATTATAAATATGTACTTGAGTGATTTTATTAGAATTAGAATATATGAAGCTTCAAATAAACATATCACGTCAACTTTTTTTTTTTTTTTTTTTTTTTTTTTTTTTTTAATGCCGTTTTTTAATTTTCAGTTTTTGTAACAATTAAAATCTTTAATTAACCGTCAATCATTATGTAAAATTACACCAGAATATATCGATATACATAATGTCTAGTTAGTTAAAAGAATTTAACTGCATTTGATAAAATTTAAAATTAATAAAATTGAAATTGACAAAATGTCCGGAATTTTGAGGTTCAAATGCACAGAACAAAGTCTTAAAAATCCGATATCCAAAATTCGGAAATCAAACAAAGTTCGGACGTTTTGCTAACTCTTTTTATTATTATTTTTTTAAATATACATTTAAAAAAACATTTTAAATTAGGAATTTTTAAAACCGGATCTAAAACCTCTCTACTCTTAAAATTATTTTTAAACAATAAAGATATACTTTTTCATACCACATGTCTGTTTTCGGTAAAATGATATTACGATCTGTTCTTCAGTAATGCCCGCGATCCAGTGTTGAACTCATGGGGGGGGGGGGGGGTATTCCTGCTCAGAGCAATGAAATTTTTCCTACTGACAGATTTGAGTTTATGTTTTGAATAAAGAAAAAATACAACCTCCCCCCCCCCCCCAGGGTCGCAGAAATTCCTACAAAAAAGTCTGAATTCAACACTGCGCGAAATGCCCAATTAACAGAAGCTGCCAAGAAAAAAATAACCATCTGTGGTTTGTTTTCGTTTTTTTTTTTTTTTTTTTCACACTTTATTAAGTGATATCCGAAGTCGAATGTTAACGTAATCAGATAATTTTCTTTAGGTGGATAATATGTTTTACCATGCAAAGTAATCATTGATAGATTTATTATTTCTTTTTAGCTAACGATTTAGGGAGGGAAAAAATTACAGGGCAGGAATTGAAGTTCTTTTATAGAATAAAAGAGAAAGGTTATCACCGAAAAATCGAAATTGATGAAGCAGCGCAAAATAACTGACACGTTCAGTGTAAAATGCACAAAGAAAAATTAAGGCTGCGAGCGAACAGCACTACTTTTTATTACACTAACAGAGCAATAAATCTATCTTTGTTTCCGAACGGAACAAAGGTGAAACCTCTTTAAAGGATTTTTGAGGGACTGACCCTACCAAATTGAGAAAGGAAGGGAAAGTTTTATCTACCCCATCTTCAGTCGTAAAGCTGTTAACTGATTTCGAGTTCGATTTCTCTCTTGAAGTTCAAAAAGTTCACTGAAAAAGCAATTTATACATCAAAGCACCGACACGAAAGATTAAAAAAAAGCGACGCCTGACCGCAAGAAGTTAGTGCTATGTGTCTGGTCCTTAAGTTTGTTATCTAAAATTTGAGGCATTGGCTAGTTTTTATTTACTTTATATATAAACCCTAAAATACTTACTTTTGTTTTATTATTTTTAAGAGTTATCTTTTTGATTGGTTGTTGAGTTTAAAACTTAATAGCAGACAGCTATAACTTAGCGAACATACCATTTTTTGGGAGAAAATGTGAATGTTTTTCCACACCCCCTAAAAAAAAACAGATGAACGCAACCTTTTTTTTTTTTTTTTTTTTAGATAGGGGGAAAAATAAATCTGAAAGCAATGTATCTTTAAAAGTTTAATTTCCTACTCTTATGGAATTATTATAGTTAGAAAATAATATATATTTTTAAATCATGAAATTAATATGATGAAATAATGATTATAATTTTAAAAGAATGAAAACGGAATTTCGCTAAAGTAAAAAAGTTATTTCGCAAAAATTAATAAGGTATCCCTTTGTCTCTCTCCAGAGGGGTGTCTACATCTTACGATGCAAATATGGAAAAAGAAAGTGCGATCGGCATAGTTTATTTTGTTAATGTAAGAAACATGCTTGTCAAATTACAATATTTAGTATATACTTACTTTTTCTTCTGTTTTTTTTTCTCTCTTTCACATTTTTTTTTCTTTTTCATCAGCAATAAGAATCCATGAGACTAATTAATTCAATAGCAGCCTATTGTTACTGAAATAAAGTACTTTTAAAAAGTAAAAGCACCTGCGAACGAGTCACGTGAACACATTGGGATGAAACGGTAACGATTCCAATCACAAGAAAAGGGGGATTAATGAAATCACAATATGATGAGTGGCTGGTTCCATTTGACTTCAAAACGCTAATTGATTGCTTAATAGGGGGTGGGGGTGGGGTGGAAGTGTTCTTTACTTTATTTTCATGCCTTATAGAATGTGTGAATTTAGACATTGAAGGAGCATGAAACATCAGCATGCACCACAATTTTGCCGTTTTCTAAAAAAAAAAAAAAAAAAAAAAAATTGGTTTTTAAAAATGAACAATTTCTTTGTTTTTTAGTCATTGAAAGCGGACTAAGCGGACCAAAACACATAAAAGCGGACCAAAGCGGACCTTTTTCTAAAAAGCGGACTTTCGCGGGAAAAAGGGGACCATTTGGGAGCCCTGATAATACAGTCTGAGTATAGTACATGTGTAAACTGAAAACATAAAATTATAGAGTTTAAGAAGTGAACGTACTTTTGAATCCTGGTGCAAAGTATTAACGCATACATTCAAAAATGTGTTTAATCGCCATTTTTCTGAATGACTTCGAATATGCAATTTTCCAACTACTCCATAGAGTACTGGTTCCGGGCTGAAAATATTGCCACTTTTAAATCATTTGTGTTTTGATATTGACGTCCATCGCGTTAGACTCTTCGATCCATTGCATCCCAATAATTTTCAATGAAGTTTAGGTCAGGGTTTCGGGCTGGCCAATTCAAGACATTTACATGCCAGCGCTGCAGCCACTCTTTTGTATTTTTTGCTGTGTGTATTTCTACATTATCTTGCTGAAATACCCAGTTTACTCCAGCGATCAATGGTCCATATGGCAAAGGATTATCTGCCAGCATTAACTCGCAGTCTTCTGCTGTTTGTTTTCCATTAAGAAAAGCCAAAGCAGTTTTACCATTCTGAAAAGAACCAGCTCACACCATTACAGATCTTTAATAAAATCATGGAGAGAATTGAAAATATGAATAAATGTCGTTTGCCTTAATACAAATGTGAAAAATACTTTCATTGAATTAGTTTCTTATCACAGAACACGTTTATTATTTAGATATTAAATGCCAGAGTATAGAAATTCATGCCTTGAGTTTATAATTTTGTCCAGGTCTCACATAATGTTATTTTATGGGAAAAATTAAAACATGTATTGATATATAGAAATGTATTCATCCATAATGACTCCATTTATTTGTTTTTTATCATAAAATGCAGTTATTTATATGAAATGTGCCAGAATACTGAAATTCGTAACTTTGAGTTTATATTTTTGTCCAGGACTCACATAATGTTATTTTTTAAAAGTTATGTATTTTCTTATTTAAATTACTTACTCCATTTTATTTATGAGTTATATTAAATTTAGATGTCTTATTGTAAATATTCATCATTATTTTATTAATATAAAGCTAAGCTTATTTATATTATGATGTAAACAAATTAAAAAAATTCTGAGTTTATAATTTTGACCAGAAGTGTATATCTGCACTATATTTCAGATGTAAACAAACTTCTTGAAGTAAGATAATGTACAATTTAATCATTAAAAAAAGGGCTGATCTGAGGAATTTTTATTAAAATTTTAATGAATTCTGCATTCATTAGAAGGAAATGTTTTATGCATCTTATAAATAACTATTAGACTTCCATTTGTTGGCTATATGAAAAATAAAATTGCTTTTGTAGAGGTGTTAGCTCTAGAGAGGATAAATACCTAAATTTTTTTTAGAAAAACAAACTTTTGCAACACATCAAGAAATCCTGATTCTTAAAAGGCTTCAAGATTAAATTATAGAGAAAAAAATACAAACTATAAAGCAAATCTCTATCACTGCAATGTTTGATAGAAACAAGTAGAAATGTTTTCTATTAATTTTGTATATCAGGGCTGTCCAATGCGACACCTGCGGGCGCCCTTTGGAGATTTTTTTGGCGCCCATTTGAAGGTTTCCTGTTATTATACTTTTTAGAAGTAAAATTCTACTATAAAGAAATTCAATATAAAAAATCTTTCTTATTTCTATGCGAGGCATTTTCAAAACTTGCAAAAATATATTAAAAACCAGAAACATACTTTGAAAATTTAATCATGCATATTTTCACGATTTCTAGTTACTGTTTATATAGTGTAATTAAGATTGTTAAATTTGATAATAATTGGAAATAGCAATTTTTAAAATTTTAAGAAGTAACAGAAAACTAAACCTTTTTCACTTCCTCCTGCCTACCTCTTTGAATGCACATGTGCTTGTACATGAAATTTTAGTCTTTTCTTTTTTTTAAATCTTGCTGTTATCACACTGGCCTGGTTGTTTTGTATGAGGGATAAAGGACTTTAATTTTTCTTTCTTGATTGTTGAAATTTTAGGATTTTTTTTTTTTTTTTCAATTTGCTTAGAAAAATTTATAAAACAATGTAAAATGATTTCCATCTATTAAAGCACTTCCAGACTATCTCTCTCTGGAAACTGCTGTATGAATTAGTCACTATCATGCTTTTTTTTTTTTTTTTTTTTTTTTTTTTTTTTTTTTTTTTTTTTTTGTACATTTTACAAAATTAAATTCACACCTTCAAATACGTTGAGACATATTTTACAATCCCAAAAGAAACTTAGCAATACCTTTGATCTCCATATTTATTCATATTTATTTTTTTGTTATTGTTTTTATTATAGACATGTTTAAAATTTTTGGTACCTTACCCAGCAAACATTTTTTATTTATTTATTGAAATAGACCTTACATAGAGAAATGTATAATTTCAAATTTATGTAACTTCAGAACCATAGGTGCCTTTTGTCTACTACCCCAAGATTCATTCCCACACCATTAAGATGTGCATGTATACTAGAGATGGGCATTATTTATCGTATTAGGATAAATATCAACGTTATTCTTTTATGGTGCATTATTTAGTAACAGGTTAACGGAAAGTCCCTGTTAAATTTGGAATGCATTACCTGCAAAGTATGTAAAAAAGAAGAAAAAAAGCTAAAAGAACTGTTTAAAAAAATACATATTAAAATTATAATAACAATAAAATTTCTAACATTTGTTTTCGATATTAATGTAAAAAGATCTTAAAAATATATTTTGAAATTAAAAAAAGAAAACCTTTTTTAAAACGCTTATTATGACGCGCCTAAGCAAACCAAAAGAAATCGTGATCAACAGTCACAAACCTTTCGTGTCCTTATCAGCTTTCAATGTCTAGAAAGTATCATCCACTATCCACCATCCATGCAGAATAGCCCTATTCAAACACCCAATCAAAGTCCAACTCATTAGCAAACAAACACCTGGCCGTTCGCCAAAAAAGGGGAAAAAAAAAAAAAAAGGCTATGACTGTTAAAAAATGTTCTGAAAAACTCCATGTATTCATTACAGTTAATTCTAATACAACTAATACTGCAACTCTTTTTATTCAGTAGGAAGAAAAAACACTTCACATTTTTAACACATCACATTCATATAAGTTGAAATGTTATAATTTGTTGTGCAGAATAGCGTTGCATGGAATCATTTTAGTTAGACGGGATTCATTGGTATAAAACTATCAAAGGTGTTTTTTAATGATGGATATCAAAGAATGGGATTAATTTCGATTTCGTTCCATTGGCAGAGTTAATTTCGCCAGCCATTTTTGTCCATGTGGTGCTTTCTTTGACTTTGATTGTTTAAAGGGAATCAGAGGAAGGGGATAATTTTGTTTTTGTTGCACTTTTGACCAGGTAGCGGCAGTTTTTTGACTTTGGAAGTTTAAAAGGGATAATGCTAATGGAGTTTGAGAAGTTTGTTTTTCTTTTTTTTTTTGTGTGTGTGTGTGTGACGCTAGATTTTTTTTTTGGGGGGGGGGGAGGGGGGGGGAGGAGGAATATGCTTTTATTATTTATTAGTTGCTTAAGGCTGTGTTTTTAGAAAATCAGAGTAAGGAATTTTTTTATATTTCTGTGATTTTGTTTCATTGTAAAAAATAGGAAGAAATTAACACCGCATTATTTGCGCGACTACAATTGTAATTAATTTGAAAAAGTAATAAAAATCCGTTTGGATGAATTTCTTTTAATGAAAAGCTTATAAATAACATTTTCAGGTTCTTTTGGATTATCTTTGGATAGGCGTTGATAAATATAGCTGTAATGAAATTGGAGTTCAAATTTCTTTTTATATAAATTCTTTTTTTCAAATTTCTTTTTTTACATGTTGTTAACTCTTTGCAAAGCCTTTGTGAGCATTTTACAAAATTTTTAATGTTTTGTTACCGGTTTTTAAAAACAGAAATTTGTTACTCATTAAATCCAGAAAATGCTTCGATTAAATAAGGCAAAATTTACGGTATAATTTTAGTGGTGGTCACAAATGTGGATTCTTAAGCCTATTTGCGGCACGTATACGTGTCGCTCGTCCCCAAAGGGTTAAAGCACTGTTTATTTTTTATGTAACACGTCTTTTCTTATCGTTTACAAAAAGTTAATTTTTAAGACATTAATTTTAGAGATTACAAAACTGTTACAAATGTCCCATTACAAAACTGTTTCAAATTTTGCTCTGTATCATAAAAAATCGATTTATCTTTAAAAAGCTGTTATTTAAATCCTTAAGAAATAAGAAGAAGAAGAAGAAGAAAATACTTCAACTTTAAAAAAATGTTTAAGATTTTATTATGCATCATTTAAAACCCAATTTATGTTAATATACGTGCTTTTAAATAGTTAAGAAATATAAAAAAATTACAATGTCTGGATCCCGTAAGCTTTAAAAAAAAAAAAAAAAATATGTTCTAATCATAAAGGGTGCTACAGTCAGGGGTCGAATTTCATTCCGTAATTTTAAGTATATGGGTGTTTAATATATTCTTATATTCAAAACATCTCCTTGACGAATTAATATTTGAAAAAAAAAAATCAGTATTCTCTTTTTAAAGAATGTCTCTTTTTTTCTAAGTTTTCAAAATATTTCTTAAATCTATCTAAAATTTTATTAGAATTGTTGAATTTGTACGCCTAATTCGCTATTTTTTAAACATAATATATTAAATTGAGTATGAATTTTAGAAATATTTTGACCAAAAAAAAGGTGACATCTTATGAGAGATCACTAAAAAAGGGAGTTACAAATATTAATTCCTTAAGGAGATATTTTGAATATAAGGATGCATCAAACCCCAATAGATTTAACATTACCGAGAGGAATTCAGCTATTGAGTGACTAAAATCCTTAAAACAGTAAAAATGTATTCATCTACAGCTAAAACTTACTGAGTTATTATGCTTAGAATTTTATGAATTTTTGACGTTTTAGTTACCATAAATGGAAAACGTGTTTTTAGTGCCAGAAAACCTGAAAATGCTTGAAATTAAAAAGTAGCATAACTAGGTAAGTTTTGTCCTGTAAAAATTAACATTTTAACCAAAAACTGATTTAATGGTGTTGATTCATCTGATCAAAAAACGTCTATACTCACGTCCCAAAATTATTTCAGACAATTTGTTAAAAGTCTTCTAAATAAAACATTTTTTGACAGGATGTCATTAGATACATGTTATAAAAATAACAGGTTGTTGGAACCTGTTACTTGTACAAGTATGTAACATCGTAACCTGTTAACCAAAAATAACTCTATTTCCCATCTCTAATATATACTAATGCTGTGCAATAATACTACCGCATGTTTTCAGTCATATTAAAAATAGCGCCCTTCATTCAGTACCAAGAGTAGAAATGCGCCCCTGCTTACTAAAAGGTTGGGTAGCCCTGTTGTATACAGCCTCGGACTGGCCCGCCGGCCCATCGGCCCGAAGGCCGGTGCGCCCTCGTCCAGAGAAAACTTTGCGCCCCTAAGTACTTAAGTCGTTTAAGTATTTTTTTTTCTCATTACCATGCATTCTTGACTATTGCACTAATTTTCGAGAATTTGTTTTATTCTCAGTCAACAGGAGACAGCAAAAGTATTTTTTATATAACAAAGAAATTAAAGATAGATCGAAACAATTTTAGGATCGGAAAGCAAAGTAGGCATCTTTGTCTACGATCCAGAGAGAAGACATGCACCTAGCGTGATTAGTAGCCACGACGCCCTGGGCTGGATTTTTTTATAATAGCTTCTTTGAATAACATATTTTGGATTCCCCCCCCCCCCCAAATATTTTGCATAATTTCAGTCTTTTAGCATTAATATCTTATCCCTTTCTCATCCTTTATGGCCGGACATGAATGCACCTATACTTAAATCCGTACTTTATGAAAATATTTTGAGAAAAGAAGTACATAAACAACAGAAGGCAAAAAAGCTTTTTCTGGAGATTTTGTTGTTGATCGGAAAACATGATCTTTATTTATGAGGAATGCAGACTTGATGACAGTTTTGGATTGCATTCCTGTAAGCTGTGAAATTCAATTGCCAGTATTTTTTTTTTTTTTTCACAAAATCTACCACATAATTTTTGGTTAGTTATCTTCGCTTTATTTAATGGCAGACTTCTCGTGACTAAATAAGCATAAATAAAATTTAGTATGTATTTTACATAATTTTTTAAAAATTTAATCATGGAAAAATCTATTGTTAAATAAAACTATGATAGTGTGAAATTGTGATAATAGGTTTTTTAAATAAAAAAAAGCTGGTGACAAAATTCTGCAACTTCCAAAAATAAAATCCTGGAACAGAAGGCACAGACAATCATCTCGTCGAATTCACTGCTGAAAATCTAGGATTAGTTAAATCTCCATTCGCCTATTAAAACGCAATCGGTTTGCCAAATCATATCTTTATGGAAAACACCTAAAAACAGGATTTTAATGGTAAACCTCACAGGTTTACCTTTACGTTTTCCTGTTCCCAATCCTTCATTTTTTGATAGATTTGGGTGCAGGAAAACAATTCTAAGCCAACGAGTAAGCTGTTAAGATTGGGTTTTTAGGTATTTTCCACCAAGATATGACTTGGCAAACCGATTGCGTTTTAATAGGCGAATGGAGATTTAACTAATCCTAGATTTTCAGCAGTGAATTCGACGAGATGATTGTCTGTGCTGCCGCTTCCCAGTCCATTCCTAATACAGTCCTCTCAATTGTCGAAATTTTAATATTTCCCTTGATCTCTAATTATAAGAATTTTGAAAATGATTGGAAGAGTGTGCTGAGAAAGGTGAATTAACGAAGTCATTATAGTGATTTTAAGCGATTAAAGAAAATTTTGTAATACTTTTTTTTTGTAGAAATCTAGTAATTTGTAGGATTTTCTTCAATGTAAAGTACGTTTATTATAGATTTTAAATTATTGTATAATTTTACTGGTGACTAATTGAATCTTTTTTTCGGCAATTTTTCTTCGATATTTTCATTTTATTTTCCGAATTTTATGGATAAATTACTAAGACTGTTTATTTTATAATTCTATTAAGTTTTAAGAAATTTTTCTAAACGCTATCTTTTTGTTGGCTGGCACGGTTTCAAATAGGGTGTTAAAAATAGGTGTTACCACTTGAAAAATGAAATTTCGTGCATTTATTAATACATAGACAATTCCTAAAGAAAATTTATAAATAACATTTTACTAATCGATATCATTACCAATTAGTTGGTACCTATGTCTTTTTTATACAATAATTTGCAAAATAATTGAAGGGGAAGATAACATTTTAACATTTTTGCCCAATCATTCTTATATTTATTGATACAAAAAAATAAAATAAGAAAGTAATAGCCTTGATAATCAGTCTACTACAGGCTAATTTGTGTTTAATTTGCTGGAAAATTTAGGTATTACGTGATTAATTTTAGAAAATTTTGCTACATTCTGTGGATTTTATGGAACTTTAAACATGCGCGGGGAATGAAGCAGAGATATAATTTTAAGCCATTTTCATATTCAGCGCTGTGCGAATGTATTAAACTTTGTTAAACTAAATACAATACTGGTAAGTAAAATTAACGGGAGTTTGTCAATTAGTTTTGCGCCCTCTGAGATTCCAAGGTCTGCGCCCTTTTCCCTGACCCAGTCCGACCCTGGTTGTATATCATTTATGTATTTCTAATATTCAATATATTTTTATTTTAATGATTAGAAAAAAAATCATTTCTGTCATTTATTTACAGTGTGAATATTATATTTGGTGATAAATTCCTAATATTAGAATGTAAACAAAGAAATAACCTATGATTTGCGAAACGTTTAGTTCTGGCCTGTGCAGATTAGAGACTGTATGTACTGTATTTGTAATAGTGAATTTTTTTTATTGTTTTTAAATTATTTTCCAATGATGTTGAAGAGGAAACTATTATATAATGGATATTTATAAATATAATTTTAGTTAAACTGTGTAATATCTTAAGTCATGTGGCTGTCAAAAACAGTTCCAGGCTGACTGCTTCACTTTTTATATGCTCAGTGGCCATTTTGATGTTTTTATGTTAGCTGGGCATAGATGATAAATTGTCATTGTTCCATCGTCATCATTTCATTTAAAATACATAAATTTTAAACAGATATATCGGATACATTTAGAATGCACATCTTTCATTAATATTATTTAAAATGCAATAAATAAATAAATAAAATTTATTTTTACAGTACAGGTACTTGGCAGGAAAATAAATCTGGCAAAGTACTGACTGTTTCTTATACACAAAGTTTTTTTTCCCCTTATATGTGTACAACTATGCAATTTACTTAATATAAACATGCCATTCATCAAATTTGAAACAAGCAATTTGTATATAAAAAGTTAACATACCAGGTGGTTATAATATAAATATCTCTATTATAAGTTGTTTGTAGCTTGAAAGAATAACCCAAATGAAACCAAATTTGGTGTATTTATTATTTGAGAGGGGAGAAAATAATAGAACAATAAAAAAATGGTTGCAATAACCATCAACAGATGATGCTACAGGTCTTGTTGACTCAAAAGCCGTAACTGCCAAAAAAATCAAGCAGCAGTCATTTTTGCCATTGACATTGTACGAGATGCTTTTAAGTTTGCCAGATTGCGTTATAATTTTGAAACTATTCTACATAATGAGAAAAATGACTAGCAGAAATGTCCATTTCGTGATTTTTTTTTTTTTTTATGGTTACAACAGCATTTGCACCAACAGAATCTGTAATGCTGTTGTCGGTTATTGTAATAATTTTTTCATTGATCCATTCATCTTTTTCCCTTTTCAAATAGCAAGTGAACCGATTTTAGTTTCATTCGAGTTATTCCTTTAAGTTACAGACAGCTTCAAATAGAGGTACACCTCCTATATGTATAAAATATTTTATAAATAAATATGCTATAATATTTAAATAAGTAATAAACTAAGATAATAAAAATTTAGATAACTTTTAAAATGATAAAAATACAAAAGCAAATGTCAAATTAATAATCAATAATGTACAGTTAAATATTCATTATAAAGATGAAATGTATTTTTCTTAAATTATTCAATGAAACTTGCCTCATAAAGGTACAGTATTAATTCACATCAAGATCATAAAATAATGCAGCTTTATTTCAAGTTTAGCCAGACTTAATAACTAAAATAGCTTGATTAATATATAAATATGTATAGTAAGATTGTGATTACCAATGATATCAGCAATATCTTAATTTTTTCAGAAATAAATTATTCTTTCTTCATGTAAAAACATGAATTCAATAACCTTAACAAAAATTACAAAACATATGGCATTGATATAAAATTAAAAAAGTCAAAATTTGTACCTACATCTGAACTAAATGTTTCATTGTTTACATCCGTAAAATATGTGCAGATTTGAGGGAGTCTACTGTATATTTTTAATTTTTGTTTTTTCCATAAAGGAAGAATAAGTTTATTTCTGAGAAAAAAATCAAGATATTGTTGATACCACTGGTAATTATAATCTTCTTACCAAATAAATGCATGTATTAATCAAGCTTTTTTTGGTTATTAAGTTTGGTTAAACCTTAAAGGCAAAATTAACACTAGCTACTAGTTTAAACATAGTAGCCACTTGAAAAATTAGTCTTACTGGTCAGTGGCCACCAAAGAAATTTTCCCAATTTCGCCCTATACTAAACCTGAATAAAGCTTCCTTATTTTATGATTTTGATGTGAATTAGTAATGCACCTTTATGAAAAAAGTTTCACTGAATAAATTAGGAAAAATCCATTTAATCTTTATAATGAATATTTAATCATACATTATTGATTATTAACTTGACCTTTGCTTTTAATATTTAAAAAATTATCTAAATTTTTATTATTTTAGTTTATAAATTATCTTATTATTTTATTGTAAGCATTTATTATAGATCCCTTGCACATGATGTCACATGCTTCATCTGGTGCCCAAACATAAGGCAAATGTGGTGTTTCCACATTTGTAAACATAGTGATTTGAGATTAATTTTTTAAATACTTAGAAAAATAATGCAAGAATAAGAAAAATTAAAACTAGAAAGACCAAAAGTGTTTTAAATGGCAAACGAGGAGTTATGACATTCTGTTTGTGCTCCAGATGTACACCAGATTACAATATCAGCCGTTGATGTGATGTCGATGGAAGGGGTCTATAGTTTTGATTGCATTATTAATTTTTTTCAAATTACCATTTAATACAAAATTGTAAACAAAGCCACAAAATTCTAAAATCTGCACAACCTCTCATCCTAAGTTGTGTGGATTTGAAGAAATCTATTATATTACTAAATAATTTTAGTAAAATTAATACAACTAATAGTTTTAGAAAAAATTAAATTTAAATACAAGTTTTCTTGTATTATCACAGATAATCTTCTTTTGGTGTCAAAGTAATATCACCTATAATTAACATGTTTGTAGGTAATGGGGCAGGTTTAGGTGACAAAACTGTAGCAACTTCTAAATCCACATCTAATTCTATAATGCTTATCAAACCATATATACTTGTTAACAAAATATCTTTAACATTGTCAGCATAACTGAGAGCTAGTACTTGATACAAAATACTAGGTTCAATTAACACAGGAATAACATTTGGGCCTTCAGAATAATCAGCTTTGTATATCTGTAGTTCATTAAAATTAACCTTAATAGTATAAGGTTTTAACTGTCCATGTGAGCCATAAAAATACTGATTAACAGAATTATTTCGATTATCTGTTCTCACAGTTTGATTTCTCGTTGAAACTTTAAATTTGTTTAAGAAAATCAATTCTGTTTTCCTAGAAACATCGTCCTTTAATTTATAATACAATGATTTTTTTGAAAGAACAAGTACCATATTTACTTCAAACATTTCTATTATTTCTTTAATCAGTTTATAACCTCCACCATCAACCCATCCACATGTATCAATAATAGCCCCAGAACTTTTCATTTTGGACCTTTTCAGACGAATTTTAAGTGATTTTCCAACTTTTTGTAAAAGATGTTTGTATAATTTCATATTATGACCGGGACTTTTGTAACCAAAATAATAAACAGATAAGTCCTTTTCATTAAACCTACCATCAGTGTCTGATTGCTCAGTAATAGGAAGTACACCGAATGTGCCCGTAATGGAGAGTGAACTTTGACCTACATCTAGATCAACAAAGATGGGTTCTCTACCGCTTTTAACAGCGTAATTCAACAAGAAATGACTTAAAGTACTTTTACCAACGTCAGTAGGACCAGCTATTAATATTATTGGGACATCTGTATTTGTAGCATCTGCATTGAAACGATATCTTTCGATCTGCTCATGCAGATCTTTCATTTTTCTTGTTTGTGTAGAAGCTCTGATACGGAAGTGACTGTCTTCTGATCCTTTTTTCCTAAGATTTAAAGTGCAACCTGTCCAACTAAATACAGCAACAGAGGAATAATATGAAAATTCATATTCTTCGTTTAGCAGTAAATCCGATCCAAATATTTCAGCGGATCCTTCTGTAAGTTTTAACCACACTTTATCATCTCGTTTACATACGATTAACTGCAATTCATTTTCACATTCCAGATGAATTAAAAATGGATCGTCTGGATGAGAAGTCATCATCTTTAATACTGAAGATTTTTATGGAATATCATAAAAATAAATTTAGCATATTTATTTTAAATAACACGTGACGTGTCTGTTGATATTTTTGTTTATCATATAATTTTGAAAAGTTGGTTGGTTGCGTAACTATAGAAAACGTCTTATAGTTATTTGGTTATAAAGTACCTATATTAGAGAGTAGCAATTTTTTTTCGAAGCATGAAGTCGGTGAAATTCTGTCGCGACATAAGTCAGATTGTTATCCCATTCAGTTTACAGGATTTACGTGCTTAATTTACGTTTTGAAACGGGTGATCAGAAACTAGAGTGAATTAAATCCTATTATCACAACGAGGTTTGGTAAACTAGGCCTTTCGTATGACTTCACAAATCGACCATTGGAGGTCACCTTATGCACACAAGCTGAGTTCGAGGCTAAAATTCGTCTGCTGGCGGTATTTACTGGCGGTGTTTAACATAGTAGTCTATGGAGTGCAAATTATTAATGCTTGTTTGTTAGAAATACCGGAAAAAATTCTTTGATGAAGCAGCATATACTTAATATATTGTAATATAAATTTAAAATTGTTGTTCTGCTTGCAAGAAAATTCTTTAAATTTGTAAATTTTCTGTTAAAATGTATCCAGAAAGGCTGAAGTCGTCTGCTAGCGATGTTTGCGCCTGCGCATTCAGGCCGTCTGGCGATGTAGTGACTAGAATCAGCGCCCCCTAGATTAATCTAGGGGGCGCTGCTAGAATAGGGCATTCCAACATGACGTCAGGGACATTACCGCCCAAAATCTTCTATCTGCGCAACTTCACGCACATATTATTGGCATCTTTCAAGTGAATGTATGGTTACCATTTTGGCTGCTTTATCGCATTTGATTTAAATGCCAAATGCTTTATTTAAATTAGCCTTAATCATTTGTTTTTAATAGAAAATTCAGAAATCTTTGCGCTATCCAGACTTGAATGTAAATGAAAGAAATATATTACGTAAGTGTTTTGTAATTGTTTTCTATTTAATAATCTGTCCGATTACTTCTTGTTCAATATTTCGTATAATTTTTTGTCTGTTACGTGAATAGTAATATTTCTAGTGCTAGAATCATGCCTGCTTTTCAAATACTTGTAAACTGTTTGTTTAATTTTATATTAAAGCTTATTTATCATTATGATAAGTATACTAGAATATTTTATAAAAAAGACATTGTATATTTTGAAAAATATTTGTGATATACAGTGAAACCTCCAAAACCTCCACCCATGGGACCGGAACTTTTGTCCCTTAAATAGTGGTGTCCCTTATTCGGAGTTTTTTCTTTTTTTTAAATTAATCTTTCAGATAGACATAAAATATAACATTAAATTAAAGGTGAAGTTTAAATGTACCAGAAGGATATGAATTACGTTAATCAGACACAACAAATAGATATTTAATTCATTGAAATTTTTAACCGATTACTTCATTAAAAGATTTGTAGAATTATTGATTTACATTTTTTACACAAATATTTCATACATGTAAAATGTGCATTAACATTTAAAAGAATCTTACTTAATCAATCAAAAGTGATTCTTTTGCAGATTTCAATTTTTCATTACAAATCTTTCAAGTGTTTATTTACCATGCATATAAATTTCAATCCTTCATTATCAGCAACATTTACTAAAAAAGTATTGAACTTTACATATTTTAAAACATCTGTGAAGTTCTTTATTTCACAATTTCCATTTCTTCTTCAGTTCCATAGACATCCTTACAATTTTCAGCACTACTTTTGATGGGGATAAAAACACTAATTGTGGGTAAATAAATGCACATCAATTGAGTCATATCAACATGACTGCCTGTCTGTTTGATAAGCTCTCAAAAATCTATTTTTGTTTTCATCACTGGCTACTTCATTATCTGAAATGCAAAAACCAGCTCCTTTCATCGCATTTTCAGGTGTCCCTTATTCAGAGGTAAATACATTACTCAGCCTATATCAAGGGATTGGGACCGGAACTTTTGTCCCTTAAATAGAGGTGTCCGTTATTCGGAGTGTCCCTTATTTGGAGTTTCACTGTACATGCTTGTCGATTTTTTTTTTTTTTTTTCCTTTCAATCAATACACAACACTACAATATTTCCTTCCAGTTCCTGCAAGATATATTCACAATCCTTCACGGAAAAAATATATTTAAAAATACTTTATTAAAGTTTTTTTACTTTTAAAACAGTCAATTTTGCAGACCTATTAATATGAAAACATATATCTGCAAAATTTCCCCCCATTTTTTTTCTACTCAAATAAGTATTTTATTTGCTAAAAGTTTTATTTAAATTAAATGAAATTGAATAAGTACCAAATAAATATAACACAGTTTATGAATTTTCTGAACTCATTTAAGTTAAACAAGTAAGAAAAATTATGCCTTAAGTATAGATTATGGAACACTTTCTTACACTTCCTCTTCCTGAAATCATTAACAAAACCTCATTATCTATAGAAATAAGGTGTTACTGTTCACAGCCAAATATGTATTCTAATACTTTTGAAAAGCCGCATATTTGATTTGCCGATTGATATATATATATACTACGTAATGAGTAAATTTAGTCTTGCAAGAAAACGCCTAACTAGTTGAAAATTTTCTTTCAACAATTAATATTAATAGATCAAAACATACTTGAATACTTTTGTTCAGCCCTGTAGTTTATCTAGTACCCTTATTATATGAAAGTATTTTGTTAAAATTTAATTCATATATAAAAATACTCTTTAAACTACTACCATTGTTAAGTAAATTGCTTTATGCTTATCAGATTGGAAAGCCTAAACATAGATGGGTTGCACTACAGGGGACGGTTAATTCTGGGAAAACTACATTCGCTTCGGGTGTAGTTAGTTGATTTAATTAATGGGGTTCCTATGAATATTAATACAAATGAGGACAATAGCTAACATTTCAGCTAGGGCAAGCTATCCGCATGCTTTTCTTACATATTATGATGTAACATCTGTTGGTTTCCATAATATTGAGATTGACAGAGTTATGAGAGAAATGATGGATGGGAATAATAACAACAAATGAACAACACTTTCCTGCCGAATTGTATAAGGTGAACTGTCAATCGGGATCCAGTTTGTTAAATTTTTTTTCTGAATGAACAGTTTCTACCAGGCTCACAAAGATGAATTTCAAGAAGTTAAATTTGATTTAAAAAAAAAAAAGCTATTGTTATCAATATTAATAAGTATGATTTTTTTTTAGTAAATTTTGGAAAAAGTTTCATTTAAGGGAAAAAGTATGTATAAATTAAATATTGAAAAATTTTCTAGAAGTTTGTGAAATGTTGGGTCTAGAATTCAATATTAGGGCAAAGCATGAAAGCCTTAAAGATCTCTTTCAGGTAAGTGTTGCAGTAAAATTTAGAAGTAAGTAATACATTTTCTTTAATTTTTCAAAATCTATTTATCTGTTTACTTATTTTATTTTATTTATTTATTTATTTTTTTTTTTAGAATTTAAACCGCTACACAGGAATTGTGTCGGCTGTGCCAACAATGTATTGGGATAAAAGCTACTGCAAAAGAAATTCGTCCAGATTGCACCCTTTTGGCAGAATCGGCACTCCCCTATGAGAATCATCACAGGCATAGACAAATCCCGGCATCAACTGTGACCCTGCATGCTAAAGATTTCTCTTCAAGAAGATCTCCCATTAAAAAAAAGTGAGATGTGACAATGGCAACAGAAGAATATGTTTGTAATTATATGTGAATAAAGGCATAACGCTTGGAGAGTTTCTAGCGCGGGTAGCGCCTGGCACACAGTGTTCGGCCGCTCACACAGGAAACTCCTCCCGGTCAATGCTTTTGTTACATATAAAAAAAATTATAAAAATCAAGAAAAAGAAAAAACTTATAAACAAAAACAAGTAAGTTTACTTCAGTTATATTTATATGAGATATAAGTTTAATATATAAAAGAAAAATTAGGTAAATTAAAAAAAAAACTTTTTTCCCTCTAATTTTTTTTTTAAATGTTCGCATATAAAAGCTTTTTAGTGCATTATCTTAAAAAATTTCGAAGGGCATTGCTGATGGCACTTCTTTATCCTCTAATCTAGAGGACTGATTTTTCCTACGCTTAGATTCTTTAGGATGTTCAGTTTTAATTCAACATTGTGCAAATTGTCAGCAATACTTAGAATTTTTGTTGGGAATTTGATCCAAGTTGCATTGTTTTGGATGTTAACTTTACATTATATTGCCTCAAAACTGGCATGTTAAAAAAATTATTGTATAAAGTATATTATTGAGGAAAGTCCCACCTTAGAGAATTCTGAATGCCTTTACGGCTTGTGTGGATAGGTGCATTATCTTGCTGTTAATCCTTTCTTTTTTTTTTTTTTTTTTTCATGCTAGAAGTGTTGTAACAAATGAAAGATGGTCAAAAAGAGTTTGTATATATATGTTTGAATTAAAATTTTCGGAAATATACACAAGTGACTCAACGTCACTGAACGAAAAGCAGTCTAATGCTGCAATGATTACGTCAATTAACTGTTTTGAGAAGATCTCTTTTTCTTTTTTTCAAATTGTCACAATAGTTTTGAAATTTTATTTTTATTTACATTTTAGATCATGGTCTATATTTTAATTTTTTACAAAAGAGTGCAGGTTTTTTGTTATCTCATTGTCGCGTGTCATTTGTATTGACTGTGAAATATTTAGAAATTTTATTTTTATTTATATTATGATAATGGAACTTGTTTGACGGTTCTGAAACATGTCAATGTCATTTATTTTTATTATAACACCTGTCTTAAATAAAATTAAAAAATTTTATTAAAATGTTTATATAAAAGGTGAATGTTTTATAATCTGGTGATTTAAAAAATCAATTGGATTTAATTAAATTTTTATAATATCAGGACCATTCAAGTTTCACTTATTTTCATCAGAGAAAGTAACCTGCAGCAGTTTGTTGTCCCAAGTCATCACTTGTGTGGTTGAAAATATTATTGAGATGATTTAAGAAAAAAAAAAAAGATTTTATTAAAACATCAGTTAGGTGGTGGATCAATTGCAACATGGGGCTGCTTTTTGTTCAAAGATGTAGAGCCATTTGTATATGTTTTTAGCAAAATTTAATTGAAAGACACATGTACAAACTCTTTCTGGCCATCTCTCATTTGTTGATACAATTCTGGCAGGGGGAAAAAAAAAAAAGGATGGCTATAACAATGAGATAATGTGCCTTTCCACAAAACATTAGTTCCACAAGAAAAATATTGAAGTCTTGCAATGGGCGCTCAGAAATCCAGTTTTAAATCCTATCAATAACTTATGGTGAGATCTAGAAGTTTGAGTTTATCAAAAAGGAAGGCATTTTTTCTCATCATCAGAACCCAAGTCTATGATTAAGGATGAATAGCACAAACACAATCCCGAACAGTGCAAAAATGAATGATGTCGAGGAATGGTGGAATATTTGCAATCATTAAACTTCAGAGATGGTTGCATTAATACATGAAATATTAGTTCCTTTGGTTACTATGTTGAATTTATTTGCTGTCCTTATTGTTTTTACACAGGCAAAAATGGTGTTTTTTTTTTTTTTTTTTTTTTTTTTTTTTTTTTTTTTTACAATTACTTATTTTCGTAATAAAATACGTAGTTTTGTTGATTTTTTTATTAGCTTTGCAACTTGATACCTTTTATAAGGAAAAAAGATTTATTTGTTTTGAAATTTTTAAGAAAATCAACATTTTTTGCTGTTTTTATACGCAAAGTAGTTATTAATGGGCGTAATCAAGAATTACTGCTTTTATATTTCACATTGATTTTAATATAAATTTATTAATAGTTTAAATAATTAAAAAAACTTTTTTGAATAGAGAAAGAAACCTGTAATATGTTTGGGTCAATTTAGTATAAAAATCAGATGACTTTCATGAAGATATAAATTAATGTTTTTGAAATGTGTTCAATTATATCATCCTCAAAATCATGCTCTTCCAGCTGTATGAAGATTTAAGATAATATGGATATACAATCATTTCCTGATCCATTTGGATCCAAGAAACTCAAATAAAATGTCAAAAATGGGTGTTACTAATTGAAAATTCAAAGTTGATATAATTTTTTTAATGTAGATGACTTCGAAAGCATAATTTATACACAATAATAATTAATAAACATTATGCTCAGTCTGATTCCTAGAGTTTATGATTATTTTTGGCATAATTAGTTCAGAATAACCCCTTTCATTCCACTTATCACCATTGATGCTCTAGAAATTGGAAACTGAAAACTAAGAATTTTTTTTTTTTTTGCAACGTGTGAAATAGAGTTTCTGCAATGCTGCAAAAAGTTCAACCTTCGTTAAAAATTAAATATTTTTTTAACGCAATAAGATTTGTTTATCAATCAGTTAAATATGAGATAAATTTAATTTCTGTTACAATCTGACAGTTATTACTTTTGCGAGTCAGATATTTTGTAGCAAGAGGCATTTTGTTCTAGCCTTAAATCATGACTTTATCTATATACAAAATGCTAAATTTATGTTTCACTATTACAAAATTTGGTACAGTGCAATTTATGCTGTGGTAGTGTATTAATGCCACTGCAGCATAAATTGTACTGATGTGCCAATAAAGCAGTGTTCGCCGAAGTGGCCCCAGCCCGAAAAAACCCGGGCGGGCCCACTTGAAAAAACCCATTTGTGGGTTTTTCAAATTTTCTCGTGTTTTCACAACTGTATCATTATTTAATCTAAGATATGGGAATAAAGAGATAAATGCCAATTTAAATATGTTTCAAACTAACCGTATTTAAAAGAATTTCTAAGTATTGATAAAATGACCATAAAAAAAATTAGTTTGTAAATAACGAAGATTTTTTTGGCTATATATTTTAAAATGCATCCAAGTGCTTTAAATCTTAATGTATACCTAAAGATGGCAGTTGAAATGTGATCCCCATCCTGATTGCTTGTATTGTTATAGCTTTTAAGATTAATCGCAACATTTATTACTCTTCTTCAATGTTCAATGAAAGTTTATACAGTAATTTTCAACACAAAAATCTTGACAGATTTCCAGGGTTCCTAGTATCATGGAAAGTCAGGGAATTTCAAAGTAGTCATGGAAAGTCAGGAAAATCTCAAAATATACAGGAAAAGTCAGGGAATTTACAAATATTTTCTAAAAAAATCATGGAAAACATTTGAATGAAAAAATGAAAAATGACACAAAATTCATCAAACAGTTGGGGCCAGAAAAAAAAAAAAGATTGAAGTATGATTGCAGAAAGAAAATTGCTAATTTTGGCAAAAGATTGTGAAAATAAGTATCAAATTTCGCTATGCTCATTTAGTCAGAGAATTTTTCGAGATTTGATCTGGGAAAGTCAGGGAATTTTTTGAGATTTGGTCATGGAAAATCAAGGAATTTGCTAGTCATGTTTTTCTGGGAATCTTGTTATAACAAAAAAAAGAAAAAAAAAAAAGAGTGAAAAAGTTTGAGTATAGTACTTAAATGATAATTTCATTATTAAAATTATTACTAATAATTAATTTTTGGAAAAGCAAATTATAATGTTTATTATTATCATTGATTTATAAACTTTTTGTAATCAATTAGTTATTTTAATTTGTATTTAGTAGTATAAGTACCTTGTTTTCAAACATTCTGAACCATATTTCTTTAACTTAAAAAAACCCTAATAAAATATAATCTAAAATGTATCCAGATACTTTAAATGATTGCTTACAGATGGCATGGCATACAAAACTAAACTAGTTAAAGTGTATTGCCATTTACAATCTAACTTTATAGATATGACTGACATTGACTTTAAAATAATCCAATTTAATACTATTGCAATATAAATGTTGCTTCAATTGTGTGACTTCTATTTTTTTCTTCATAAAAATATTTACATAAATGTTGCTGCTTTAAACTATTGAAATAAATGAAAGAAATTGCATAAATTAGTCTGTTTAACTTAAGATTTATATAAAGAAATTCAGTTGCACTTGGTTTAATATATCATTCTTCCAGTAATCTAGTTCTATGAGATACAAAATAATCTTTTTAAATATATTTATATTTTCTTTTTATATATTTATTTTTATTGTTAATCTATACTTAATGCAAAATTATACCTTTGTTTTACTGATAAATGAAAAATTTAGGTACTGTGCATCATGTAAAAATTAGAAATTTGAAGAGTTCTCTGAAAATTTTTAATAAAACCCGTAAAAACCCGGGTTTTTTCAAAAAAGCCCGAAAAAACCCGGGTTTTAGACTACTGGGCCCAGTGAATTGGGCTTTTTCAAACCCTGCAATAAAGAGCAATCTCGTTGTTTGCACGCGCATACAGTTATCGTTTAGATTTCTTGTTGCCTTGTTGTTTGCTGATTTTTGATGCCTGTTTTGCACAAAAACAGATCAAGATGCAATTTTATTTTTTTCAGGAGCAATGATACAGGAGTTAAACTCTATATCGGGCCATTTTCCACTGAAATCCGACTAATTGCTTTGTTTTTAAATAATGTGTTTTGAATTTTGAAAGTGTTTTATTTTATGATTTGTCGCAAATAGATTGGGGATACTTAAAAACCATCAAATCTGTAGCTGCAGTGGCATTAATATGTAAGTATCCAAAATTTATACAAAAAAGAAATGGTCTAATAAAGATTAACTTTATTACACTAAAATAATTTACAGAACACTCTTCCCATGATTTGCAAAATTCTTTTGATAATTCAGGGGCGATTGTGTTCAGGTTATATACCTCAATTCAGGTATTTTGTAAATTTACTGTACCAAAATTCCAGTTTTTATGATAGTTCAATTCTTAAAATAAAATATCAATTTCATAAGATTGCTAAACATAATTAAAGTTTATATATTATGTAAATTGGCCTTCCTGTTATAAATATGTTGTCTTTCCCCCTTGTTCCCATACAGAAACATTTTCTCGCTAAAATTTCAGGTATTTTTTCATGAGCCCACGATCCCCCTGATAATTAGAGTTCAAGGGAAATATTTAAATTTCGATAATCAAGAGAAATGTCTCACGGATTTTATTCCTCGAAGTTGCAGGATTTTGTGTCCAGCGTGCTTAATTATTATTATATAAAAAAACCTATTACAATTTCTCAATATAATCATCATTTTTTTTAAATAATAGATCTTTCCATGATTAAATTTAACATTTTAAAATTTGAAATACATACTAGAATTTCCTTATAGTTATTTAACCACGGAAAGTTTATCATTAAATAGAGTGAATATTACTAATCAAAAATTATGTTGTAGATTTTGTGAATTTAAAAAAAAAATCACTCGCTGTTTCATTCCAAAGCTTGCAGAGTCCAAAAGTGTCAAAAGGTTTAGATTCCTCATAAACAAAGATCATGTTTTCAAATCAACAACAAAATGTTTTTTACCATCTGATATTTTTGTCTTTTTTTTTCTCAAATTATTTTCATAAAGCATGGTTTTAATTATAGGTGCATTCAGGTCTGACTTTAAAGGGGGAGGAAGAAACAAGGTATTAAGACCTAAAGTATTGATAATTTGCAAATTATTCGGTGAAAATCTAACCCAGGGCGCCATGGCTATTAAAATTTTTCTTGAGTGCATGTTTTCTCTCTCAATCATATGCAGAGATGATTACTTTGGTTTCCTATTCTAAAATTGTTTCGATCTATCTTTAATTTTTTTGTTGTGAAAAAAAAAAAAAAAATCTTCTTGTGCTGCTTGTCTGTTGAGTGAGAATTATTCCCTTAATGAATTCTCAAAAATTAGTGCACTAGTCAGAATACATGTGTTCAATAAGAGAAAGAATATTTGAGCAGCTTAAGAATTTAGGCGTGCAAAGTTTTCTTGAGACAATAGTGCACCGGCCAGCGGGGCAGTCTGAGCCTGCCCGTGACCTCCCTTTAAGATCTGCCGTTACACTTACATATACAGTAGACTCCCTCAAATCCGCACATATTTTACGGATGTAAACAATGAAACATTCAGTTCAGATGTAGGTGCAAAATTTGACTTTTTTAGTTTTATATCAATTCCATATATTTTTTAATTTGTAATTTTTGTTAAGGTTGTTGAATTCATGTTTTTTCATGAAGAAAGAATAATTTATTTCTGAAAAAAACAAGATATTGCTGATATCAATGGTAATCACAATCTTACCAAATATATTTATGTATTAATCAAGCTTTTTTAGTTATTAAGTATGGCTAAACCTGAAATAAAGCTTCATTATTTTATGAACTTGATGTGAATTAGCAATGTATCTTTATGAAGCAAGTTTCATTGAATAATTTAGGAAAAACACATTTCATCTCTATAATGAATATTTAATTGTACATTATTACTAATTTGACCTTTGCTTTTAGTATTTTTATCATTTTAAAAACTATCTAATTTTTTATTATTTTAGTTTATAACTTATTTTAATATTTTACATATTGTAAGCATCCATTATACTTTTGATTTCATTATTAATTACATTCAAATTTCCTTTTAAAAAATGTAAACAAAGCAATGACCAGAAATCTGCAAAATTCTAAAATCCGCAAAAGCTCTGGTCCCAAGCTGTGCGGATTTAAAAGAGTCTACTGTATCCTTTTTTTGTACATTCACAATCATTTTACTTTTCTCATTTAACAATTACCATGAACATTTTTCTATTAACTATCTTTTCTTTTTTTTTATAGTATTTAGAAAAGTTTTAGTTTATTTTCTAATACAAAATTTTATGCCAAATAAATAAATACATTTTTTAATTATAGCTAATAAAGTTTTTGTTTTTGCAGTTATGGTAATGATAATAATAATAATCTTGGTGATGATAATAATATTTAATTAAATTCAGACCCAAACAGAGAGTAGTAGAGTGGTTAAACATTACCAGGGCCTGACTCGTCTAGCAGTCTTGGCTTCAGTTATAAAAACAAGCACAAATATTTGAAAATTCATTTTTATCAAGAAAGTTTTGGTATTGTGCCTCTGTTTTTATGACATGACTAATTTCAGACATGCAAACAGGAATTAATCAAATAGAAGGTTGAATAAAGTCACAAGAAGGTTTAGCATTTTTTTTTCTTTCTTTCATATCTTAAGGGGCTACTTCAGTCAAATGAAAAGACCCATTCACTAATGCTAATCCTATGGAAGAAATTTATACAGATATCTCGGTTGCATTTCAATATTTTTAAATGATTTTTTGGCTTTGGATATCTGAGATCGATCTGTATGCATGACGTTAGTTACTTTTTTCATTTTGTTCACAGTTATTTTTTACACGGACGCTTTCATTTTTGGAACCGGTTTGGAAAGCGAAAGCAACCCCATAAAAAATATCTGCAACCAAAATCGAAAAATTAAAAAACGACCTCCATTCAGATCAATCTGAGTTATCCAATGCAAAAAGAATCATCTAAAAATATTGAAATGCAACCAAGATATTTTTATAAATTTCTCCCATAGGATTAGAATTAGCGAACGGGTCTTTTCATTTGAGTGAAGTAGCCTCTTAAACATTTTCATTTAGAGTTAATCAATGATTTCAATTAAAATTGAATTATATTTTCAATATTTTAAATTTTATTTAAAATCTTTTTAAATAGAGGTTAAAATCTTTTTAATTAGAAATAAAAGAAGGTTACAAATGCATTTTACATTATAAATGTATACATAATTGTATACAAATAATACTTTATAGTTTTTTTTAAATGGTAATGTCCAGCAAATTTATTATCTGTAATAAAGCCTGTTCATAACGGAATCCGGCTATAAACAAAAAAACAACAAACATATGTATATACAGTAGACTTCCTCATATCCACAACTCTCTAAAATCCGCACATATTTTATGGATGTAAGCAATGAAACTTTCAATTTGGATATTGGGAATTTGATTTTTTTTTTTAGTTATGTATCAATTCCATAGGTTTTTTATTTTGCAATTTTTGTTAATATGACTGAGTTCATGATTTTTCATGAAGGAAGAATAAATTTATTACAGAAAAAGTTCAAAATAGTGCTGATATTACTGGTAATCACAATCTTCTTACCAAATATATTTATGCATTAATGAAGATTTTTTTTGTTATTAAGCCTGGCTAAACTTGGAAAAAAAAACTTATTTTATGATTTTGATGTGAATGAGTAATGTAACTTTATGAGGCAAGTTTTGTTGAATAATTTTGGAAAAATACATTTAATCTTTAATAATGAATATTTAATCATACTCTATTGATTATTAACTTGACCTTTCCTATTAAAACTTTAATCAATTTATAAATTATCTAAATTTTTACTATTTTAGTTTATTACTTATTTTAATATTTTATTACATTGTAAGCATTCGTTATAGTTCCAATTGCACTATTAATTGCACTCAAATTACTGTTTAAAAAATGTAAACAAAGCGATGATCAGAAATCTGCAAAATTCTAAAATCCGCACAACCTCTGGTCCCAAGCTGTGTGGATTTGAGGGAGTGTACTGTATATTATTAACCCCTTGGGGATGAGCGACTGATATATGTGGCATTTAAAATTCTCAGAATCCTTCATTATTCCCACCAGTTATTTTTTAAGTTTACCTTATTTAATTAGAGTATTATCACTATTTAAGTACAGAAAATTTCTGTATTGAAATATCAGTGATTAAAGATTTAAAATTAAACATTGTGAAGGAGCTAACTGTATTATTAAAAGAAAATCATTGCTGCAAGAATAATAAGACTTGGTAAAAAACTATGGAAAGTAGGGTTCATTATAGCTGTATGTACTAGAAAAGTAAGAATAGATATATCATAAAAATTCAAAGTGATATGAAGCTAAAATAATATCAAATATTGCTATTCTGTAAAACTCTTTTTTTTTAATCCTTATCTATGTATAAGGAATTTAACTCGGTACTGAGGATAAAAGGTACTGCATACTTAAACTTCATTTCACATTTCATAAAACTAAATTTAGCTTAATAATAACCTTTTGTTTAAGTACTTTTATGTTAACTGAGAGCAAATTGTTTCAATAGTATTTTTTACCTCGCTAATGCAGTTTTTATTTTTTGTGATTTAGATAAAAATAATGCTTTAATATTGAAATAAAATTAGTGATTGACTGAATCAGGAATTTCGCCGATTACCAAAAATTAGGTCAAAGTGTGCACCGAATATTCGGTATTCGGCAACTGAATATTTAAAATTTTTTAATAAATATTTTTGCATGTATTAACTTTTTTAATAATGATAGAAAGTATTCTTAGGCTTCTCTGACCTTTCGAAGAAATAACAAAAATTATAAGTAACAAAAAATCTTTAATTTCAGAAGTAATACCTATTATTTCTACATTGAAACGTTACTTGGAAAAGTGATAATGTAGAATTTTTTGGAGTGGGAACATGAAAGAACCAAAAAGACTCGCAGAACGTTTTTCAGAAATTTATGATGATGAGTTTTATTTTCTAGCCTCTATTTTGGATCCCAGATTCAAAACAGCTTTTTTTAAAGATGGAGCAACTGCTAATAAATTAAAAAATGTATTTAAAAATAAAGTGCAATAAATAATAAATATATCCTCTCAAACTGAAATTACTGAGCCAAATTAATCACAAAATTTCAATAAAAATGATGCCCTGTCATAAACTGTGCATTCATCATTTTGGGAGTGCTTTGTTGAAATTGCTACAAGTGAAAAAACAGAAAGTGAAAATCCTTCTACTAAAAATGATATCATCACATTAGACATTAAAGCTTCAGATGAATTGGCTGCATACATAGTAATACCACTTATATCAAGGGAAGACAACCCGTTAATTTGGTTGAAAAAAAAAAAAAAAAAAAACATAATAAGTATCCAACGTTATCCAAGTTAGTTAAGAAATACTTATCTGTGCCTACCAGTAGTGTTTACAGTGAACATTTATTTCCCAAAGTAAAATGGATTTATGAACAAAAAAGAAACATTACAACCAGATAATGCCGTACAGCTTTTTTTTGCCTCATATTTTGTCCATATTAAATTTCATTTACAAATAATTATAATGTATCATTTTATAAATTATCACTTATATAACTGAGGCATACTATTGAAATAAATAACATTAAATGGGCATTAGCCATCATGTACTTTTAGAGTAATACTTAACCTATTATTTTTCATAAATTATTCTAAAAATTCAGCCGAATATTTATAAGTATTCGGCCGAAACCGAATATTCGGTTTACATGCTGAATCACCGAATACCAAATCAATTATTCGGTATTCGGTCAATCCCTAAATAAAATGCCTTGGTTTGCCTTATTATTTTCTGTTTTTCTTCCTCTTTATTTTAATGAAATAATAAAAGATTTATATTTTAAATGAAATGAATGCAATATAAAAAAAAGCTAGATTATGGCAAGAACATTGTTTGTCAATATATAAACTGTGGCTAACTAATAAAAAATATAGTTTTTCACAAGGAACTATTCTAATATTAATAAAATACAGTAAAGTATGGTAAGAAGGAACTCCTAAGGATTTTTTAAAAGGTGTGTTTTATTAATTTTAGTATGTATAATGTTATGGTTATGATATTCTTTTTATTGGGACTGTAATATTCCTTCTTGATCATTAATGCAGGATTTTTTGAGACAGCAATATCATTACACCAGAAATTTCATAGCTTTGGTCAAAGAAATACTATATAATTATATTTGCTGAGTGAAATCTGTCAACATTTTTTAATGTTTAAACTGTACCATCAAATGTATTTTAAGAAACATATCTACAGCACAGATTCAATTTGTTCAGGCTAATATTAAAAGAATGCTGAATTCTTCAGAATAGTGATAAATGCTATAGAGGGAATTCTAAAATGCTGGCATTTTATTAACTTATGAATATTAAAGTACGAATATGTCGAATTTCTCAATATCATTGGTCTTACTCTAGCATTTGGTTTACTTTCTAATTTAATAAATTCTAATTCAGAAATATAAAGAAGTAACAGAAATTTTAAATATAATATTGAGGAAAAAAAAAAATTCATTAGAAAAGCAGAAATTAAAAAGGAAGTAAAATTCACAAATAAGTTGTGATAACATCTACAATGAATCCTTCATGCTTTTGTTAAAAAAAAAATAAATAATAATAAAGCGTTCTGGTTCGGCATTACAGCCTAATATATTACAATACAATTTTATCTTTTAAAAAAGGAGCGTTTTAGTTCGAATTACAGCCTAGTATATTAAAATACGATTTTATATAAATAATATTTATATATAAATAGATGAATATACAATAAGCGTTAAAAGTGAAGCATTAAATAAATATGCAATTTTCCGCTCGCAATATGTCAATCAATCGTTATATTTTTTGTAATTATAAATTTTCTTTACTCCAAAGTAAATAAGTTGAGTAATAAAACATTTTTTTTTTATTACAGCTGCTTATGAAACTTTTTTATCTACTATACATTTTTTAAATATTGATAATCATAATTTTTCACGTTGATTTAATTATTATTCTGAAATACATTATAGTATGTGATGTTTCATGTAACTTGTGATAATAGTTTGAGTTTGAGTTTGAGTGAACAATGCTTTGAGGTCTATAGCTACAAATGGCTGTTACCTCGAATGATCCATAAACCACAGAAACAAATACAGAACGCGTATTTTTTTTTCCCAACCGGGTTTTGCCATCTTGTAATCTAATTGGTCAGAGATGGCTGCGTCAAAGAGACTTTTGTTGGCGGGAAGGTATTGTGCTTGGCGAAAATCCTAAGAGTAGAGAATTTAGATAGGATGGGCGGAGAAAGGGAATAATTTTTTGAAATTTCAATAGAGTTTTTGTTTAAGATAGGAATCAATGGAAAAATGATTTTTACAGAAAGAAAATTATTTCCATTAACTTATGAAAAAGCGGGGGGGGGGGGGGGGGGAGGATCATCTGCGTTTCGACAGCATTCTGCTACTTTTTAAAGAATTGAAGGCTATGTAGATTAAAAGATGACAAAGTGAAAATTTCTGAAGATAGGAGATTTATATAAGATTATTTAATGTAACCACAAATTAGCAATATTATAAAAAGTTTAAGAAAAAAAAATTCCAAAAAATTTTAATGAGAATTATAATGAATGCTTGGAATATACTAAAACATTAAAATAATCAAGTAAAGTAATAAAAATTAGCATAATTTTAAACAGGATTAAATTATTATAAGTAAATAATTAATAATTAATAATGCATTAATAATAAATTTGCAATTTTTTGAATTTAACATATTCCTTAAATTTATATTATATATATTTTTTTAAATTTTCTATAAACTTATAATTATGATTAATTATAAATTTAATTGAATTTGTAATTACTTAAATAAATTATAAATTTTACCTTTCTTAATGATTTTTTAATAATTCTTATAATTACGAAACTCTGTATGCTCTAAGGATTATTTGGTTGGAGAAGGAAATAAAATTGATGTTAATAAAATTGATAATGATGTTATTTAAAGAAAAATAACCTAATGCTTACAAAACTCGAATATATTGTAAAATATAACACAGTATTTAGCCATTTAAAAAGAGACCTCTTCTAAACAAAGCATCTTACAAAATTCGAATATGTTCTTGAAATATACCACAGTATTTATCCAATTAAAAAAGGAACATCTTCTAGAAACCCCTATCATTTTCTTTTACTGAAAAAAGTTGAAGATCCAGTTATATAATTGTTTAAAACTGTTATATTTGTTGGATATTAAAAAAATATCTTTAATGATGGTAAGTTTTTATTCCTTAGCTTAGTATCTTCATTCCATTAGAATATGTTTCAACTTTGAAACATATGCGTGAATGACTGTAAATTCTTGCATTACAGAGTCCTAAAAAACTTTGTTTACCAAACTTAAATTACCACTCTCAATGTAATTACTCTACTCAAAAAGAAAAAAAAAACACTCTAATTAATCTGAAATTACGAAATAAAACTCACTATTATAAAAATAGTCATTGTTAAATATAGTCAATTAGCTATGTTATCAATTAAAAACCTATCTAGAAAACATCGCCACGGACCAATGCGGTGTTGTAACTTTTCGACCTGCTTTCGAAGCGCGCTTCGTAAAATACCATGTTTCAACTTTGCACACGGTTGTATTTTGTAGTACGGAATCTCTTCTATGCGAGTAAAACTCGCAATTCTCAGATTGTTTTTAAATTGTATGTTATAATATTTATATTATAATATCTTTATGCAATGTTATATAACATTTACAATTATTGCGATTGTCAAAGAAATATTTCAAAAATAAGCTTCGATATCTTATTTTATTTTTTTCTAACACCAACTTTGACAGTATTTTCTAAAATATCTTCTGTTTTTATCATCAAAAATTGAAAACACCATTCGATTACATAGTTTATTAATAAGAACAATTGTCTCAGCACGAGCCGATGGACAATAGAAGTACGAAAAACAGAGAAAATTATACAAAAAGCATTATCACAGTGATCCTTTCCCTTGGATTATTTCCAAATTCATCGAAGATCTGCTGGCCATAGAAACGTACACAAAATATTTAGTTCAATTCTGTACATAACTTCAAATACTTTTCGGTGGTACAATAATGAAAATAGCATGGAAATCATTTTTACAGCGCCCTTCTTCCGATAGATTTTTTTTTTTTTTCAAATTCAGGTTTGACCTGCCTGCCATAGCCAAAAATTATCATACCCAAAAAATGTGGTTTCATTCTATGCATATTTTCATACACTTTTCGATGGTACAATGGAAACACACGGACATACGGACACGCATAGTGGCGTATCTAGACTTCTCATTTCGGAGGGTGCTGAGTTATAGTAAAAGTTTCTAAGAGGGAATCATATGAAAGATAATTTTTCCGCGTTAAACAGATTTTTTCATAAACAGGTAATGCATAAATTATACCGATCCTGCTAAGATTGAATTGCATGGGACTGCAAATATTTTGTTTTAAAAAAGTTTTAGTCTTAATTAGTAAAGTTTTTATGACCTGTAAAGATAGCCTGTGTATAACGGAAATTTGGCGGAAACAGTTTTCTTGTGATTTCTGCGAAATAATCCTTTTTTAATAAAAACCTGTCTGAAACGAAAAATTATTCTGCTCCTTAAAAAGGTGCTTAAAAAGGATATTTTCGCAGATATCATTACATCTTTATAAACTTTTGTAATTATATTTCATGTTTTTTTTTTTTTTTTTTTTTTTTCCAAGTTTCGGAAGGGGCTGCAGTCCCATCAGCCCACCTCCTGAATACGCCACTTGACACACACACACACGAATTGACATAGATTTTCTAAAAACATGTTTTTTGGATCTCTAAAACGTGCAAATCGGTCAAAAACTGGAATTCGAATAAATTTTCTATCACAATACTTTCTTCTATTAAAGATACAACAAAGTAAAAATAAACATGACTTACCGAGATTCATTCTAAAAAAATTATTGAAAAAAAAAAGAAAGAAAAAAAAATCGGAAAATTTTAGGAAATTGTCTTTGATAAGGGTCATTCCTCTTTAATTTCATAAGACATAGAATTTGTGAAAAAGAAATCTTACACTATAAGAGATAGAAAATTAAAACAAAGAAGTGTTTTTCGCCAAGCACGATTCCCGCCAAGAAGTGTCGAATTCATGCCGAAAGCTCTGGCCAATCAGATTGCGAGACACAGTTTGGATGGCAAAACCTAGTTGGGAAAAAAATTATGCATACAGAACACTTTATTATTACAAGAAATCCAGTACATACATTTTAATACACATCACAGGGACAACACCCGCACACCCATGCCGCTAGCTGGACTCGAACCAGGGTCCAGCGGTGTGGGAGGAGCTCACGCTACCGACCACGCCACTGGATCGGCTTGTGATAATAATTTGTTGTTTACATCTATAATATGTCAACAAAAATATACGAGGTTGCCAGAAAATCGCCAAAAAAAACGCCAAATCTCCCGCTTCATTGGGGGTGATGACGTCAGTTTTGTAGAGAAACATGAAAATCACGTGACCGCTGCCATTCGATGAACTGCCCTATGGGAGCGGTTGGAGATCAATCAGGCAGTTGTGATTGGCACATAGAAAGGTCATCAGCTGATTGCAGTTACCCTACAAATAAACTTTTTTTTTCAGCATGCTCCAAAATTTTTGAAGTGAATCTTCTTTAAGCACACTGGTTGGATGTCATGAATGTTAATCGTTAAATAATCATTTTCCTAAATCTGAAATAATAAAATCGGCAGCAATGCTTAAAACCAACTGTTTTAAAGATCTACACTGCAAAAAAAAATTGACCCTTTTGTTGCATCGTCATCCCCCCCCCCCCCGCTTTTATAGAATATCTCTCTTTTGACCATGACCTCTATAAGAATAGTATTAAGTATATATTAATAATAATAGTGAAATAATCGTATTCTATAAAAGCAGTAGAGTGACGATGCAGCAAAAGGGTAAAATTTTTTACAGTGAATAAGTGCTATTACGTAAAAATTTCAAACAACAAAAATAAAAATCGTCTCCGTTTTTTCGTTTTCTAATAAAATTAAAAGTGATTTTATTATATAGGCTATACTCAACCAGATTTATTATTATTTAATAAAATAGTATGCATCATTTGTTAATGAACTCTTTAAAAATGATTTTTTTTTATTTAAACATTTTAGAAACTTTATTTTGAAAAAAAAAATGATAAATGTTTTTTTCTTATTTTCAAATTACTTTTATTTATTTCTAAACTATGTTGTTATTATTTATCTATTATTATTTTTTTTTAATTTGAATGCAACTGTTTATGTTGTGAAGCTTATGTTGTGTGATCCATACCTTGCAACCAATGATCACCAGAAAAATGTTGTGTTACATTAATTTCAATGGCTAAAAGATGTAAATCAACACTTTGAAAACAGATAAAATATGTTTATTTCTACAGTTTACATGTTTCGACTACACCCAAGTCATTTTCAAAACAATTAATAATTCGTTTTGAAAATCACCCAGGTAGAGTTGAAACATGTAAACAGTAAAAAAGCGCCAAAACTAGTCTTTTTTGCGCCCGGGGCAAACATGGATTTTGGCGCCCCCCACATATATGCATTTTTTATATCAAACACACCAAAAAAAATCTTAATTTGGCGCCCCCTTCATCTTCTGTTCTGGTGGCGCTCGGTGCACGTGCCCCCTTTAGTTTCGGCCCTGCAGTAAAACATATTTTTACTGTTTTTAAAGTATTAATTTACACCTTTTAGCAATTGATATTAATGTCATTTTACAAGATGTTAATCTGCTATATTTTTAAAAATGTTGTTTTTTAATATTTTTGCTGTAGGAAATGAATCCATGCGGGCAGGTTAATATTGATTTTGTACCATGTGTGGTAGATCCAGCCTAAGATAGCTTTCATGTTTTTAGAGCCACAACAAGACTGAATAGTTTGCCCCATGATGGTCTTTTGGACCAGTGTTGAATTCAGACACTTTTCTCCGTGAGGGACTTCAGTGGCTCCGAGGGGGACATTGTAGAGTTCTGGGGGGTGGGGTGGGGGCATTGCACTTTTTGACCATTAAAAATGCAAAATTTCAATTTTTCGGGTAGGGACATTTCATTGCTCTGGGGGGCGGGGGATGTCCCCCCAGGGCCATCCCCAGTATTCAACACTGTTTTGGACCCATTTGAGCTCCACAATAATATAGAGGGCTAACTCCTTATTCTGAAGCATTGAATCCAGTATTCCAGTTATGAATACAATATAAAATTTTTGGCAAAACATAGATTTCTTCTCTTAAAATAGTGTAAGGTAGATATTTTAAAATTGAATTTTGATAGTTTTCATATTTTTTGAGCCCAGAAAGGACTGAATAGTTTGCTCCAGGATGGCCTGTTGCACTATCTGAGCTCCACAATCATATGGAGGGCTAAATCCTTATTCTGATGCATTGAATACAGTACCAAAGATATTCAAATGGAAATTTTTGGCAAACATAAATTTCTTCCCATAAAATAGTACAAGGTAGATATTTTAAAATTGGATTTTTATAGCTTTCATGCTTTTCGAGCAAGACAGGGACAAGACTGAATACTGAATAGTTCACCCCATGATGGGCTATAACACTCACTAAGCTCCACAATAATACAGAGGGATAACTCTTTATTCTTATGCATTGAATCCAGCGGTCCAGTCATGAATAGTTTTAAAGATATTTAAAAAAAAAAAAAAAAAAAAAGGACACAACTTATATAAATTTATCGCAGATTTTTAGTTAATTAAACAGAAATTGTCTGTCTTAATGCCTAATTGTCACCTCTGAAAGTTCATTTCATTTTGCTGTCATTCATTATGTGAAAGAGCAAGAAAAAGATTATTTACCAGATAATATTTAGAACTTTCATTTGAGCATATTTTGTATAAAGGTCATCATAATTGGTTAATTTTCTTAAAAATCACTTTTCATACAGCAAGTATACACTAAGCATATTTCGTTTGTTTAAATATGATTCTATTTTTTAATTATTCTGAATATTTTTATGTTAATTAACATTTAAAAATAGAAGTTGTGTAAGGTTTTTTTAATCATTTAGGTGAGCCAAATATTTTGATAATCAGCCTAACAGAATATTCAGTAGCTTGGTAGAATACCGAACATTTGATGTACAGTCTTTGTAACATTTTTCATACAAAAATGCTAAATTTAAGGAAAAAATCTGAACATTTTCTAGCTTTTCTGCATCATTTTTTCAAACAACTATGGTAGAAAAACCAAAATGGTTTCATCAGAATGTTTGATTCAATGTAAAGCTTTGATCATCAGAATAAGAAAGTTGCTATAATTGACTGTTATATAAAAATATCCTGTATGTATAATTTTGAGTAGTTCTTTGTTCAAGAAAATTGTAAATTCATCCTTACATGGAAATCTCCAGTTTGTAACATTTCCCTTCTCAGGTCTACATATTCATCCTTGTACAATGGAGTCTACCAAAACATTATTGTATGTTGTATTTTGCTAATTAATAAAACAAGTTGGAACCCGTCGAATTTTGACGAAAGAAAATGTTTAAGAAGGGACTGTTTTATTGATTTAAATTAAACCTACAAAATTAGCTACAGTAAAAAATGCATCTTACAATAATCAGTCTAACTCTCAAACATTATTTAAAGCTAAAATTAAGAAAAAATATATACTATTTCTATACAACTCATTATGCCAAATTATTAAAATTAACTTTAATCGCATATGTAAATATATAATAATAAATCAAAATAGTTATATAGTCGGCTCAGCAGCATACATCATCGTCAGTTCAGCTTAATAAAGATCAATTATTAAGATGAAGTTATCAATTGAGGCTTTATTGTTTGTTATAACAAGCATATAAAAAAAAAAATTCAAATTGATACGATTTTACAATTTTACGTGAAATCTAAACTCGTTATAATTTTCATCTTCTCAAAGTTATTAAGCGCACATTTCAATTTTAGAGAAAATGGCCTATTTCTGTTGCCACAATTACAAAATTTGTACTAAAAATAATATAAAAATTAATATGCCAAGAATAAATTGAGATACAGCTTTTAAACAAAATGCTTTTAAAAGTACATATTTTTCTCTATACATGGTGTAAAAATTAAACATGTGCAATTTTTAGAAGTATAAAATTTGAAACACCGAAAACTGCAAAACCGAAATTCATGTGAAAGTGTTGCCATTCGCAAAATGACGTATGCGTTATGTACAGATACGTTTGGTCTTTATAATATATATAAAATAATAATAATAAAAACTTGTTGAATAAGATTTTCTGAAAACTACTTTCATAAATGTTTTTATTATGCATAAATGCCAATTATTCCTTTTTGTGTTACCACTATTTTTTAAATGCAATTTTGATTTAATTTAATAAAAAAATTCTGTGATTAGGTAAATATTTCTATTTGGAAATGATAGTGACAAAGAAGTGGATTAGTTGACAGTTGTGTATATGCATAAAATAGGGGGATTTGGGCACAGGAAACAACATTTAAAGTTTATTTTTTGTTTTCTCTTTAATGGAAAGTTCAATATGCTTGAAAATATTCTAGAAGATTGCTTAAACTTTTACATACCTCTAAATTCTCATACTGTAGACAAAGCCTGTCCAACTTTTTACTAAACAGGGGCGCATATCAGCTTTTGACAAGCAATGAAGGGCGCCATTATTAATATGGCTTAAAACATGAAAAAAAAAAGTCATCTTTTAATATTAATAGCAATACATACATGCAAATGCATAATGCATTAGAAACACAACGATTCTATGAATCTGAAACATCATGTAAAAGAAAAACAAAATCAAAATAACAGTAAATAGTAATAAATTTCGAATAATACATTCTCTTGAAAGCAGTTATCTGAAACATCTTTGAACTGGAAAGAGCCAGAAAAGGAAATATCATCTATTATTAAAATAAAATGGTAATCCAACATATTGTCAGATTTTTTGAGGGGTGCAAATACTCTGAAATAACTAAAAATTTTTTGGAGATGTAAATTTGTATTATAAAAAGTACAGAAACAAAGTCATGGGTAGTTCCAAAGAGAGAGCCCTGAAGAGCTTTCAATGATGAAAACCCCTTTGTATAGTTTTATAATTGAAAAAAAAAAAAAAAAAAAAAAAAAAAAAAAAAAAAAAAAAAACCCTTTAAAATTTCTTAGTTTTGAAGGTATGGAGATGGGAAAAAAAAAAAAAGCCTTTATCTCTCTTATAAAACAGCCAAATGGCCAGGGAAACAATAACAATAACAAAAATGTTGAACTTTTATGCACGAAGAAGGGGGGAGGATCATTTATTTTTTTCTAGAATTTACTTTAAAAACTTATTGCTGACATTTATTAATTCCTATTGGCATAATTTCCATAAAAAGATTTATAAAGAATAACTAGAAATTAGTGAAGAAAGCACATGAATGTTTAAAAAAAAATCAATCATTTGCTGTTGCTTTTCTTTTAATATGCTGCATATATTATAATTGTTGATGCGTGAAATATGCTTGTAGCGATTTTTAAATCATCTCTCATGCAAATATCAAGGATTTTAAATAAAATATCGGGTACTTACGTATTAACACCACCGCAGCAGATGTGATTCTATATTGGCCGATTTTCCACCGAAATCTGATTGACTACTTTGTTTTTAAATAAAGTATTTTGAATGTATTTTGATTTTAAATACAGTGTTTTATTTTATGATTTATGACAAAAATTTTATGTGTAGATTAGCGGTACTTAAAAACAGTTAAATCTGTAGCTGCAGTGGTGTTAAAATATGTAAGTACCAAATATCCTTTACAAGAAAATTTATTAAAAAAAAAAAAAAAAATGACTAGTAACAGGAAACCTTCAAAAGAGTGCCAAGAAAACCCATAAAGGATGCCGCATTGGACAACCTGGCATAGACTGTAGAACATTAGCGATAAGGTACATTTTTAAAAAAATCAAATTCCAACTACAGTTTTATTTTATTTATTTATTTATTTATTTTTTTTTTTTTTTTTACAAAAAGGAGGCCTTTTTTAAATTTTAATGTACAATATTCCTTTTTAAAGATTATTCTCAAATTATTTTATTACTAGTAGCAAAAAAATAAAGAATTTTGCGGGTATCATAAAAAAAGGTTTTTATGCACCACTTTTATGTTTCTTGCTTAAATAATGTGCAATAGTGAATGCACAGCATCATTGTCCCTAGTCCCCATCCCCATCCCAATAAACATAATAATAATAATATAAAACAGCGATATCATCAATAACTGAATATTTTTTATTTTCATGTAATGCATATTAAAAAAAATGAATTATTAATATTTAAAAATAATAGTAATAACATGCACAATATTATTTAAATAAAGCAATATTTTATAGCATTAGTACTTAAAATGCAGCAAAATAAAACATTTCGTTAAAATATAAAACTCTTAAAAATGTATTAATACAAGTCGAGTTCATAAAAATACTACTCTAAAGATATTTTAACATTCACAGTAATGTTCTCTAAATGAACACATTAATAATAATAAAAACACAGCATATAAATTAATAACTTTGATATGTGTCTGAAATAATAAATATTTGAATATCAAACAAATGTATGTTTGCTAAAAAAATTAGGCCAGGATGTATGAGTCCCTACTCGGTTTGGCAACATTTGAGATCACAAAGGATGTTAAGCTGAAAGAATTTAAGATGCAAATTTAGGCATTCACAGATAGATTTTATTTTCAAATTTTAATTTTAATAAGAAATGTTACTGATGTATTTCTGTTTATTTTAATTAAGACAGAAGTGTATTTTTTCACACACATATTCACATAATTCAAGTTAGAAATGAAAACTACATATTTCTAACTAGTAAAAGCAAAACTATTTCTTCTTGTTGAATCTAGAAAATGATTTATGTAGTATTGTTGCTTTTATTGTTTTAAGAAAGATTATTTGGAACTACTCTGTTATCCTGTCGACGGATTTTGCCAAATTATACAAATCGTCAAATAATAGCTAAATTATACATATTGATGCAATTTTTATTTTAAATAATAAAAAAAAAACAAATAATTAGTAGAATATTAATAAAAATACAAATAAAAAGTCGAAATAAAAATCACTTAATGACGTTTTAAACACATGTATCATATTTAATGTCATTGAATTGACATTCACGATCATCCATTATTGGCATTTAATCTTATAATTTGGCAATAGTATTTTGGTCGAAAGGATAACAGAGTAGTACCGATTATTTGTATACAAGTACACATATTCATATAATTTAAACTCAAATGTAAAATTTTGAAACGATTATTTCTGATCATTAAAATGTATCAAAAATTGAGCTGGATATCCAAATTTAGTCACCAAGTAGGTACCACAGGCAGAGGTCGATGCAGGTTTTTATTCTTGGGGCTCATTTTGTGATGAAAGTTGAAATTCAGTTATACAAGCTCAAACAGAGAATTTATTAACCACCTGACAGGCGCACCATTGTAAAAAGTACAAAATTAGCTTTCGTTTTTCTTTAAAACAAAATTCACGCCAGCTTTAATATGTTATAACAAAATAAATATTAAGTGTATTGCGGAATACTTTCATAAATTGTGAGCAGAGGAAAGTTATATGATATTTGTATGTTAAATTATTGGTAAAATTAAAATAAAACAGCAATAATAGAATGTTTTTCTCCTATTGTACAATTTACAAAGCTTGCCTGCATGTGTGATGAAAATTTGCATGCCCGGCGAAAGGTTAACAAAAAGTTCTTTAAATCTTCTTGCAAAAGTTTTTGTTTTTTGTGACCTGGTTTTATTTACAAATAACACAATTAAAATTTTTTTTTATGAAAAACAACATTTACGAAGGGAGGTTATTTTATTAAAAGGAAGTTTTGTGAATAGGCCCATTTTATTAAACTTATTTTTGTGAAAGGGTCCCTAAATAGGCCTCAGATTTTGCCTACATCGACCCCTGCACAATACAGTGCCAGCAAAGAAAATCTTGACACTTGCATTTAAGATGTTTTGTCAAATATATAGAAAAATGCATGAAGAATTTTTTTGAAACTCCAGGTGTGTAAACAAAATAGTATAGGTTATATATTTTTGTGAAGATTTTTCCCTGAAATCCCATAGGAGATCGTTAACAAACTGAAAAAGAATGAAGATCTTTTGGATAATCCTGACAAAACTAATGTAACAAAAGCTTTCAAACTGAAGATTATAATTAAGTGGCTTATTGCAATAAACTGTGTTCATTTTTATGAGGATGTATACTCAAATTAAGATTTTTATAAAAATGGTTCCAAATTTTGCCAATTTTTTTGTTTATAATTTGCAGAGTTCTTAATAAAAAACAATGTTCTTTTCAGAAAATATGACAAAAAACATTGTACATAACAGCCTGTAATCAGAATTAAAGTAATAATAATAATTGCATGAAAAATGAACAGATTTACTAAATATTAATTCAGTGTGCATGTGTGAACTTAATCAAAATATAATTTGCACAATGTGTTAGCTAAATGTCTAGAGCAATTTTTGTGAAAGTCTCAAAAACATGGCTTGAAAATTCTGTAAATTATCTTTAGTAACCCTGTTCATTTTTCATACAATTATTATTATTATTTAATTCTGATTACTAGCTATTATGCACAATGTTGTTTGCAGTGGCGGATCCAAGGGGGGGGGGGTTCATGGGGGTCATGACCCCCCCCCCCCCCTGGAGCTTTTCAAAGAGGGATGTACAGTGTAAGTAAAAAGTGCTAAAACAGGAACGCAAAATTTTTTTGGGTGTGATCGACGAAATTTGAAAATTTTCCACGAATGGTCTGCGAAATTTGCGATTTTTCTTCACTTGATTAGCAAAATTCATGATTTTTTCGCACTCGATCGGTGAAATTCGCGATTTTTGCGAAGCCGATCCACGAAATTCACAATTTTCCATGCCTAATCGACGAAATTCACGATTTTTTGGATGTGATCGACGAAATTTGAAATTTTTCCACGAAAGGTCTGCGAAATTTGCGAATTTTCTTCATTTGATTGACAAAATTCACGATTTTTCCGTGCCCAGTCCACGAAACTAGCACATTTTTCTGTTCTTGTTCGATGAAATTTCTTCAACCGCTCAAAGATTTTTTTAATTTTTCCGCGCATCATTGACAAAATTAGCAATTTTTTCGTCCCAAATCGACAAAGTTCGCGAGTTTTTTGTACTTGATCGCCCGAATCCGTGCTTTTTACGAAGCCGATCAACCATATCCGCGATATTTTCTTTCCTGATCGATGGAATTGTCAATTTTTGTTTGCCATATCAATGTAATTCTCGATTTTTTTCATTCCCGATCGACTGTATTTGCGCTTTTTACAAAACTGATCGACCATATTTGCGACTTTTTCGTTCCCGATCGACAAAATTCTCAATTTTTCCGTGCCCTACCAAAAGCGATTTTGTTGTTCCTGATTGAATAAATTCGTGCTTTTTACAAAAGCCATCGACCAAATTTGGGATTTTTCCGTGCCCAATCGACGAGATTCGCGCCTTTATCCATTCTTGGTCCCTGAAATACCGCACCGAACAATAAAATTCGCGATTCTTAACTGACTGATGAAATCTGCATTTTTTCCCTGCCGTAAATTGATGAAATCTGTAATTTTTTTCTCGCGATAAACTGATAAAACTCGCTATTGTTCTGCAGCCGCTCAAAAATTTTTTTGATTTTTCCATGCATCAACACATTCTTTGCCCTATCAACGAAATTAGCGATTTTTTTGTATCGATTCGACAAAATTCGCGAGTTTTTCGTACCCAATCGCTCGTATCGCTCTTTTTACGAAAACAATCGACTACATTCGCGATAATTTCTTTTCCAATTCACGAAATCAGCAACTTTTGCGTTCCATATCAACTCGAAATTCGCGATTTTTTATACCCAATCAACAAAATTTGCGATTTTTCCGTTCCTGATCGAATAAATTTGCGCTTTTTACGAAGCCGATCGACAAAATTGGGATTTTTTTCGTGCCTCATTAAAGAAATTTGCGATTTTTTCGTTCCAGATCGACAAAATTCGCGATTTTTCTGAGACATACAGACAAAATTCGAGATTTTTCGAAGGCCGATAGACAAAACTCGCGATTTTCCAATGTACAGTTGACGATATTCGATTTTTTCGCGCTCGTCAACGAAATTTGCGTTTTTTTCGTGCGGTAAACAGACAAAACAGGCGACTTTTCTGTAACCTATGAATAAAATTTTCAATTTTTTCAAGTATTATAAAAAAATTTAGACTTTTTTTCCTTGCCTGATAAACGAAATCTGAGATTTTTCGCGTCCGATCGACAAAATTCGTGATTTTTTCATGCCCGATCAGCGAAATTTGCTATTTTTTATCATAATTCCGTTTTCACAAGATTTACTGTATTTTAAAATTGCTTCATTAAATCATCTGTCAAAAGTTGTGCCCCCCCCCTCCCCCCCTGGAGGTTGGGCTGGATCCGCCCTTGGTTGTTTGTCATATATTTTGAAAAGAACATAGTATTTTTACTAAGAACTCTGTAAATTATACACAAAAAATTTGGCACAATTTGGGACTGTTTTTATAAAAACCTCAATTTCTCTATGAGTATACATGCTATCTGCATAAAAAAGAACACAGTTTATTGCAATAAGCCACTTAATTCTAATCTGCAGTTTGAAAGATTTTGCTACATTAGTTTTGACAGGAATATCCAAAAGATCTTCATTTTTTTTTTTTTTTTCAATTTGTTGATGCTCCCCTATGGAATTTTGAGAAAAAAATCTCCATGAAAATATATGATCTGTACTATTTTGTTTACACACCTGCAGTTTCAGAATAATTCCTCATGTATGTTTCTAGATATTTAAAAAAAAAAAGTCTAAAATCACAAATGTCAAGATTTTTTTTTTGACAATCCAAAAATTATAACATAAATGGTCAAGTAAAATTGAAACATGTCTGCATCTGCAAAGTGATAAGAATAATACATCAAGTCAATTAATTTTCAGTTTTAACTATGTCAATATTTCGGTTAGGAAGTTTCATTTGTCCTAAAATACAAATTTTACTTGGTAAAGGTCCTTCTTGAGGAGACAACAGTCTGACCAGTTTCCTATTCATATCAACTTCAGTAACACAAACAAAGCCAATGATGTTGGTTACCATGAGGTTTTCATCCGCTTTGTCAGCAAAACTTAAACCTAAAATACACCGCTCTAAATGACGACCAAATGATACAGACTCAACATTTATATCATTGGCAGTTACAGTCTCAGCATCAATATTGGTTTCACTTGGTGGTGGTCTAACGGTGTAAATATGTAAATCAGAAAAATTTACTTCAATTGTGCAGGGATTCAAATTTCCCCTAGGGCCATAAAAATATTCCCACACACGATTATCTCGATTTCTAATACGTAAATTCCGATCTCGGTCAATGACTCCATGTTGTTTGGGAACATATACTACTCTTACAGAGTTAGGCATATCTTTCTTCAGTTGAAGATACACCCTTTCTTCTTCAAGAACAAACAGAGTATCAATTTCAAACGAGCATGCAGCAAGAGTAACAGCACTATATCCATCACCTCTTACCCATCCACATGTATCAATTATTACTCCAGATGATCGGGTATTTGGATTTGCATTTTTCATTCTAGCTTTTATCATCTGTCCCAACTTTTTTATGAGTAGAAAGTAAAGTTTAATATTTTGGCCAGGACTCTTATGGCCAAAATGATACACTGACAAAGCTCGCTGATCAAATCCATCAGTTACATCTGATGGTCTCTCAACAGGCATAACACAGATAGATCCGGGCATTGATACCGAACTTTGGCCCACATCTAAATCAACAAAGACAGGTCTTCTACCCATCCTTGCTGCATAATTTAACAAAAAATAACAAAATGAAGTTTTACCAACATCTGTAGGTCCAACAACCATACTAACAGGACCTAATGAATTTTCGAATTCAGCTTTAACACGCTGTTCCTCTAAACAAGCATGGATAGACACGTGGATCATAATCAATGATTCTGTTGTGTTCTCTAAAGCTGCTACCTGTCCAGTTAATTTGACAGTGCATCCTTTCCATGTAAATAAAGACACTGATGATGAGGGTGGAAACGAATAGACTTTATTCTGTATAAGTTCAGTGCCTACTATTTCTGCAAATCCACTCACAAGTTGAAGGGTAACATCCGTTGTATCTTCATCAACAGCGAATCGAAGTTCTGTCTCAACTCCAAGATTAATAACTCTAACACCATCATCAGCTTCTGCCATATTGTAATCAACTTAAAAGTATAAACAATCTTTAAAATAATAAATTAGTTTAAAACACCGTAACCTTCAGAAATGACAAGATTTTTCAGTTGGTTGGTTGTAATTCGATATGAATAAAGTAAATATAAACAGAGTATATTCTTTTGCTGTTAATTCTTCAACATATCTTTTAATTGGAGATTGTGCAGTTGAGTGCTGGTGAACTTAATAAAAAATTATCTTAAGCTTCTCGTGACGTTTTCTTTATTGATTTATTAATAATTTAAATATAAAATGAAAATTTAAGCTACATTTAATATGTAATATTATAAAAATTAAAATTTCATATTTAATATACACTATTTAATGTACCGATTTTTTTTTATTAATATATTTTTTTTCACATAATGTTCGGGATGCAGCTCGATGTTTGAGATGATGAAACGAGATTGATCAATATCATCTCGAAAAGTCGTTTGACGGCGTTGGATTGATCATAATCAATGAAAAGCTTGCATTTTTGCGAACTGTTAGTGTTTTAAAAAATGCAGATTTCTGATTGATTAAGCTCAGCGAAATATCTGCCTGGATCCCACTGACAAAACTCTGTGAACTTGTATTTGATTTCTTCGATTTCTTCTGATGCGTAGTGTCGCCATCTAGAAACAAAATGTGAAATGTAAAATGCATTTTAAAATAAAATGTTAAAAAATATAATGTAATATAAAATGTTAATAATAGATTCTTGTGTTAAGAAAGCCTGGACCGGCTTGAAATCGGAAAAATCTTTCGAGGGTGGGTATTTTTTAAATATAATAAAAATACATTGCGAAGTCATTACGAACAAAAATTATGTAAAAATGTAAAACATTCTGTTTTTTTTTTTTTTTTTTTTTTTAATTTTAATTTTTTTTTTGTTTTTTTTGTAAATAAAGCATGCCACTTTGTTGTAAATTTTTAACGAAATTAAGTTATTTAGCTTTAAAATACTAGAATATGTAATGCAAATATGTAGGAAAAAAAGAGATATAAATAAAGTAATTTTAAAACTATCTTAAGATAAATAATAATTAATAAGAGAAACTTCATCTATTCTTTAGAAACACCTTTTTTGTTTATAAATTCAGATTCAATAATTTATGAAAATTGCCGTAGAAAATTGTTTGTTGTGTGTGACATCGTGTTATTTTAATTATTTTTGTAATTGAAAAATTAAAGATTTGCTAGTTACGAATAGTATTTTAATTACATCGAAAAATTATTAATTTAAAAGATAATGTTTTATAATTTAATTCTGTATTGACAGTTTAGATATGTATTAATTGCTCTTACAATGCAATATAAATCAATAGTTTTTTAAACCTTTAATATTTAAAATTTGAACATTTTCATTTTTTCATATCAGATCTAAACAATCTAATGTCACTTTTGTTTATATCTTAAATTTGTTTATTGAGTATGATTCTGTTAAATTTTACATTATTTTGTTCAAACTGAGAAGATGACAATAAAATATACTTTTAATCTATTTATGAAACATATAATTCATTTTAAAAATTGCCCGACTTATGTAGGGGCATGCGGGGCAATCAGGACTGTAGGTAAGGGATTGCTATGGGCGGCTCAGCCCCCTTAAAATATTTTGTGCTGCCCCCCCCCCCCTGGGAAAGATTCCAAGGTCACTATATGAATTTCTTTTTCGAAAACTCAAATGAAATTCTGTTCAAAGATCTAATTTAGTTTTGAGACCCTTTCACAGTTTTGCAGAATTACTAAATTGTATTTAAAATACGTGTGTATTCGCTCATCCTATTTGCACATATGAAGTTAACATGATGTTTAACTACACACCTATGTAACAGTTATACAGTTAAAATTTTCATCATCATATACAGTGTGAATATGCACTAATTTATCTTTCTGCGTCAGAGAGAAGGAAAAAAAATAATGACCCCCCCCCCTACATTCTTTTGAGCTCCCCCTATAGATCACTTCTAGCTACGGCCTTGGGGGCAATTGCCCCCAGGGTCTTCTTTGAGAGCAAGTAGGATTTTCATTAAAAAGTGCCAAATGATTAAAATTAGCCCAAAGGGATGAAAATTCATATATTTTCATACATTTAGGAAGGTAAGAGTGATCCTCCTTCCTCTCTTTACTTCCAGTATGCCCCATTCATCTATGCGAAAAGCAAAGTGCATTAGAAAATTAATAAAGTTTTATTATAACAACTTAGTATTCTATTGCTTCCAAAATAAATTCTCTAATAACGTTTTCCTTGCAAGTTAAAACTCTTAATTATGACCAATTTTCCACATTTCCTTTTAGCCACCTTATAACGTTCATAGATAAGCAAAGAAAAAGTTTGCAAATATATATTTCTATCAATTAATCTATAATTTTTTTTAAACAGTTATCGTTTTAGTACCTTTTCTTAAATTTGTGACTATTTTTTCGTGACATCTGTATACAAATGTGTTCTGCACCAAATTCAAAATTTAAGCATGCATACAATACATATAAAGTTTAGTACTAGCACTAGCTACTTCTAAATTACTAAAAAAAAAAAAAAAAAAAAAAAAAAAAAAACTATCGATCGACAGAAGGGGAAAGGACAGAATCATGCTCCCCCCCCCCCCCCCCCCAGGGCCCTCGCGAAGACTTTTTTTGGTGGGAGATAGATAGAGCCTTAAATTGCCAAGTCAAAATTCATTATTTGCCAACTCAGAGAAAAGCAAACATAAATAGTTCTCAGCATTTGCCAACTACTTTTATAATTTTACCAAGTTATCACAATTAGAAAATATAATATAGTTTTTATTTGTAAAAAGCTTAATATTTCTAATTATATAGGTAACTTTCGTCAAATGTATTAGATATAGAAAGTGTATTATAATTTTTTTATTAAAATTTTAACAAATCTGCCAGTTCAGTTTTTAAATTTGCCAACTGTAACAGCATGTGCAAATGTTTAGGGGGGGGGAGAGGTTCCCCCCCTTAGTCGAGCAATGATTTTAGATAAAAAGGAGTGTCTTATGGAAGTATTTTAACAGTGGTATAGTTAAGTCGGAGAGGAAGGAGTGAGGAGCATTCCAATACTGAATTAAAAAATAAATGTACAGGTATATTTTACTCTGATTTTGAATAAAATAACTCAATTTATTCCTTCCAGGGGACGATAGGAAAAGGAAGTAAGTATAGAAAAAGGAAGTAAGACATTTTCTCAGGGAAAAGTGTGCATGTGTGTGTGCGCAGAGCCTGACTTATGCAAGGGCGTGCGCAGGGACGTACTGGCATGACAAAAAGGGCGGTGGCAACTTGTATTAACAGGGCGCCAACTTCTAATCAAAAGGACGCCAATTACTATTTTAAAATATTTTAAACTTTTTTTTTTTTTTTTAGGGTTGACATAACGGATACAGGCCTATCTTGAATGAAATAATTTGTTTTATTTAAATGATGTGTCCTTTATTTATAGATTAAATGGATTGTAAATAAATCCAACTTAAATTACACTGGGACTTATGAAATTGTCAGAAGTTGTCATACGTGTTTCTGAAATGCCCTTTATCTTCTTTCTTTCTCTCATATTTAATTTGCGTCCCAAGAAGTTTTTCAATAAACTTCCTTTTAAGAGATATATTTAATTTTTATAATCAGCCAAATACAACTTCGTACTAATAGCTATAAGTATAGCATAACTCTGTCAGAAAAAAGTTTTTTGTTGCATTTTTTTTTTTTGAAAAATATTTATATTAATAACAGAAAAGCGTTTATCTCTCTCAGTATATGTATGCGAGGGAAAGAAATGGCTAAGAAAATTTGCCGCATGAAAGATCTGAAAATTTGAATGAGGATAGTCCGATACAGGTCTTAATGCAACTGAATCTGAATTTTGCTATTTTTTGGTGATTGGATCAGATATTGATTAAACTCCACAGTAAAGAAAAAAAAAAGGTCGACCGAAAAAATGTTGCATCACAGAGTACCAGAAACCACATTCCGAAACGTGAAGATAAATAATATCCAAATGCGAAAATGTTTTTTGCAGCCTTAACAGCATATTAAAATTTTATAAAGATTAGTCAATCTCAATTTTTACGAAAATTAAAGACTAGAATGTAATTTAAAGAAAAAGGAAGCGAGAGACAGAAAGACATGAAAACAGAGAAACGAAAAACAGTAACTTAATGATACAGAAATAGGGCCATTTGCAAAGATAGAACGCCTCTCATGACAGGAAAAACAAGTAAGAAAAATCATGCGTTAAGCATACACTTTCCAACACTTAATGAAATCTTTAACAAAACTTTGTTATTTAGGGAAATAATAGTGTATAGCCAAATATACCCTAATATGTATTCCAGTACATTAGAACAGCCCTGTTTTTCATATGTCAGTTCATATAATGGGAAAATTTAGCTTTGCAAGAAAATACCCAGTAGCTTGAAATTTCTTTTTCAGCAATTCATACTATTAGATGGAAACATACTTGAATACTTTTGTTCAGCCCTGTAGTTTACATTGTACCTTTATTACACGTCAGCATTAGGGTAAAATTTATTGTAAACTAAAACACTTTTAAAACAACTGAAATCACATTCTCATAAATCATCATTCATAGGCGTCCATGTACCGAATTCTTTGCGTGGCCCTGTATATCCCTTTATCTATATTCTGCAAACATTTCTCAGTAAATTGAATGCAGCTCAGCGTAAAAATGCGTAGCTTATTTAAGAACCACGTTTAAATAATTTACGCTTATATTCAGTAACATTGGTGAGCTCTTTTGGGTAGCCCTGTATAACAACTATAACATTTTTACACACCATATAATGTGCATATATTTAGCGAAATATAAACGCGAATATCATAATTAAAATGCATTTCATCCGTCCATCAGCCGTCATCGGACACATATACGGTACTTCGGAAAGAATATACTATTTGAAATCTTTTGTATGGCCCTGTAAATGCTATGTACTTCATATTATGCAAGACTGTAGCGTATAATTTATATTAAGCTTCAGTGACATATATCAATTTTATTTTACATGAAAAAGCTTAATATATTTAAAATATGTCACACACAATTCCCCCTTTTACCATAATCTAATGGAATTCTTTTGTGTGGCCCTGTAAATGAATAATAGCTACGTTTTCACCTTATATTTTATAGAATGCATATTTTAATATGTTTGACAGGGTATGGCATCTTTAAAATTCCTTTGAAACGATTTTTTCACGTAGGCCGTAATGTAATAGGAAACTTTTGATTCGCCCTGTAGATAAACTAATCATGGTAGAAATTTCATTTCCGATAGGACTTGTGCTACGGGAAAAGGTCAATAACGTCCTAAAATTCCATGGCAATCCGAGTATATTAACGATTTTTCCCCATAGGCCGTAATGTAATGGGAAACTTTTGATTCTCTCTGTAGATAAACTAATCATGGTAGATACTTCATTTTCAGTAGGGTTCGTGCTAGGGTAAACCTCAATAACGTATAAAAACTTCATAGCAATCCGAGTATATTTACGGGAGTTAGAGCGCGGACAGACGGCCATCCGGACAGACGGCCATCCGGCCAGACGGACAGACGGCCAGACAAACCGAATGCATAAGCACTTTTCAACTTTGTTGGAAAGTGCTAAAAAAGAGTATGAAATCAAACCATCTTCTCAAGGGTTTAAAATAAACAATATGTACTTGTTTTCGGTGCTTTTTTTAATACATAAATATATGAATATACACAATTGTGTGATTGTGGGGGGGGGGGATTTCACAAAAATCAATTGTTTCAATTTAAAAAGTGATTTAACAATTACTCTATGCTGAGAATAATAATACAACTAGATCCTTTTGTGTATCTCTGTAAATAAACAATAAAAAATTTTCAATTCGTATTCTATGTAGTGTACCACAGTAGTATATATCGATTTAATTTTATTTGAAGCATTGGGACATATTAAAATACACTACAAACATTTTTTCCTCATATGACATAATTAAACGGATTAGTTTTTTGTATTCCTGTAAACGAACTATGAGTGCTAGACACTGCATTTTCATTAACAGGCTACTTCAGTCAGCTTGCTAATACTATTCCTAAGGAAGAAATTTATAAAGATCACGGTTGTATTTAAACCGATTCCAAATATGGAAGTGTCACTTAAGGAATTCCGTGTATTAATTCTTGAGATATGACTATTACAGAAATCGTGTAAATCCAGTAAAATGCACCATAGCAGCTCACTTATTGGATAATTTACACCAAAACCTAATTAGAAACAACGTCTAACTGAATTTTAAGTTTGGTAAAAATCCATGCATTAGTTTTTGAGATTGAGTTATTGCAAAAATCGGGGGGGAAATCCTGCATAGCAGCGTTAACTGTTGAGAGATGTACACTAAAGCATATTCAGCAGCAATTCATATGAAGGACTAACTGAATTGGACGTTTGATGAAAATTTGTGCATTAGCTCTTGCTATAGAGCTATAGCGGAAATTGTGAAAAATTCAGTATAGCAGCGCCACCTGTTGGACGATTTACATCAAAAACTAATTAGCCTTAATTTACATCTGAAACCACCTGACTATAACTTTTTATTAAATTCCGTGCATAAATTCTTGATAAAGAGTGCACACATTATTTTTGTCACATACATACATGCAGGCAGAGTCAGAGGGCTCACAGGCAGACATTTTGTAAAAATATGTTTTTCGATATCTAACCCTTAAAACGCCTAACTCCGTCGAAAACCGGAAGTTGGAAATTTTCCCAAATCCAACATTTTCTTCTTGTAAAATAGAAGAAAGAAAAAAAAAATCATTTTAAATTATTGAAATGCAATCGAGATATCTTCATAAATTTCTTCCATAGGATTAGCATTATTGAACGTATCTTTTCGCTTGGCTTGACTGAAGTAGTCTCTTAACACATTTAAGGCCGCCGTATTCATTTCTGTACAGTAATTTTTTTAGACACCCTATAAAAACAATTCGAAATAAAATATTTCTAAAATTCTTTAATTTTCGATGAGGATGTACTAGTATTTTTAAACTAATGAAAATGTGGGTAATCATATTTTCTTGTGATTTAGTGTCAGTTGTAAACTACTTATCAACAGATCATGGAAGTAAGTACATAATCGTTTTTTAAAATCTATTTAAAAACGTAATGTTCCTTTTTTTTTTTTTTTTTTTAAGTATACTAAAACTGATAATATGAGTTAAAATCTGTGCATAAAATATTGAGTACTAAGATTTATCACTTAGTGTTATCTTGCTTAAGGGAGATCCGAACCCCATTTTCGGCCAAAAATCATCAAAAGTTCAAAAAATTTTTTTTTTCTCAGAAAACGATAAAATACATATTTGCGAATATCCATGCAAAATTTCAGAACTCGGGAACACATGGAACAGGTAGAAAATGAGCTTTTAAAATTGTACTCACTATAGAGTTTAAAGGACTAGCGGCCATTTAAAACGTGTTTTCCTGAAAATAACTTTTTTCATATTTTGCCTAAGTTCAAAGTACTAATCCTCAGTGGTAAAATGATTTAGAAACAAAGTGTTTATGTTTTTAGAATCTTAAAAAAATTTACAACAAAAGTAAGGACAGGTATTTTTTTTAACTATTTCTGAAAATTTTACATAAATTGGTAAACATGAAAATTATAACGAATTTAAGGAAATTTACCATGCGTATTTTTTTTTAGCCGATTAAAATAGAAAATTAAAAATATCTCTCCTTAGTTCTTTTCTATATACTATAACACTATTTAAGAAATTATAGTAATACCAAAATATCGAAAATTGAATGAGGAGTAGTAATTTTAAAAAGTGTATTTTTCGACAAAAAAAAAAAAAATCACAAAAATCCCCATAAAAAATATACTTTTTAATAAAAAGTGAATTTTTTTGCTAATTATTCCTTACAAGAAGATTCTTAAATAGCACACCAAAATTCATTACTTTAAAATCAATAGTAAAAAATTTAGGTTTTTTCTTACGGGTCTCCCTTAAAAAACTTACTGATTTATTTCAGATTTTTTTTTGTTCTTATATCATTGTTTGCCTTACCTTTAATACCATAATAAAAATATTGCATGATTGTTTTGTTTCATTTCTCTTCGACATTAAATGGATTGCAGCGTTGAATTCAGGGAGTGACCAGGGGAGAACATTCCCCCCGGAGCAATGAGATGCCCCCCCCTGGAAAATTTGAGATTTTGCGTCTTCAATGGTCAAAAAGTGCAATCCCCCCCCCGGGAGACACAGAATTCCCTCCGGGAGAAAAGTGTCTGAATTCAACATAGGGATTAAGAAACCTTCTATAGTAAACCATATATTTAAGCGACATGGGAATCGGAATTTATTTACATTTGATGGACAAACTAATCGAAATCATACACTTTTCAACTATACTGGAAAGTGTCAAAACGTTGAATTTGTAATTTTTTTTAATGTTGGTGCAAATTTTATAAAGATTACACACACATTGAAAAAATATTGCCATATTTAGTAAAATATGTATCTTAACTTTGCGGGAGGGGAGAGAAATATTTTAGATACCTCGAAAAATTTATGTAAATTTGGTTTCATCCCATGGGCACAACACAAAGCAAAATCCAAGAAGGGGAACAAATATGTGCTTGTAATACACTGCCAAAACTTTTCTTTGGCAAGAATAATTCATAAGACAATTTCGAATAATACCAACAGTAAAAAAATATAGAAATGTAAAAAATAAGATGCATAAGAAAAACAAAAATAGTTTATTAAACTTTTTTTCCCCCCAGTTTTTTTACTTCTTCCAAACTACGATTTGAGATAATTTTGAATGCATAAATGTAAATAAAAATCAGAGCTGAAAATAATTTTTAAAGGGATTGCAGGAGGAAAAACAATTTATCCTTTATTTTAAGGTTTATTTATTATAAATAATTTGAAAGGAACAATCTTTATTTTTTTCCAAAAATTCAGAGAGAGTTAATTGCTCTCTTCTGTCTCCCCCTACCAGGGCCGTAGCTAAGGGGGCGCTATAGGCGGCTCAGCCCCCCTAAAATATTTTGAGCCCCCCCCCCCCCCCCGGAAAAAGTTCCAAGGTCACTAAATGTTCCGAAAATTCAAATGAAATTCTGTTCAAAAATCTAATTTAGTTTTGAGACACTTTCACAGTTTTGCAGTGTTACTAAATTGCATCTAAAATACGTGTTTCAACACTCCCTCATCCTATTGGTACATATGAAGCTAAAAGGATATATAATTTTGCACCAGTTATACATTAAAAATTTTCATCATCATATACTTTTCTTAGCATAAAATGAAGTTATGACAACAGTTTAATGAGAAACATAGTACCTACAATGTGAATATGCACTAATTTATCTTTCTGCATTAGAGAGAGAACAAAAAATATGAGAGCCCCCCCCCTATATTCCCCTGAGCCCCCCTATCGTACACTTCTAGCTACGGCCCTGCCCCCTACCCTATTGTGGACGCCCTTGTTTCATCCCTTTACAAAAAAGAAATCAGAAGCATATTGATACTTAAAAGATATATAACACTTATGAAAAATTTAAGACATAACATAAACACACCATATAATTAACATCATATTATTAGTAAAAACTTAATCTTTTAAAATTACTTACAATTCTCTTGAATCGAACGTATCATCTCCAAATGGAATCAATAATTTACTATCTGTGTGATTGTGTTTGGTGAAGATTATAAAATATTCCAGATCTTTCCAGGCTCCCTGTCTGTTTACATTTTGTTATTTTTGTATTCGAAAAACGAAGAATCAGGTCCGAATTTAAATAGTCTAATACTTGACGGGTTTTTTTTTCCCTTTTGCCAAAAAGAGATAATTCTTGGGAACTAATCAAGGTATAATTGACAGCGTGAATGATGAAAGAAGATCTTAGGGGAAGGGGGGATAGGCTCAAAAACGATTCTTCTGCAGCCAACAGGTGTTGGACACATTATGGACTCGATTGGTAGTCCATAATGTGTTTAAACACGGACTCCTTTTAATCGCAAATGCTAAACTGCTGTTGTTAATTGTCGTTTGTGGAAAACCATCCATGTGGCATACAAAGATCTTTTGGAAAGGTCCGTTTAAAAGCTGATTGTGGGATAGTTTTCGTTTAGAAAATTCCAAGTAAAAACTGAACCCCAATCTGAACAAGTACCAGTTCTTCGGAAGTACCGTAGTATCTCATTACTGGGGATAAAACAGCAAGTAAACATAACTTTTTTTGTGCAATTCTTTTCAATTTGTTTGGAAAAAAAATAACTGAAATAGGTTTAAATTTTACCGCCTTACTTTCTAAAATTAAATTTATTAATATATTGTTCTTTTAAACATTTAATAAATAAGGAAAGCCTGCATCCCTTCGCATAACTCTTGTAATTAAAAAGAAAGTGGATGGATTTTATGACCACCTTTTAATCTCGATTTAAAAATATAGACAATACATTTTTTTAAATGACAGCAGTAAGAAAACGATTTCATTTTAAGGGTATTCTTAACTGCTCCGCTCAACAAGCGCAAAACGTTTTGACACATTTACAAATTCATTTTTTAACAGAAAGATATAATTTTGGAAGGCCTGACTATAGAAGCAATTTCGAATCGAACTTATTTTTTCATTTTATGATAATTAAATTACCTATCGAGTTATAAGCTATTTCGATGACGTGATCACCCGCTTTTCCCCTGCTTTTCGACCGGTTTATCTGCTTTCGTCGGGAAATTTGCTCAAAAGTTCAACTTTGAAGGCTTGTTATGAAAAATCTATTGTGTTTTTCAAAATACAGAAAATTGAGTGCAATTAGACAGTTTCTGTCTAAGAACACTTGCTATTTTCATGCATTTCCGAACAAAAATAAATTAAAGCATGTGTCACAAAGTTGCCCTTTTTGATTTAAGAACACCCTTAATGCAGAATACATAAAATTAATATTTTTAAAGATATGTATAACATTTAATAAACGACAGAAGCGTTAAATAACATTTAAATGTACGGCTAAATAATATATATATATATAGTGCTGTTTTTTCGTCAAAATTTATAAATTTCGACATTGTATAAACAAGCCATAAGAAATTTTGACTCTAAAAAACATTCCATGAAAATATTGCACTTAAAAAAGAAATCTGTTAAATCCAGGGTTGACATTTTTTTTATAAAAAAATTATATAGATATTTTATGTTGCTAATTTTGAATAGCAATATTTGGCTTACCGAATGACAGATTAAATAAGGCAAACATTACTATCCGGAAATGGTTGACACACAGACGGACGGACAGCATTTTTTTTTTTCTAAAAACATAATTTTCGGAATCTCCAGTATCTAAAACGTGTAAATCCGTCAATTTTTTTTTTCAATTTTCAAAACGATTTTAAGATTTACCCGTCCTATACTACCTATGATGGGTAAGTAAAAATAGCAAGGGCGCCATGCCAACCAAAGCCGAATCTGTCAATGGGTCGAATAAAATGATTTTTAAGGCACTGAATCCCTTTTTATCGTTTCCATTAGCTCAGTAAGTAAAAATTCCAAAGTACCAGGCAGCCATACGAAGCGGATAATTCTTAAATGAAGAAAATAGTCTACATATGTGAATAATTCTTAATATCAGTTTTTTAGAAGACTTCATTTGTAAGTGCGCCTAAAAGAAAAAAAAAATCTGTCTTAGTGCGCCATGACGGCCAAAGCCGTCTGTATCAATAGGTAGAATAAGATGATTTTTAAGGCATTCAACCCCGTTTCATCGCTTCCATTAGCTCAATAAGTAGAAATTCCAAAGTACGGGGCAACCATACGAAGCTAACAATTCAAATGCGTGAATAATTCTTAATATCAGTTTTTTAGAAGACATCGTTTGTAAGGGCGCTCAAAAGAAAAAAAGTCTATCATAGGGCACCAAGAAGGCCAAAGCCACCTACTGATATAGCTGAAAAAAAATCTGTCCGAGGACGCCAAGAAGGCCAAAGCCACCTACTGATATAGCTGAAAAAAAATCTGTCCGAGGGCGCCAAGAAGGCCAAAGCCACCTACTGATATAGCTGAAAAAATTTTCCGAGAGCGCCAAGAAGGCCAAAGCCACCTACTGATATGGCTGAAAAAAAATCTGTCCGAGGGCGCTAAGAAGGCCAAAGCCACCTACTGATATAGCTAAAAAAATCTGTCCGAGGGCGCCAAAAAGGCCAAAGCTACCTACTCATATAGCTGAAAAAAAAACTGTCCGAGGGCGCCAAGAAGACCAAAGCCACCTACTGATATAGTTGGAAAAAAATCTGTCCGAGGGCGCCAAGAAGGCCAAAGCCACCTACTGATATAGCTAAAAAAATCTGTCCGAGGGCGCCAAAAAGGCCAAAGCCAATACAGCTGAAAAAAATCTGTTTGAGGGTGCCAAGAAGGCCAAAGCTACCTACTCATATAGCTGAAAAAAAAACTGTCCGAGGGCGCCAAGAAGGCCAAAGCTACCTACTGATATAGCTGAAAAAAAATCTGTCCGAGGGCGCCAAGAAGGCCAAAGCCACCTACTGATGTAGCTGAAAAAAATCTGTCCGCGGGCGCCAAGAAGGCCAGAGCCACCTACTGATATAGCTGAAAAAAATCTGTCCGAGGGCGCCAAGAAGGCCAAAGCCACCTACTGATATAGCTGAAAAAAAATCTGTCCGAGGGAGCCAGGAAGGCCAAAGCCACCTACTGATATAGCTGAAAAAAAATCTGTCCGAGGGCGCCAAGAAGGCCAAAGCCACCTACTCATATAGCTGAAAAAAAAATCTGTCCGAGGGCGCCAAGAAGGCCAAAGCCACCTACTCATATAGCTGAAAAAAAATCTGTCCGAGGGCGCCAAGAAAGCCAAAGCCACCTAAGAAAATATAGCTGAAAAAAAAAAAAAATCTGACCGAGGGCGCCATGTTGCCTCTTGTCAAAATGGATACAATAAAAATGAAAATTTGCTTTTCTTGAATTCGTATTTCACGTTTTTTCATACTTAACTTAAGCAATATGTAGAAAAACCAGAATAGTGGGCAACAATTCGAGTCGCAAGTACTTAAATACACAACACACAGTAAATATAACACATAAAGAATAATTAATAGTTTTCATTAGTTTTCTTAGAAAGCATTAATCGTTGAGATTTTTTGAAAATATCACTTTTCTTTTTTGCCGCTCAGAAAACCTTAGTTCAAATGCGCTTACATAAAAAAAAAAAAAAAAAAAAAAAAAAAACCCTCGATTAGGGGCGCACCGGGCATTTGTCTCGCTGCCCGGTGGGCCAGTACGACCCTGGGCGTGCGGGACAATTGTCCCGGACTCCCTTTTTAGGGGCCCCCCTGATAGCAATAAGGATTTTCATTATGCTTAAAATTAGCGAAAAATGAGCGAAATTCGTGCATTTTCAAACAGGTACTGCTTCCAGTACTCCCTATACCCAATGCAAAAAACAAGCTATATCATTAGAAAACTGATGATTAAATTTTATTGCAACAACTTAGTATTCCATTGTTTTAAAAAGAAATACTTTATTAATGTTTCCTCGTAACGTGACAAGTTAAAATCATTAATTATAACCAATTTTGAGTTTTCATTTTTAGATATTTTATAATAGACGTAGATAAGTAAAGTAAACATTTGCAATGAAATACGTCTCAATTAATCTATCAATTTTTACTTACCCATCATACGTAGTATAGGGTAAGTCTTGCAATCGTTTTGAAAATCGAAAATTTTTTTTGACGGATTTACACGTTTTAGATAGTAGAGATTCCGAAAAACATATTTTTAGAAAAAAAATTTTGCCGTCCGTCTGTCTGTCTGTAAACGCTCTATCTCCCGAACAAATTGAGATAGAGACTTGAAATTTTGTATGTAGTTAGTATCTAAGAATGGGACGAACCCTATTTAATATCAGCAACCTCGATTATCCGGAACTATTTTTTTCGGACTCTCGAAAAATTCGTTCTGATGAAAGGTATATAAAAATTTTTGAATTTTTTTGTTCTAAGGAATGGACGTAAAAGGCAATAAAATAACACACATTTTGCATATAGAACGAAGTCGATCGGATTATTAGTTGCCGAGATATTTGTAATCTTGTTTTCCACATTCTTCGATTTTTCATGACCCTGTATTTCATTCAAATTTCAATTCAGAAGTATATTTTAATTGGAAATGAGACGCTTAATCCGATGCATTTAATTTTTAGTTAATAGAATTATTATTTTTGGAGTTATAAGGATGTTTCTTTTACGCAGCTCGGTACTACTTGAGTAGTTTGGCGTTTTATATAATTTGTCGAAATTGGTACATCAGCAGTTCTTTAACTGCTTTACTATGTATATTAACAATATTTAAATTTTGTTTATGAATTGCAATGCATTGTATAAATAGTTTCACATGTTTTATTTTTATATACATATCCATGATGGGTAAGTATTACGGTGGCCCCCAACGACTAGTTTCTATTATTTTCAAACTTGTACTTTTTATATTAAAGTTGTGTGAGATAATATTAAAAAATGGTGTAAAAAAAACAAACAAAAAAAAACAAACATGCATTTTAATTTAAAGTAAAAGAACAGGAGTCACCGAATGAGACCCAGGGGCCTGGTTAAATTCATATTCTGAACAGTTTAGATTGTTCATTCTTAAAAAATAAATTATTTACACACTTAAAAATATAAGTAACTGTTTATTATTTTTAAGCATGGTATCAATGATTTCGTTTAAGACATTTGATTTTTGATTTGACATTTGATTTTTGTTGGTTTTCGTATATTACTTTTTAAATCTCGACTTATTGATTTACAAAAAATTCTAAACCGCGTGAAGTTCAAATTAAATTGTTCTGAACTCGATTATGAATAATTAACTGGTTTCAGTGAGAATTTCGCTTGGTTTGCTTCATGTATGGCAACTTATTTTTTTACAGAATTGGCGATATTTTGCCAAAATGGTCAAAATTTGGCACTCATGTGGTAACCTGCTATTAGTTCTTTTCATCAATGAGTAATTGTTGTTACAACTAATACCGATTTCTTAAAAAAGAAAGAAGAAGAAGAAGAAGAAGAAAAAAAAAAAAAAAAAAAAAAAAAAAAAAAAAAAAAGAAGCCTTGCATGATTGCGATAAATGAGGTGGTCCAACCGGAATTGTGAGAGACACACAAAGACTTTGATTTTATATAAACAAGGTGGAACCCGTCGAATTTTGACGAAAGTAAATGCTAAAGAAGGAATTGTTTCATTGATTTATAATGAACCTAAAAAATTAGCTACAGTAAAAAAAGTATCTTACAATGGTCACGGTCAGTCTAACTCTCAAACAAATATTACTTAAAGCTAAAATTAAGAAGAGAAAAATACTATTTCCATAAAACTCAGTTGTCCAAATTATTAAAATTAAACTTTAATTGCATAGGTTAAAATGTAATAATAAAGATCAGTTATTAAGATGAAGTTATCGAGGCTCTTATTTTTGGTATAAATGCGTATGGAAAAAAAAAAAAAAAATCGACACGATTTTAGAATTTCACGTTAAATCTAAACCGCCATAATTTTCATCTTCTCAAAATTTACATGCACACATTTTAATTTTTATCAATTTTAAAAGGAAATGGCGTATTTTCTGTTTCCACAATTACAAAATTCGTATTAAAACTATTAAAAAAAATTACTAACTCAAAAATAAATTGTGATACATCTTTCAAACAAATTGTAATTGAAAGTACATATTTTTCTCTATACGATGGTGTAAAAATTGAAAATGTGCGATGTTTAGACGTATAAAATTTGCAGTACCGAAATTTGCAAAACCGAATTGCATGTGAAAGTGTTGCTATTTGCAAAATGACATATGCGTGACGCACAGATACGTTTGGCCTTTATAATATAGAAGATAGATAGATAGATATATTATAACCTTGTATTTAAATTAGCAGATAGAATATTAATTTAAAGTATCGCAGGAATAAGCTTGCTTCATACGATATATAGTGAATATCTTAAAAAGCTGCTTTATAACAGATTTGTTTAGGAAAATTTTAAATCCTTTAAATGACCCTTCACAAAATTTTTCATTTCAAAATAGGACCGTTTACAAAATTCTTTGTTTTATAATAGACCGGGAGGCGACAGCATAGACAATCATTTCATCGAGTTCACGGATGAAATCTAGCATTAGTTAAACCATAGTTCTCACATTAAAACGCAATCGGTCTGCCAAGTCATATCTTGGTGGAAAACACTTTAAAACCCGATTTCAGCAGTTGACTCATAGGTTTATCATTATGTTTTTCTGCTTCCAATTTTCCATGTTTTCATACTTTAGGGTGCAAAAAAAGAACAATTGTAAACATACGAGTCAACCGTTAAAATTGGGATTTTAAGTGTTTTTCACCAAGATATGACTGGCAGACAGGGTCGTAACTAGCAGTGAATAATAAGAGGAGGGTGGGGGGGGGGGGGTGTCAAGACTCAAGAAAATGTTGGAGGGGTATGTCAAATTTTCTATCTCTCTCTGTGACACAGAAAGATAAATTAGTGCATATTCATACTGTAGTTGCTATGTTTCTCATTAAGCTGTTGTAATAACTTCATTTTATGCTAATAAAAGAATATGATGGTGAAAAATTCGATTGTATTAACAATAATGTATGCATGCAATATTAAACATAATGTTAGCTTCATGTGTGTAAATGGGATGAGCAAGTGTTGAAATACTTTTTTTAGTTACAGTTTAGTAATTTTGCAAAACTATGAAAGTTTTTTAAACCTAAATGAAATTTTCGAACAGAATTTCATTTGGATTTTCGAAAAAAATTTCATTTAGTGGCCGCCTGTAGCACCCCCTTAACTACGGCCCTGCTGGCAGACCGATTGCATTTTAATAGCGAATAGAGATTTAACCAATCCTAGGTCTTCATCCATGAACTCGATAAGTTGATTGTATGTTCTGCCACCACCCGATATATAACTACAACCTTTCATGAATTTTTTTGTTTTACTTATGGGTAGAGCTTTCACAGAATTTTCCAGTCTTCAAGTTGAATCTTTCACAAATTTCATTATTTAGAAATAAAATCTGACCTGTGACAAAACAGCTGAACTCATCTAAGAACATATTACTTAGCTTTTAATATATGAAGGGAATTATTTATAGAACCTGAATGTAACAATTGTTTCGAATTTACAAAATTATGACAAGAATTTTCACAAATATAAGAAAAACTTCACAATTTTACAAAAAACTAGATCCTGCAATAAAAGTCTAAATATATACCCCTAATATGTGAGTATATTTTCAATCATTTCCAGCACGACGATAATCATAATTCTCAGGAACGTAGCTACAAATAATTTTTCAAGGGGGGGGGGGGAGGATTCAAAATTTTCCCAACTTGAAAGAAATTGCTCAATTTTCCAATGTTCAGAATTCGGTTTCATTTTCCCATAGTCTGTATTTTCACTTAATATAATAAAAAAATAAAATAAACAAAAGTAATGTAACAATAATAAGTATAATGTAATTCATTCATTCATACAAGTGAAGATCACTACATGTCACACATATACGCAATGTGTGATATGTAGTGATCATAATGTAGTTAGGAAAACTATTAAAATTTCATATTTTTTTACTGTTTTAAATAAGAAAAAGTCTTTCAAAAATCTAGAATTTCCCGATTTGAAGTTCAAATTTCCTAAGCTCAGTTATACTGCGTGTGTGTGTGTGTGGGGGGGGGGGGGGACTCTCACCCATAACCCCCCATCGTGACGCCTCTGATAATTTTAATAAATAATACCTTCTCTCCCAACATGTTGCCCCGTGTGAACTAATCTAAGTTTATTAAACATCGTGATTCATTAAGTAACATCATCGGTGAGAAATTCTTCAAAAAGTAGGAAAAGAATCCTATTTTAGTAAAACCGGATGCGTTTAATTTCCTGCCATAAAATCATGGATTAACCGGAACGAAGCGGAAGTTAACTCATCTTCGACTCTCGTTTTTTTTCTGAGGGGGCAATTATCTTTTATTTGCCAGTGAATTACGGAGACGTCTCTATTACATTATTTAAGCCTTTTTATCTCTTCAACAGCTTATTATCGGGCATATAAGCTTTTAGCGAAAATTGGCGGGAAACATCTTTATGTGTGAAATTATCGTACGGATCATGTTTCATGTATTAATGAATGAATGAATGATATTATTATTATTATGTTATTTTTGCTTTTTTTTTTCATTATATTAAGTGAAATTACAGATTTTGGGGAAATGAGCCAGAATTCTGAACATTCTATATTTAAATAATTTTTCTTATCTCTCTATTAAAAAAAAAAAAAAAAAAAAAAAAGAAAGAAAAGAAAGAAAGAAAGAAAAAAGAGTAACTAACGCTGTTACCGCTGCTGACAATTTTTTTGTGGACTAAATTTTACTTCGCTATTATTAACCTCTTAACTGGTTGATTCGTTTCCATTCAATAAATTGAAAATAGCGGACTTACACCACTATTATTTAAATAAAATATTCGTAAAATTTAGCCTAAACATTTCCGCTTTCAATAGTATGAAAATTTTCTTAAAAATAATAGTGGTGTCAAAAAGCTTTAAATGATAAAATAAGCAAGTTTGTTTTGCCCGAACGGCGTTGGGGCAAACCAGTTAAGGGGTTAAGAAAACTACTGAACACAAAATTATGAAAACTGCTGGTATTATAAAGAAATGTTTCATAAGTATTCTGATGCAGATAATTTTAAAATAGAATACTTATTTTAAAAGATATTTAATGTTAAAATTGGTCAAAATCGTTTTATTAAAAAAGTTTTGTAGGAGCAGACACTATACATAAAAATTTAAACTATTTAGATCATTTTATACATTAGAGGTTCCCAGTATGCAGACCGCATTTATGTTTTTAATTTGACTCATTTTTTGTGGATTTATTTCCATTTTAAATTCAAATTTTCAATATTTTAAGAGACATTTTTTACAAATTTTAGAAAAAGTTATTATTTTAATTTATAATTATATTAAAAGATTCAATAAATTAAATAATCAAAAGTATTTTGAGTTACAATATTTTGTTTCTCAGATTTTTTTCTGAAAAGGGTTTCATTATGACATAGAGATATGAGAAATTTGTAATACTACCGTTAACAGTTTGTCTTTATGTAAGCAAAGAATGTGCCGACTAACATAAATTTACTTTGTGTCAAAGAAGGTAATGAATTATGTATGTGCTCTAACAATACTTATACTTTGCTCTCGCACCAACAAAACTATATCTGATAAATAATAATAATAATAATAATAATAATAATAATAACTGGTCTTTTTATATTAGCAGTTGTTCCAGAGAGTCAGCTTCCAAAATACGGGAAAAAAATTGCTATTGTTCGCGCATGCACTGTAAAAGTTATTTCATACAAATGTTTATATTTTATCAATTGTTTGATCTGTATATTTTTTTTCTAATAACATTATGTTGTTTCGACTATATTTTGTTCGATTCAGTTAAAAAGCTTGCATGCTATAAAAATCTACAAAAATTTCCTGATTTTTTTAAAACAAAGAAATTTTTATATCTCCATGAGTAGCGGGCTATTTTTACACAAATGAACACAAATATTAGACAATATCCACACAGTCATGTGCTACAGCGACAGATCATATTTGGTGCATTTTATTTGACAGAATGATCCCAAATATTACTTTTTTTTCTTCAGTGTGTTACTGGCCTCCTACACTGAGAAAAAAAATGTAGTTCGGACTTATAAAGTCGAAATTGTGGCTCCATAAAAAATTGTTCTATGTCATCCTTTTCAATTCTAGTTCCCTTTGCTAGAGAGTTCTAGAGTCTCCTACTAGAATTCAAGAGTATTTTACCATATTCACGTGGTCAAACTTATTTGAAAATCTCTGTAAATAGATGCGAACACAAGAGGTAAGTTTTAGTAACTATAATGACATGGCATCGCGATGCTTAAGGAGTGCCAACGCAACGTGAAACCGCTACGCGTAACCTCCAACTAAAAATGGTAAGATTGAACATAAAAGGGGAATTTCGAAACAATGCACTTATGAAACCATTCCAGAAATCAAGCGATAATTTCTCGTTACTGAAACGATTCACTATCGTTTCGAAACCTTCAAAACAAGAGATTTGGAAATCGAAATCATTTCGTCTATCCAGCTTAGTCCTTAGTTGTTAGCCCTATTCGCATAGTTCGGAAGTCTATAATTCTAGTTTAGGGATTCAGAAAATGACTAACTATCCATTCTAGGTGAAGGAGATATATATTTTTTTTTGGTCAGTGTAATTATTTTGTGATCAAATCTTCGTTGAAAAAAATTGAGACCAAATATGTTTTTTACATTCCCGAAGCTCTAAAAAATAATAAATAAATAAATAAATAAAATAAAATACAAGCATTTCTCTACTATAGGTATTCGATAAAATGTCTAAAATTGAATCAGTCCAATGATCTTTGGCCGTATAAGTGTGTCTTGATGATGATTATTATTATTTTTTAATTTACAATACTTTTCATCGCCAGTTCTGTCTTTACAAGAAGACAGTAATGGATTCATAAACATTTTTTGAATTCCGGTTTTTGACGGATTTATAAGTTTTAGGACTCAGAGATTCCAAATAATGTGTTTTTACAAAATGTCTGTCTGTATGTGGCACAAACTTTGTGGGCGCTCTATCTCAAAACTAACAAACGGAATTTAATAAACTTTAGATTCATTTAGTCCCTGGTATAAATTGTTGCTGATTACTTTTTGGTGTAAATCGCCCAACAGGTGGCACTGCTATACTGCAATTTTCACTATTTCTGCAATAGCTACACCTCATTAATTAATACACGGATTTTCATTAAACTTCAAATTCAGTTAGAAGTTCACATAAGTTGTTGATGATTAGGTTTGGATGTAAGCCATCTAAACGGTGGTGCTGCTATGCTGCATTTTTCAGGAAGTATTAATATATATAAGATAAAAGAAACTTTTGGGATTGCCACATCCGAGTAGTTATATTTGATGTAACGAGATTTAAAATAACCAAATCTAATTATTTCTTGTTTTAAATTAGAAATTGTGTTAATGCAACACACACATTCCTGAAGATGCATTTCAAAATGTGAATGATTTAAGAAAACTAGAAGAAGCTAAGCATTTTAAGGCTTATTTAAATAAAACACTGCGCTAGACAAAATAATATTTGAAATAGAGTTAAGTTTTGCTTCCTGTTAAACTTATTTATAGTTGTGAAAAATACAATTTTGTAAACACGAGTTTTAAATTCCTGACGTAAGAATCGCATCAGAATCCTATTAAAAGAAATACTTCCCCTTAAAAAACTCATTGCAAAAATGGAAAAGTAGTGTTACTTTTATAGCTATGATGAACAATGTATTGTTAACGGGTGTACTTCATTATTGAATGGAAAGTCCTATTCTATATTCAGATCTCGTCTGAAAGAGGAAAACTTGGTATTTGAAAACAAAAATGAGAACAATTACCACATGCTCAATTTTTTTACACACATTTTAATAATTTATCAGAGACTATTTAATAACAATAGAGATGTAGTGAAGGGTATATAATAGTATACGCCGTATGCCTTATTTATTTATTTATTTTTTACATTTATATTTATGTTTAAACCGCAGATTTAACGACTATGCTTGACGTCTGATTTGGTGGCCATGTGATAAATTCTCCAATTCTGTGAACCTAAGATTAATCCGATGTAAAGAAATAATACAAAAAAAAAAAAAAAAGTAACAAATAATGTAAAAAATAATATAAACAAATAATTAAAAAAAAACCCGCCAATTTGACATTTTTCAAAAATCACACTAAACTGTCGTTAATTCTAAAAAAATTAAATTACGCTACAGCGTGAAGGAAAAAGTTATTACATTTAGTTTAATAATCATATCTTTAGATCATCTTTTTTACTATATTTTTCTTTTTATAACTTTTTTTTTAATATAATAGAATTACAATATGATATTTAAAAACGTATACTTTAATGGCAGAAACGTAAAGATATTAAAAAAAGTGCGACATATCTGGGATCTGAGATGTTTAATATACTCATCCCGAGCTACTGACTTCTCCATTTCTGACGTGGACTAGCCCTTTTCACTTATGCGCAGTTCGCTCCAGGTTTCTGACTAATGTGGTACACCAGTATTTAAAATTTTACGAATTTTTACTAATCATTGAATAATAGTAACAATAAAATATGCTTAAAAAATACTAATATACTTCAAAAAAAAAAAAAAAAAAAAAAAAAAAAATCAAGCTTGGCGACAAATTGGCAGTAACTTATATGAATGCATAGTTTTAATATGCTTATGATTTGAAAACGGTTGCAACGATGAAAGATAATTTCTGATAAATCATTATTATTATTTTTTTTTTATCAAATCATAAGCATATTTAAAACTATGCATTCATGTGCGTTAACGCCAAACTGCTAGAACAAACTAGCGTCAATCCGCTTTCGCTAATTTTGCAAAATCTATCTAGACCCCGACCTTTGTTCATTCTAGATTTCGCCTTTGAAGAAAAAATATTTCGTATCTGTGTAAGAGTAATAGTTTCTTCTGGTAGCATAACATTTTTCGTATTTTTTGGTTATTGTTAAATCTATTATCCATGTTTATTTATTTTATTTTAATCCTCTCATCTTAAATTCTCGTGACACGTTTTGTATATGATGTAACGTGAAACGAAATTGTATTTTTACTTTCTTCGATCTTCAATAGAAGAAAGTATTGTAAACAATTTTTTTTTTCGACTTCCAGTTTTCAACGGATTTATACGTTTTAGGGGTCAGGGATTCAAAAAAACTTGTTTTTACAAAATGTCTTTCTGTCCGTGTGTGTGTGTGTGTGTGTGTGTGTGTATGTCGCCATTCTACCATCAAAAAGAATATGAAGTTATGCATACAATTGAACCAAATTTTTTGTGAATGTTTTTGGCTGTGGCAAGCAGGCCCTCCTTCAGTTTTGAAATATTCCGCCTATTGAAGGGGGCGCTGAAATCGCGATTTTTGTGCCATTTTCAATATTGTACCGACCAAAAGTATATGAAGTTATGCATCGAATTTAACCAAATTTTTTGTGTAAGTGAATGACTATGGCTAGTTGGTCCTCCCTGAAGTTGAAAATATTCCGCCGGAAGGGGGCGCTGCAATCACGATGTTTGTGCCATTTTCAATATTGTACCGACCAAAAGTATATGAAGTTATGCATCGAATTGAACCAAATTTTTTGTGTATGTGTATGACTATGGCTAGTTAGTCCTCCCTGAATTTGAAAAAAATCCATCGGAAGGGGGCGCTACAATCACGATTTTTGTGCCATTTTCAATATATTACCGACGAAAAGTACATGAAGTTATGCATCGAATTAAACGAAATTTTTTGTGTAAGTGTAAGGCTATGGCTAGTTGAATCGCCCTGAATCTAAAAAAAAATCCACCGAAAGGGGGCGCTGCAATAGCGAATTTTATGTCATTTTCAATATTGCACTACAGAAAAGTGTATGAAGTTAGTTCTAGAACTGAAATAAATTTTTTGTATATGATTATTTTTTGATAAGGCAAGTAGGTCCTCCCTGAATTTGAAAAAAAGAATCTGCCTATCATTCTAATGTCCATCGGCTCGTGCAGAGACGGAAATTCGTTTTTACTCCGATTAATTGATTGAAGCAGAAATTTAAGATGAAAATGAAAGTTGGTATGGTATTGAATTTAAATTATTAAAGCATTAAAATGAGTTACTATTTATTTTTTAAATATTAAAATGTACTTATGAGATAGAAGAAAGTTTTGGGATTGGCACATCCAACTAGTTTAATGTTTAAATATATTTTATTGAAAAGAATGAGCGCTTTTAATTGAACGATTGTTTCAAAAAGAATTTGAATTTTTAAAGTTTTTATTTTTAAAAAAGTTCTAATCATCAGAATTCAATTAAATTAAAATGGGACCACATGGGTATTTTGTGCTTTCAAACAAAAAAAGAATTATCAAAATCGGTTCATATTGAAAGAAGTTATGAGTGAACAAGAAATACTACAGGTCAAAATCATAACCTCCTCTTTGAAGTCGGTTCATAAAAGCAATTAAATGAAGATTAATTAATTAATATCATGCACTTTTCTAAATAATGGAAACATATAGCTGCTGCGGATTTTGAATAATCAACAATTTTTGTTAAGAATTAAAATATTTAAAAAGAGATAAAATAATGAAATTTAAAATGAAATGTTCATTCCAAAAGTTTTATGCCAAATACATTCCCTTTATAACCGTTTTCTTTTCAGATATGAAACATGATGCTTTTATAAGAATTACCTGAATCCGCCAGTTCTATCGAATGAAATGAATTAGGATTTTACTATCATCATTTATTTATTTATTCTTTGCCCGAAGGAAGATACGTATACTAAAAAATAGATTTGTTATCTTATGTAACGTCTATCTTAAAATAAGAATGGTATATCTTTTAAAAAATCGTGATAGAAATAAGATGTGCTGTTTTGTCGTACCCACACGTACCCACGTCAGTACACAAATAAAAATAGTTACTGAATTTATTACGATTTTCTTCTATCTTTACAAGAAGAAAGCATTTTATTTGGGGAAATTTTCGTCTTCCACTTTTCAACAGATCTACACGTTTTAGGGGTCAGGGATGTCAAAAAACATGTTTTTACAAAATGTCTGTCTATGAGTCTGTTACTCTGTCTGTCTAGCTGCCTTTATGTGACACATATTTTCAGACTCTATTTCAAGAACTAATGCACGGACTTTAATAAAAAATTATATTCAATTACTACTTGATATAAATTAGTGTTGATTAGTTTTCGGTGTAAATCGCTCAACAAGTGGCGCTGCTAGGCAACATTTTTCAAGATTTCCTCAGTAGTTCGATCTCCAGAACTAATGCTCAGATTATCATGAAACTTCAGATTCATTCAGTCCTTGACATAAATTAGCAATTTCTATATTTTGATGTAAATCGCTCAACAGATGACGCTGCTATGCTGCATTTTTTGTGATTTTTGATATAGCTTTATTTTAAGAACTAATACGCGGATTTTCATCATACCTTAGATTCAGTTAGTCTTTAATATGACCTGGTGTTATTTACATTTTGACCTAAATCGCCCTACAGGTGGTGTTGCTATACTGCATTTTTCACGGTTTCTGGAGGAACTCTACCTCAAGAATTAATGCACAGGTTTTCATCAAACTTTAGATTCAGCTAGATGCTGACATAAGTTGTTGCAAAATTAGGTTTCTGTGTAAATCACTCAACATAGACTGGGAGGTGGCAGCACAATCACCTCATAGAGTTCACGGATGAAAATCTAGGATTAGTTAAAACTCGATTCGCATATTAAAACACAGTCGATCTGACAAATCGTATGTTTGGTGGAAACACTCAAAAACCCGATTTTAGCGGTTGACTCATAGGTTTACCATTATATTTTCCTGCACCCAGTCCTCTATGTTTTCTTACTTTTGGGTGCAGGAAAACATAATGGTAAGCCTACGAGTCAGCCGCTAAAATCTGGTTCTAGGATGTTTTTCACCAAGATACGTCTTAGCAGACCGATTACGCTTTAATACGCGAATCCAAATTTAACTAATCCTAGATTTTCATCCGTGAACTCTATGAGGTGATTGTCTTTGCTGCCGCCTTTCGGTCTAACAAGTGTCGCTGCTATGCTGCCTGTATTTTGCATGATGTACGGGATTTTAGCGATAATCATATCTCAAGAACTAGTGCTCGGAATTTCATATCATTAGAATTAAGATGATGAACACAGATTGAGTTTTAATTTTGGCTCTGTGATGATGAATTTTTATGTATTAACATGTATGCAATAAAAGAAAGTTTTAATATTGCTACATCCGACTAGCTTTAGTAGGCGCGTTCGTAATTATATAAATACCTTACCTATAGTCGTCGTCTGGTTCGTCTATCTGTCCACAGCGCAAAAACTATAACAGCGCAAAAACTATCCAGCCGATTGGTTTAAGATTTAATATATATAATCTTTGAAGAATTTTGTCGAGTCATTCCAAATTATATGAAAATCGAGTCAAATCTTAAAAAATATTAATAAGCGTTTTCTCCATTCTATTATATCTTATCATATGTATATAACTCAATGCATCCTATGATAGGAAATGATTCTATGTTGCTATGGTGATGACGGCTTATTTAAGATGGAGACCTTTTATTTCGATATTACTGAATGTATGTAGTCGTATTAAATTTTGTATTCATCCATTTTTTTCATAAGAATGTAACAGCTATTTTACCAAGATCTAAATATTTATAAAACTAGTTACAGCACGAACGTACCTCATTTGCCATGTTTGACGTACAGTTTCAGACTGGTTGAATAACAAATTGTGCAACGATATTTAAATTTCTATGTATCTCCATTATTAAAAAAAAAAAAAAAAAAAAAAAAAAAAAAAAAAATTGAAAAATTATAGTTGTTTTCAGTCTGAAACATACCTGAATCCTTGTGATGTCCGCATTTTATTGGTCCAGGAATATTAATGTTTAATCTATGTTTAATATTAATTACATAATGTATGTCTTTGTTATTACGTAAGCCACATTTTGATCATCATAAAAATGATGTTTTTACTCATTTTTTTTAACTCAATAGGAAACAATCAAACATTTTGTTTTAGCCAATGGATGTCCGCATTTTATTTATTTTATTTTATTTTTTATACTTTTTTTATAGACTGAATGTAATTAATTTAATTTATTGAGGAACGAGTTACATGTTATTAAAAATTGGCTTTCTTTTGTATATAAGAATTAGTATAGTGTTAAAAACAGCATGAAAAATTAGCTCTGATTTAAAGACCATCAATTTTTTGACAAATGACAAATGAGAACGCCACAGAAGCGCCTATGGAGCATTCTGATTGGTTAGAAAATAGACAGACTTTAAATACAGAGGTAATTTTTCACGATATTTTTTTCCCCCATCAATTTTAGATTCTTTTCGTACACAAAAGTTTAACTCTTAGTTAATCTTACGATTAATTAAAGAGAACTATTTTCCAAATGGTCGTTGTAATTTGTTAAATTAATTTTTTTAAATATTTAATCTTTCAAATTTTACGAATAAAATTAATTTGAATAGAACATAATTATGGTTATGAGTACATCCAAGTTTACACCGAAATTAATCATCATTATAGATCAATTTGCTTTACATTAATCATCATGGAAATTCTACTGGGACTGCATAAATGATTGTTATAGAATGCGAGTTTTAATTATCATACAGGTCTAAACTGAAATAACTTTTGAATCATTGAAGATATTGTTTGCATACTTTTTTGTTTTTGTTTTTAATGAAAATAACGTGGAAAAAGCAACGAAGAATATATTGGAAAGAAAGAAATTTAACCCTTTAGTGTATGATTTTTTATTTTATTCAAGGTTTATTTGAGCTGATTTTTATTTGACGAATTTTCTTCATAACGCAATGTAATGATGAGACTTGGCTAAATATGGAAGTTTCATTGTGTATGTATGCACAATTATATTTCATTTTATTGTATAAATAAACATGTGTTAAAAGTGCCTAAATTATAAGAATTTCTTAATGATGTATAGATAATTTCTCCCCCCACCTTTTTTTTGAATTTCAGATTTGTAAATAATTTTCTTTAAATGCCAAATGTATAAGGAAAAAAAAAACTTAATTAAATTTAAGCATGAGATATTTTGTTAGTTTTATCCATTTCGTGAGATATTCCAGAAGTTTTATACCAAATACTTTCCCTATTGCACTGCTTTCTTTTCAGATATGAAACACGATGCTTTTATAGGTATTGCCTGAATCAACCAATTCTATTGAATGAAAAGCTCTCGGATTTTATTATTATCATTTATTTATTTATTTCTACATGCTAGAAGATACGTATACTAAAAAATAGATCTGATGTAATGCTTATGTTAAAATTGGAAAGGCATTTTATTTTTTTTAAATGTAGTAGAAAATATATTTTACCTTGTGGAAAAATAGAATCAACAAATTAAAAGACATTAATGTCATTGAATCACATTTTTCAAGAAATAATTACCTTTTTACTTTCCCCTATCTTCGATAGAAGAAAGTATTGTAATCGAATTTTTTTTTTCGACTTCCGGTTTTCGACGGATTTACACGTTTTAGGGGTCAGAGATTCCAGAAAACATGTTTTTACAAAATGTCTGTCTGTCCGTGTGTCCGTGTGTTTGTGTGTCCGTGTATCTGTGTTTCTGTGTGTCTGTGTTTCTGTGTGTCTGTGTGTCCGTATGTCGCCATTCTACCATCAAAAAGTGTATGAAGATATGCATAGAATTGAACCAATTTTTTTTGTGAATGTTTTTGGCTATGGCAAACAGATCCTCCTTCAATTTTGAAATATTCCGCCTGAAGGGGCGCTGAAATCGCGATTTTTGGTCCATTTTCAATATTGTACCGACCAAAAGTGTATGAAGTTATTCATGGAATTGAACCAAATTTGTTGTGTTAATGTTTGGTTACTGTTAGTTGGTCCTCCCTGAATTTGAAAAAAATCCGGCGGAAGGGGGCGCTGCAATCGCGATTTTTGGTCCATTTTCAATATTGTACCACCTAAAAGTGTATGAAGTTATGCCTAAAACTGAACTAAAATTTTTTATGTATGATTATTTTTTGGCATGGCAAGTAGGTTCTCCCTGAATTTGAAAAAAAAAAATCTGCCTATCATTGTATTGTCCATCGGCTGGTGCAGAGACGGAAACTCGTTTTTACTCTGATTAATTGATTGAAGCAGAAATTTAAGATGAAAATAAAAGTTGGTATAGTATTTAATTAAAATTATTAAAGAATTAACATGAGTAACTATTTTTTTAAATATTAAAATGTACGTATGAGATAGAAGAAAGTTTTGGGATTCGCAGATACAACTAGTTAATAAACAAGATGAGTTCATTTGAAACAACAACAACAAAAGTTTTACGTATAGTAATACTTTTTTCTTTTTAACAAATTGTTGTATTAGTTGAAATTATGATTTTTAATACAGAACATCTTTAATTCTTATTACTTAAAAAGCATTTAGATCTACTAGAATAAATTGTTAAAGAACTATGTAAGTCATCAATATATGCAAGTCTCCCTTAATTTTAGTATCTTCATTTTCGTATAGAAATATTTCTTTTATTTAATGCAGCATTTTTGTGATTTATTAAATGACATATTTTGATCGGAAATAGTAGTACTCAAAATGTGGAATATTGGAAGTTATTCTACTTTTTTAAGTATTATTCTTTAAGAAATTAAATATATTTCATTTTTATTATTTTCGAATTAGAACTAGTTGCACATTTTTTCAAGATCTGATATACTTTGATTGTAGTGTATCTACAGAAATGGATTATAAAAACTAATTTCGTTGTTATTATTTAAAATAAAGAATTCTATATAATTCAATAAACAAATCTCTAACACATTTAAATAAACAAACTTCTAACACATTTAAATAAACAAACTTCTAACACATTTTCTTTTATAACTCTAAAGACGAACTAATATAAACTATATAAACTGCCTTTTTCTGAGCTGTTTTTTTCAAAAAAAAAAAAAAAAAAAAAAAAAAAAAATTGGTGTTAATATTTGAAAAATCAAAGTGAATGTAATTTTTTAATTTGCAGATGTTTTAAAAAGACGGCTATTACAAAAATTTTTATATTCAAAAATAGATGCAATTCCTTGACGAAAAGTACAGTGTAACAAAAAATCTGTAAAGAAGCTTTTTCTAGAAAACTGGGATTCCACGAAATTTTCATGTAACGATAACAGCAAAAAATCCTGTAATTTAATCGATTACACGAATTTTCGCTGTTACCGTTACATGAAAAGCTCTAGGAATCCCAGTTTCCTAGAAAAAGTTTAATACTTTTATTTATTTATTTATTTTATTTATTTATTTATTTTTTTTTTTTTTTTTTTTTTTTTTACTGTATAGCTTTTGCATATTCTTGCGATAATTTTCTGTAAATAAAACTGTATTGAGTTATCTGTTTTTCTTTGGAGCGAATTGTAAGACACATTCAGTATAAAATATATTAAAATTTCGTGAAAATCTGACTAGATGTTTTTACCTAATACCAAATTATTCGTTTAGAGCATAGGTTCCCAACCTTTTATGGACCACCGCCCCTTTAGAAGTAAAAAAAAATTCAACGCCCCCCCCCCCCGCTCTTCCATAATAGTTAATTATACCAATTAAAATATTGTTTTATATTATCTATACCCATTTTTTGTCTTTTTATTAAGAAACACAAGATAAAAATTATAATTAAAACGACTATTAAACGTAATGAAAAGCTGTTCAGTAAAAATTCAAAAAATAAACATAAAATAAAATTAAATAAACTTGCTAAAAATGTGCATTTGCTATGTTTAAAATATCATATATCTAAAAAAGATGTTATTATATATAAAAATACAGTTTTAAAAGCTTAAAACTTCAAATATTTTACGCCAAGCGCTTCTGATCAGAATTGCATCTTCCTCAGGGCAGCTTTGTTTATATACTGAAATTCCTTTTCGTACTCTTACGTAACTCGAATACAAACAAAGCTGCCCCTAGAATGAACAAGTTTTGATGGAAAGCGTTCGGCGCATAATATTTGAAATATGTAACATAATGTTCAACATTAAACTATGTATTTTAACAATTTGTTAATGTCATATTCCAATTGTGTTGACAGCAGTATTAAATATTACAAGGATTAATACCTCGCCAACTGTATGTAGTTTTCCCATACATTTGCGATCAACAATGTTAAATTATATGAAGCTCGTAGTCCGTCATCTTCTTCTTTAGAAAACAACTCAAAAGGGTTTGATACAATTCACTGTTTTAAATATTTCTTTTCCAGAGCTTAAAAATAAGATAAATCTTTGTCCTTTTTACCAGCATGCATTTTACTCAAATGCTCTTGTAATCTAGAAGGCTTCATAGCTCTGTTTCAAAAACTTTTTGACAAAATAAACACATAGATAATGATTGGTTTGTAGGAGAATGCGTAAATCCATATTTCAAATATTCAATACTATATTCTGCCGGCATTTCTTCTTCAATTCGAACATTTAAAAATACGCCACAATTTAAGTTTAAATAAATTCACTTTGCAACATATTTATAGATATGCATAAAGGCTATAATGTCTCTTATAGCTTTCATTCAGAATAAACGAATTTCTTGAGCAGGTTCAAACTATAGTTTCGTTAGGAAATGTCTATTCAGGCATAATTTATCAAATTTGCACCATGTTTTGAAATACCGGTTTTAAGAAATACCTCTAGTTATTAAACTATTAGTGAGTTTAATATAGCAAAATCTGCAATAATGATCGTCATAATAGTTTGATCAATGCGTCTATTACTAAATTAGAAGGTTAAATTATACCTTTATTTCATCAACAACGACAAAATTGAATTATTCGCCGCTGCGAGAATAAAAAATATAGCACTCAGAGCATAAGCTTCCGCGATTCAAGAAGCTTACAACGTGACCACAAACAAGCGACAAAGGAAGCGTCGCACGCAATTTGTTTAGATGGAAAGTGCAAGCTGCGACAGGTGAAAGCAAGTCTCGGCTCTAAGCTCGTTTTAAAAGATTTTCATTTAAAGTTATATTTAAGATTTTTATGATCGATCATACAACGCTGGGGAGACGGGTCAACTAGTTTCATTCGTCATGACCGCCCTTCTTGACTATCTTAACGCCCCCCATTTTTTATTGGACCCATCACCGCCCCCTTGGAAGGCTCCAGCGCCCACTGGGGGGGTGGTACCGCCCGAGTTGGGAACCTATGGTTTAGAGTATAAGATTTAAAAAATAAAAATTCCCTATACCGCGACAGCTAAAGCTTTTTTGTCTTGTTTTTTTGATGTAAAATTTTTATACACTTTTGTTTAAAGTATTACAAATTAATAAATTTAAATATGAGTGCATAAAACTTCATTGATTTTCTGGAATCCACAGAAAAATAACTAGACGACGAAATAAACGTGTTGCTGCATTTAAAAAAAAAAAAAAAAAAAAAAAAAAAAAAAAGTCTGTTAAGTTACTAAAATTTTTCTAGGCAACTGGGATTCCAAGAAATTTTTATGCAACGGTAACAGCAAAAATTCATGTAAGCGATATACGTTTGCACTGCAAATAAAAAAAAAAAAGCATATACGGTTACTAACAATTTTTTTGGGAACTAGAATTCCAAAAATTTTTTATGTAATAACAACCCGTGTAATAGACAATATTTTATCCCAATTACTGAAATTTTTGTAGATTCTTTTGTAAAGCTACGCGTTTCTGTAGCTTTACAAAATTAATTTTGTAGGTTTACACCTTTTTTTTTTTTTTCGACAGTATACAGGTAAAATTTTAGTAAGTATACAGATTTTCTCAAATTTACATCTTTAAAACTACAGATTTTTGAAAAATTATTTTTTAACTGTGTTTGCACTTTTAAGATGTGTATACATTATAATAATATGTTGTCCTATGATTAGAAATTAAAATACATAAAAGTTTAAAAAAAATATTTGTTAATAAAATAACTTCAACCTTCAGACGCATTTGACATACACCGTAAGAAAAATCCGTAACCTTGAGTCACCTAAATTTACCGAAATCTGCTATGCTCACTAAAATTTTATCTGTATTCTGTACAACAACAACAACAACAGCAACAAAAAAGGAGGTCATTCTACAAAACTTGTAAACAAAGCTAGAGATATCTGTAACAATAAAATAATCCACTAAAATTTTGGTAATCTCATTAATTTTTTATCGGTAATCCTAGTTACCGTTACTTATCCCTTTGAGCTCTGATGATAGAATTTTCTACCACATACTTTTAATTCCGAAATGTCACAACGGCACCAGAAAATTCAACCAAATCTAAAAACTAAATCAAAAATGTTTAATGCATTTTTTCGTGAATATCGTTAACCGTTTTTTTTTCTTTTCAAAATACTGGTGCCAAAGTGACATTTGGAATTTTGTAGAAATTCGCCCACCAGAGCTCAAAGGGTTAAAAAGTTCTAGACTAAAATTGCCTAGAACTTTCCATGTAACAGTAATTGCAAAAAATTCATGTAACATGGATTTCCCAATTTCCCAGAAAAAGTTTAGTAACTTTACAGATCCCCCCCCCCCCCCCCGAGAAAACGAAATTGGCTACCCAATTTACTCAATTTATTTTAAATAAAAATTGTATGAATCATTTATAAGCATTTTTATTTCATTTATCTAAATGTACACAAACTTTCTGTCATTGAAGACTTTGCATTTGCTTTGTTTAAAATTTAAGTATAAAAATTATTAAACTAAAAGAATATTATGCTAAATTAATGTAAAAAAATGTTTTATGCATATAACATGCTTTAACTGAAAGATTCTTACAAAATAATTTAATTTATTTAAATTTTTTTACACATATTTAAAAAAATCATTCTAATCAAGTTTTTTTTAATCCAAACTTTTATGAAAATTGCACACAGTAAATGTAAATGTAAGAATTTTATTTTTTTTTTAAATTGGAGAAATAATATTTTTTTTCTCTTTTTCAACGATAGGTAATTTGGCACAAATAAAAAAATAAAGAGTTTTGGAGGTGAAAAAAGATCAGTATTTGAACTGAATAAAATTGAATGGCCGTTTTTAAATAATTTTATTCAAATAAAATTCATTATACCCGGAAAACTTTTCAGAAATGATAATATTTACTCTTTTATCCCCCCCCCCCCCCCAAAAAAAGGAGATTTTTGCGTTTGTACCGGGTGTCCCAAAAATGACTGATGGATTTTAAAATTCAATGACTTGCAAACGGTGACAGCTATTTAAAAAATTTTTGCAAGAGAGTTATGTATAATGTCAGGAGTTTTTTATACCGTAATGTTTTATTTTAGTTCGCATGTCAAACAATAGGTGGCGCTGACGGCGATTGAAGGCCAGGTCGACGCTTCAGTTAACACTGATCACCTGGCCTTCAATCGCCGTCAGCGCCACCTATTGTTTGATAAGCGAACTAAAATAAAACATTACGGTATAAAAAACTCCTGACATTATATATAACCCTCCTGCAAAAAATTTTTTAAATAGCTGTCACCGTTTGCAAGTTATTGAATTTTAAAATCCATCAGTCATTTTTGGGACTTCCGGTATATGCAAAGAATGAATTCATTAAAGTTTTTACCCTAAGAACCGACAGCACAAGAAAAAAAACCTTTTATTTTATGGAAGAGTAGTAGTAATAGGGGAATCTATAGTGATCCATGTCTGCTGGAAGTGAGGCAGTGCACAAGCCAAAAATTAATATCACAAATGGTTTATTGGTAGGCTTATCAATGTGTTTGCCGTACAATCATTTCATACCATTGACTGTACAGCAAACACAATGATAGACTTACGAGTAAACCACTAGTGGTATTAATTTTTGGCTTATGCACTGCCTCACTTCCAGCAGACATGGATCACTATAGATTCCCCTATTGCTACTACTCTTCCATAAAATAATTTTTTTTTTTTTTTTTTTTTTTTTTTTTTTTTTTAACCATTGAAAACTGATTGTTGTTTTCGGTGGAGGATTAACAAAATGACGTGGTCACTTTTGAATTTAAATTAAATTCTTTACTTTTAGAAGAATTTTTATTTAAAATTAAATTAAATTCTTTACTTTTAGAAGAATTTTTATTTGAAATTAAATTAAATTCTTTACTTTTAGAAGAATTTTTATTTAAATAGGAAATTAAAATGTTTAAAATCATTGTAATGAAGGAGAAAACTAACACATTTAAAAATGGGTAGACGGAACAGATACGGAAAAAAGCCGAAGCCAAAGAAATGAATGACCGTGAATGTCGCATTCAATGACATTAAACACAATACACGTACTTAAACAATCATAAAGTGATTTTTATTTCGACTTTTTATTAATGTTTTACTAATTTATTTGTTCTTTTGTTATTTAAAATAAAAATTTAGTCAACATGTATAAGTTGCTTATTAGTTTGGCGATTCGTATCATTTGGCGAAATTGGTCGACGGGATAACTATGTAGTACTGCATTTGGTTTCGCGCAAAAAAGTCTTTCAATGCAGAAAACGAGAAAATCAAAAGATTATCGAGCCGCTGAAAACCAATTACGTGTTGAAAGGCGATCACGAAAAAGGAAGCAATTTAATGCCAAACCGATTAATTGTAAAACAACATATCGACCAATCCACTAGCCATGGCGTTTTACAATGGGTCGGTTCTAACCAGGAAAATTTGAGTGCCAATAGTGATTCTAACGATCCGGAAAATGTTATAGCTATTACTCTTGATTTTCCACCACCTAAAAAGAAAACTAAAAAGAAATCGGCTTGGGAAAAACTAGAAAAATACTCTTTTGATTCAATGTCTGATGGACCCATTCACAGATGCATGTGCTGCCATCGACTTTGGTTTAAAATCTCCATCACCAAAATTCTGCTCTGTAAAATCAAACAGTATATGCCAAAGTCTTACAAGTATAACAGTATATGCCAAAGCTGTATTTTAATAATGATTACTTTCGCACCAACAATGTTATATAGTTTGAAATGTTTCTTTCGTCGCCAACTTTTATGCTTGGCGACAATGGAGTGATGTAACTTAAACGAACCGTACCTTCAAATTGCAGCATGTATAAAGTCATTTATAGCAGTGGCACGGATAATACACAATAAAAAAAACTGGTATTTAGCTTAAAATGATAGATGAATGTTTCGAGTGAAACATTTTTCAAATGGTTGGTGTAATTTCTTAAATTATATATATATATATATATTTTTGTGCTCGATACTTTAGGTTTTTATGCAATTGGCTCTTGGACTATTAGGGGAAGTATGTATTTATATTATGAAAAATAAACATATCTGTGCATAATGCTGACGCTTTTTGCGAATGGCAACAGAAGGAGATCGCATTTCGCTTTCACTGCAGCATTTTATATATTTTCAGACTTCTAAACATTGTACATTTTCAATTTTCACACCGTTGAATAGAAAATGTACAATGAAATGCAATTTGTTTAGAAACTATATCGCAAGTTATTTATAAACTATAACGCAATATACTCAATTGTTATTGTTTTTAAAATAATTTTCAAGGTTCATTTTTAGGGTTCCATACTTATAAACTGAAAATGGAACCGTTATAAGATCACTTCTGTGTCTGTCTGTCCGTCTGTCACAACCATTTTACTCAGTAACTAAGAAACGTGGAAAGCTCAAATTGGGGAAAGTAATAAAGATTATTGATCCACATATTTACACATTATTAAACATTTATAAATATATTTAGGAGGGGGTGGAGGGGTTAATTAAGTTACTTGAGGAATTTTTTTTTCTTTGTATATCGTGTGGGTTATCTTGTGAAACCTTTCGTTATGCTGAACTCAAAAATATATTTCTTTTAATTTTATGTATTATATTTTCAGAGGTATCGTCGAAAATATAGTGCAAAAACATGCCCTTCCCCCATGGAAATAATCTAATTTCCATTTTACTGAACCTGAAATTATGAAAAAATTAGAAGTTATAGATGTTACTTTAAACCTTGCAGGAAAACTATAGCGATTACTCTGAATCGCATAGTTTTTTAGAAGAGCACATTTCATCTCCAGATAAAGCTCCAGCTTCAGATAGAGCTCCCATAAAATTCGTGTCACATGCATACAGATAGATATTTTGTAAAAACATGCTTTTCGGATTCTCCGACTTCTAACACGTGTAAATCCGTCAAAAACCGGAATTTTCACGAATTCAACACTTTCATCTTGTAAGGATAGAAGTAATAAAACAAACTATAAATGCTACTTATTGTATACTTCTAAAAAATTATGTTGCAGTCCATCTCAGTATCCAGTATCGCATATTAATCCCATTATGTTTGAAATATCGTAACATCGATAAAATACACGAAAACGAACTTTCTTCATCGATCATAATGTAACGGAATTATTTTGAGTGTGTCTGTGAACGAGTTATAAGTACTATGCGCTTCATTTCCATTTCCTTAGCTTCTATAGTAAACCTCAATAACTTAAAAAGCTCATGACAATCCAAATATATTTAACAAAGTAAAAAAAAAAAAAAAAAAAAAAAAAAAACTTATATACTCGTGTATAAAACGACCGCCCCAATTCTTAAAAGAATTTTCGTGTATATGTCGAACCACATTTGTGGTAGTATGTTGAAAAGTGATTTGTAATCAAGCATAAAAAATAACTAATAAATTTTCATTAAATTTGTAAATATTTTTTTTCTGTGTTCCTAATCAGACTTTTATTTTTCATTCAACATTTTAAAACTGAATAATTATGTAACACCGACGAATCTTAAACTATCTTGAAACCTATTCACATGAATTTAATGATATTTAAAATGAAAAAAAAAAATCTTTTAAAAATCTATTCTTGTCTTATTTAAAAGGGTAAATAATTTCTTAGATTGCTAAAATAGAGTAATTTTTTGTATTGTAAGACTTTTAGAGGAGGTATCTAGAAGCTTTCTAAAGTTGAACTCTTTTATTTATTTATTTATTTTTTAAAGGGAATTAAAATCACGAAGGAATACCTCTGTAATAAAGGGAACTTTTTCTCAAAAAAAAAAAAAAAAAAAAAAAAAAAAAAAAAAACGGTTGCAGGATAGTTAAAAGGGTATTATTGTTGAGCTTGTTTTGCCAATCACAGGAAAATAACCAATTTGGAAATTGTCCACTTTTATTTCTCTCTTCATTCTAGACAAATATGTGCTTCTGACATGCTCATTTGCCAAGTATCTGCAACAAAATTATTATTTTTTTTTTACCAACTTTTTTTGCTAACTACCCCTTATTTTCAAAACCCAAGTTCTGTCTAAAATTCATTGACTTATATACGAGTACATACGGTAATTCAAAATCTTTATAAGCTATTGGAAACATAAAATTATGACATAACGGGTGAGAAATATTTTTCAACACCTTTTTTACCATTGCCTGAAAAAAGTGATCATAAAGCTGCTTAAAAAGTAAAAAATAAAAGGAAGGAAGGAAAAAAAAAAAAAAAAAAAAAAAAAAAAAAAAAAAAAAAAAACAACAGATAAAAATAAATATTGGCCATCTTTCATCCTGCATTCAGAAATCATTTTCCCAATTAAAACTTTTGGCATCCTCCAGGCAATTTAAATATTTGAAAAGATGCACATTAAATTTACTCTCCTTACAAAAATATTAAAATGAGAAAAACTGAATAGTAATTTAGCTTTCTTAATTTTTAATTCAAGCGCAGAATTCCTTTTAATCATAATGCATTTTTTTTTTCTACGGCTTAATGGATTGAATAAGATGATTTAAGTAGATTATTATTCTGATGAAGTTAATAGAAGACATTTTCATTAAATATGAAATTATATATGCATAAAATATCAAGATAAGCATTCAGAAATATATTTTTTTTTTCTGTAAAAATATTATTTCCTTTTTCAAATGAAAAGGTTTAATTTTCTCTTTCATTTCTATCATTTTCACCTTATAATAATTCAATGCAGTGTCGTGCAAATTCTTTCAATTCGTTATTCCCAAAATGTATATCGTAAAATGATGTGAATAGAAACAGTGAGATGAAAAGGAACATTATTTCATGAATTAAAAAAAATCATTTTTAAAATATGCATTAATCGTTTAAATAGCTTTATTTTTGACAGTTCGTTAATTTGATAATAACTGGATAGTTCAATTTTATGTTGTCAGCATCCCTGCTTTCATACACCTTACAAGATTTTAAACAACATCAATATAAATCGCAGATATTTGATTTTTCAAAAATTTCTGTTAATAGAAAACTACTTTCGGAAATGCTTATAGCTACTATTTTTTTTTTTGCTTCCTATAGCCCTATGTAGCGTGTATCAGGAATGATCTTTCAAATTTGGTGTCGAGGTAGAAAATAACCATAGGCAATTTCACAAAGGAAAATATGGACGTAAACGAAAGGATAACATTTAGAGGGAGCTGTATATCAACAATTTCTGTTCACGCTTAAAGATTTCTGACAGGTTAAGCTGGTCGTCATTCGATATGGTGACTTTGTAAAAGTAACATGAACTAGTATACTTTAAATGAATATGCAGACATGCATCAAACTTACATTGCGGCACGGAAAGCAATCTAGCTGGAGAGCTACTGAACCCTGGGAGTAACGGTCGTCCTGTAAGGATAGAAATTTATATACCTACGATTCATAGCATGCTAAGAGCAATAGCCATGACCTGGCAGGCGTCAGCCCTGCACGTCATCAGGCCATTTATTTTTTGAACTGTCAAGTAAATTGAGTTTAAAAACTTGTTCCTGTAAGTTTAAAAATTTAATAGGATAAAGTTTATTTATTGTAAATCTTAAAAAAAAATTGACAGGCGATTACAATGAGCAGAAGTATATGACAGGTGAATTAAAAAGAGCACAGTTGATGAGGTAAAATAAACTTTGTCCTGTATAGTTAAAATTTAGATATGTTTTTAAGTAAACGTTTTAGAATAAATATGTACAATGCCAGGCGGTTTTGAACAGCATAAGACCTTGACAGGCGAGGAGAAAGCTGCTAAGGGCGTGCGAGTAAGAAATGTAACGTGAACCCATACAGTAAATGCAATATACAATACAAATGCAATATGTATTTTATTAGGTTTTATACAATCTACATTAGTTTTAACATTCATTTTCATCATCATTAGACATTTCACTATCACTGTTTTCATCATCATCTGACTCTTCAGAAATGTTTTCCTCTTCTGAAAATAGTAAAAAAAAAATTTTTTTTAATAAATCAATAAGGTCGTTAAGAATTGAATATCAAGCTCAATTACATAGGACTGTATATTAAATTTTACTGAATATAATAGTTGTATGTTACATGTTACCTGAAATGTATTCCTCAGTTTCAGTCTATTGTGCTGTGGCAGTATCAGTAGGCCCTTGTAAAAGTATGTCGTACATAGACGAAGGAACCGTATTCCCTTCAAACCAATTAAACTCGTAACGACCATCAATTAAGTTCCAACCGTTATTTTCAGGGGTAAGAATTGTTGGTTCTTTTAAATGACAATTTCGCCAGGTATTTGTAATGTATGCAGTTCTCAATAATTGTTACTGTAGTTCGCGGTGTCACGGTGGCAGATTTGATGAATCATAACCTATTACTTTCTTCATGAACACTTTAGGATTATTTGTTTTATATGTAGCAAGGAACTTTTCATAGCGCGCATTATTTAATTTTGAACAATTAAAACCATACATTTGGCATACAAATTTCTCTAGTATCGGAAATTTTTTTCTTTCTTTTCAACTATTTCTGCGTTTCCTAATTCTTTGAACGCCTTCTGATACACACTCGATTTCTGCAATATTTGGAAAGGTTTTTTTTTTACCTCTTCTTGAAAAGGACGGATTAAAATCGCAACCGGTCAATGCATGAAATCCCGGTAGACTTTGGCATATAGAAGGTCTCAATTTTGTATACAGTTCAGAAATATTTTTCCATTTTTTACAATTAATAGTACCATATTCCATATAGATTTTTAAATTATTATTGTGGAGATGGTCCATGTTTCCAAGCAGTAATATTAAAATGTCTGTGTCACATGTTTTTATTTACACGTCGGATACATCTTCATCCATTTGGCATGTATGGTATATTATTTTCGTATCAGCCTCTTCATGATGTTGGCACGATAAATTATCATTAATATCGACGATCACGGAGTTATTGTGGACACTATAAGTATGGCATTGTTTGTAATTTAAGTTCACTATGGTATTCCCGATAAACTCTATCATTTCATTTGTGCTCCAGTGTGTAATTAAAAAATCTACGAAAGCTTCTTTAAATTGTATGTTACGAAGTTCTTTCATAAAGTCAACTGGTCGAATTTGTTCTGGTCCGATAATGAAATAATTTATGTTTCGTACTTCTTGTCGTTTGGCTCGTTCATAATCTTTAATTGACGGCGAAAAATATTGGTCGAAAATGATATCTACTCGTGAGGCATGTGTAGCTGTTAGTAGCGACATAATTTTTTTGGAAATACCGCCAAATGTTTTGGGGATATTTTTGAATGTATGCAGTAAGAAGAATCCATCAAAAATGACAACATCAAAACGTCTTGGTACTTCTTCACTGTTGACATTTGCCTTTAAAATTTCAACCATTGCTGATTTCTGAGTTTTATGTATTGTACCATCTTCATGACACAATGACATTGGAACAGTTGTAATGGGGTATGATAACGTCTTTTCCAAATCGATGTTATGTTGTATTGACAGAGCTAACAGGCGACCAAAGAAATCACGTTGCACACGGATTTCATGAACCTTATTACCGATTTTGACTTTTTCTTTTCTTTTTTAGAGGCAAAATTCATAATTTTCACTTGTGCAATTATTTCTTCAAATCTTTTTCCATTAAGTGAACATTCAGTTATAAAATTCTCTTTCAATTTTTCTCCTGATTCTATAAAATTCAACAAGTAATCCTGTACTGCGTTCGAAGCCACTGTACCATTACCGATGTTATACAGACAATCTTTGTTTAGATTCAACATAAATGTATTTAGAAATTTCTCAAAGGTATTTATGAACTTCTACAACGTGCTGAATCTCTTTTCATTGCATGTTCTTCCAGGTCTGCTGATACATCATTTTTTCTTCGTAAACCAGTAATGTCCAGAGTGTGAGATATGACTGTCGGTCTTATGTCCCTCTAAATCATTAGTACCGGTTGTTATAAATATCGGTTTTTACAAATAAAAATGAATAGTCCCTTCGATTTCGTTATAAAAGATTTCGACTATAATTTTTAATTTTACGTGATTTTTTTTATTTCCGTAAAAAATAATAATTAATTAAATCTTGATTTGCACATTAATATAGTTATTGTTATAGTACCATTACTATGAAAAATTTTCATTTAATATATATTTAGTAATGATCAAATTTGTGCCACGTAATTAAACCAAGAATATAGTTACAATTAAAGAATATACTAGTTAATAAAAAATACCTGATGATGATGCCTCTGGCAAAGAAATATCTTTGAATTTTAAATTATTGTCTTTTCTTATTTTCAATATTGATTTACTTTTATTCAACGTAGTCTCTGTAAATCGTACAGTTTTTCATCAGTTTCTTGGTTACAAATCACACAAACCATGTGTTCAGATTCCATCCTGCACTTTATTTACTGAAATGTTAATATAAAGTACAACAATACACAATATCACTGCACAATTAATAATAATAATAATAATAATAATTAGATTTTATAAAAATTCGAAATCACTCAACATAAAAAACATTATATTTCATAGCATCCACACAAGTAAAAATCGTTCTCTCAGTAAGGCAGATGATTTTGAAGCAGCTATTCATTCCTACGAAGCCAGACGAAATGCGGCAGAAAAAGAACTGAACTGAGTTGATGGGGAATGAAATGTTTTGATTTGTTGTAAGAAAAATGTAAGATACACTGATAAAAATTTGCTGCATTTTGCTGCAACGCACTCCCCTGCTTGTATAGAAAACGGTTACTTGGTCGTGAAATGGAGCTTTCTCATTGGTTGGAATAGAGATATTATATACAAGCGGTGGAGTGCGTTGCAGCAAAATGCAGCAAATTTTTATCAGTGTAGAGACGACGAATTAATTAGAGTTTATGATTATTTAAATTGTAAATATTGTTTTTGTAAATAGTAATGTTTGAATATAAGTATTTAAAAGTTTTAAACGGTATCAGATCTTAATCAATTATGAGTTAATTATAATTCCGAAAGAACTTTTAGAAGGAAGAAGAATTCCATCTCGCACGTCCTTAGCAGCTTTCCCCTCACCTGTCAAGGTCTTATGCTGTTCAAAACCGCCTGGCATTGTACATATTTATTCTAAAACGTTTACTTAAAAACATATCTAAATTTTAACTATACAGGACAAAGTTTATTTTACCTCATCAACTGTGCTCTTTTTAATTCACCTGTCATATACTTCTGCTCATTGTAATCGCCTGTCAAATTTTTTTTAAGATTTACAATAAATAAACTTTATCCTATTAAATTTTTAAACTTACAGGAACAAGTTTTAAACTCAATTTAATTGACAGTTCAAAAAATAAAGGGCCTGATGACGTGCAGGGCTGACGCCTGCCAGGTCATGGCTATTGCTCTTAGCATGCTATGAATCGTAGGTATACAAATTTCTATCCTTACAGGACGACCGTTACTCCCAGGGTTCAGTAGCTCTTAAGCTAATCGGAGAGTGGCACAAATGCATGCACGCTACTCTAACTGACGCAAACCTCAAGATTAAATGTTTGTACATGTTCATTAAGGGTGTATTCGAAAAAACGCTTTTCCACCTTCAATAGCTCGAATTTTCCGATACAATTTCAGACATATTTTTAAAAGTAGGAACATGAAACTTGCTGAGGGGATTCTTGAACGGACGTATGAGGTGCCGTGTGATGTCATTTTGCGCTCAATTCATTAGAATTTGATTTAAAAACAATTACCTTATCAGTATGACCCTCTCTCGTTCCTAGATCTCCCGCTTCGGAAAAATCAGTTCAAAATGCCGTTTTTGATTGCTTTTTTTTTTGCAATATTTTCTGCATTTATCAAAGAATTGACAATCACGGCACCTTGTGTACTTTCCAAATAAGAGATTTTGAAAGTTTGGTGCATTTGAGAGCAAAAATGAATTAAAGAATAAATCGGAAAATAAGCAGTTTGAATCGAAATACATCCTCCTCCCGAGCTAATGCGAAGAAACTCCCGAGCTAATGCTATTCCTATGGGGAGGTATTTTTCTAATAACTCTTTTGCCTTTTGACATTTTTAATTTTTTTTTTCATTGGATAGTTGAGGTCCCTCTCAAGATCGCTCCTTGATTACATTTTCGATTTTGGTCGCAAGTATTTTTTTTTTTTATAAAGTTATTACTTTCACTTTCTGAATCGGTTATGAAAATGAAAGCAACTTTATAAAAAATATCTGCGACCAAAATCGAACAAAGTAGTCAAGGAGAGATCTTGAGAGGGACCCTCAACTATCCAATGCAAAATATACATACACACACACACACGTGTATATATATATATATATATATATTTAAAAATGTCAAAAGGCGAAAGAGTTATTAGAAAAATACTTCCCCATAGGAATAGCATTAGCTCGGGAGTGTCTTCGCGGGCAGGAATGAAGAAGAACTGTGCGAAACTGGGCCGGTTACCTGTACCTGCCATAATAGAGGAGGCAATCTATCGACATAGGGAGTTCCGATCGAGGAAGCCATCTTACAGCCTTCTGCAGACATTTACACAGCTTTCTGACCACTCTCTCTAATCGCATTTAAATTATACACATATCTACATATTCATTTTATATATAATGACTATGTTACTTTTACAAATATGCTTTGTTTAATGACGAGCGGTGGGACTTGATAAAGAGCTTTACGCGTGAACAGAAATTGTAGGTACGCATCGCCCTTTAGAAGGTGATTCGTTCGTTTATGTCCATGCACCCATACTTTCCAGTGTGAAATGGTCTTATTTTGTTATTTTCCACCTCCTCATCAAATATGAACGATCATTCCTGATACACCCTGTGTAACACCATTGCATATTAGTTCTCCAAGTTATTGAATGTTCACATGCTTTATTGTTGTGGTGACATAGAATTGAAATACATGAACTGAATAGGAACATAGAATTTGTTATATTACTATTGATATTGCAAAAAGTCCAACAGCAGTAAAGATTTAAAATCAGCCCCCCCCCCTTCTCCAAATATATATATATAATATATATTTCTGAATCTGATTAATCCAAGAATTATCTTGATCCAATGATTCGGATTACAACATACAAGACATTGAAAAAGAGTTTGCATTTTCAACATCTCTGAACTTGACTTTAAAAAGCTCTGAATCGCCTTTAGACTCTGTGCTGCCCTGGAAACTTCCTCATAGACAAAGCATATAGTAAAACCAAGGATGTAGTTAGACACTTTCGCAGCAAGTTCTATATATTCAAGATGATATATGTAATAAATATGAATATGAGCTCTATTTTTCGGAGCATGCTGAGTTAAAATCCAAGCATGATATCAAAAATATGACTAATGATATTAGAAACATTGTCAATCTCCTCTTGCGTAGGAAAAGTTACCGATCCCAAATACTGTCCCATGATGACGTTTCGCAATTTTTGTCCTTGAAAATCTGTTTAAAATAGCAATTTTTTTAAATACCCAATCACTGACAGGATTTTTCGAAAGCCACAACTGTTATCCATTAGAAATATAATTGTACAACTACAGCTGAAAAACATGAGTTCTATTTTCCAATAATCCTGGAAAAAGACTTTAAGTAGAAAGACGGAGTAAGCAAGAGATATTTCAAGTCTTCTTGTTATTAAAACGACCCTGTCACGGCTTCGGAATCAAATACTATAATTTTCTTTGTAAAGGATATTTTTTTGATATCAGAGATTTTTATATTCCTTTATTTTTATTTCTTCATCTGTTTCTTCCCGTTTCGGACTCGGGCGGCACTAAAGTACTCAGGTTTTATATTCGAGCTCTTTTAAAAAGGGTTTATCAGACTTGAAAATTGGTCAATATGAACCAAGCATGAATCAAATACATGAACTGCGCTTCTAAAATGACATCAGTAATGTGTTTTTGCATTAGGTCATGAATTATTTTGTCAGTTTCATGAAAGGTTATGTTTATAAACCCAAAAATAATATTTTGCAACAGAACATAATCTTTTCGGTGGTTATAGTCCAAGAGCCTACAGCACAAAACCCTATGATATCGAGCGCAAGAAAAAACCCTTTATTTTATGGAAGAGTAGTAATAGGGGAATCTAATGATTGGCGATCATTATCTAATGAATGATATCTGCCAGAAGCGAAGTAGTGCATATGACAAAAATTAATACCACTAGTGGTTGACTCGTAGGATTAGCACTGTGTTTTCCTGCATCCAGTTTTCCATGTTTTTATATTTTACATTGTAGGACAAACACAATGCTAAATCTACGAGTCAACCACTAGTGGTATTAATTTTTGTCTTATGCACCACTTCACTTCCGGCAGGCATGGATCATTAGATTCCCCTATTATTACTCTTCCATAAAATAAAGGGTTTTTTCTTGTGCTCGATAACATAGGGTTTTGTGCTGTCGGCTCTTGGACTATTAATTTTTATCACGCGGTGAACGAAGTAGCATATTACTGATAACCACTTACACTCACTTTGGAAATAGGTGAAGAGAAGAAACCATGCTTTGTAATAATATATAAAAAATATATACAATTCTGCATAAAAAATAACAAATTATTTCTTTTAGAATCACGGAAATATATTAAAATGTGACTGTAGTAAATTTTGAAAAATGTAAATTTCAAGTGGCTGCTTGGGGGTAAGTTTCTATTAAATTGTATTTCATTAATTCGTATTTCATTCAGAATACTCCAAACTAAAAATTTAACAATTTTTTGTTTCTTTTCTGAAATTTTCTTCTAAAAGTAAGGAGTGTTAAATATGGGAGTAGAAAAAAAATACAAGAAAATATCCTTTAGAATATAATAGGAAAACTTTAGAATAATAACATAATTTTTTCTGAAAAGTCTCTTAATATACTTTTTCGAATAACTAATTTTAATTTATAACTTATCATTCTTGGAAGAGAAAAATGCAGTAGTTTAGGCGGGTACGTCTTATTTGTTTTTAAAGATAACAGTGTCATCGACTTCTAAAGATAACTCATATTTACAGAACATTTTGTGGCTTCATATTAGTTGCTATATCGGGGAGTATCTGAAACAGCTGGCCCCTATCATGTGACCAATCGCGTATGAACTTCCGGTTGTTAGAGAGCATATGGCCTTCAGAAAAAGAACTCTTACAACATTTTTCGTGTTTAAATATTTTTTTTTTTGATGAAACACATTTTGTCAAATAAATTTTGAGAGTGTGAGGATGCATGTTTCCATATGAGAAGGCATGACGTTTACAGTAACGAAAACTCCCACATGTTATATATCACATATTCTATGTTGTTTATATATTATCGTATTTTATTAGAATGGAAATTGTTTACAATTGTATAATTTTTAAACAATTTATTACCCAAAATGATGTGATAATATGCACAGATGGTTCTTGAAAAAAAATGAGTGAAGTTAAGTTCTGCTTGTAATCCCTAGTTTTTTTTTAATTAATTAATTTATTTTTAAATGGAGGGATATAAACAGAAAATAAGCTAAACAAAAAATTTAGCTAAAAATTAAACAATAATTTTTCTAATTTTGTATGCGATAACGCTATTTAGAAAATAGTACCCTCAATCTTTATAAATTTTAAAAGTGCGGAAGATTGGTTTGGTTTTATTGCATCACGGCCGATTATCAAGACGTGGGATATAGGCCCGAAAGTGTTAAGTGACGAAAGATAAATGTAATATTTTTTATTTAATATTTTACGTTCATAAAATTGTATTTTCCATAGAATAATCCATGTAAAGTGCTATTAATAACTTTCAACAATAGTTCTGCGTAAAATTGAATATGATTAGATCAACCATTAAAGTACGCCATAGTGGTGCTAAGTTAAAATATGTTAACAACAACAACATTAACAACAACAACAACAACAGCAGCAACAAAAAACAGTTTTTTTTTCTAATATGTATTTATTTATTTATTTTTCAGATACATTTAAATTTCTTATCCTTTTCCTAACTTTACATCTCAGTATGATTATTCTGGAATTTTTATAATACAAAGTTTTCTTTTTTCTTTTCCATTTTCCTTTTGACGTTGCCTCAGCTGACAACTTTTTACCCAGAGTGACTCTCATATCGCCCCGCTTTCTCACACAATTAAAGTTTTTTATTTATTATTAAGATAGTTACGAAGCATTTTTCTGCTCATTTTGAAAGAAAAAAAATGCATATTACATTTTTTGAAAATTCAAACATGAAATCTTGTAATTGTAAATATTCCCGAAGAAAAAAAAATACATACATGTTGGCATAATAATATAAATAATATTATGTATCTTTTGAAGTATTTGTTTTTAGTTAAAATATGTTTAAATGATAACATTACAAACAATTAACTTTTAGGCAGCTTTCACTATAAAAAGTAAAAAACTACACATAAGACAAAAAGTAGCTGATGTCATTGTGGGGTAAACTTAACATGAATACGTGTATTCACCTGCCCGTTTGTATAAGACTCCTACTGAAATCAAGAATTCAGGAGATTTGATTGGTCTACAATTAACAGACCTGTGATACGATAGGTCTACGTCTCCATGATGATTCCTGCAATTATCGCTAAGGCGAAAATGCATTAGGGAGATTGATTGACAGAAGTTTTTATTTGTAAATGTGTCTTTTCCTTATTGCAGCCTTCCAGAGGAACGCAATTATGGAAAATTTTGGTACATTTTCCGCCGATCATGAACTCAAGACCTCAAAGCCATCAGAGACGTTCAAATGTCGATTTATATCTACCTATCTGCCTGTTTTCTCTCATGCTCTAACTCTTGTATTAAGGGTGTATTTCGATTCAAACTGCTTATTTTCCGATTTATTTTTGAATTCATTTTTGCTTTCATATACATCAAACTGGCAGTTTGTCTTATTTAGAAAGTACACAAGGTGCCGTGATTGTCGATTCTTTGATAAATGCAGAAAATAATGCAAAAAAAGTAACAAAAAACGGCATTTTGAACCTATTTTTCCGAAGCGGGAGATCTGGGAACGAAACAAAGGATCATACTGAGAAGATAATTGTTTATAAATCAAATTCTAATGATTTGAGCGCAAAATGACATCACACGGCACCTCATACGTCCGTTCAAGAATCCCCTCAGCAAGTTTCATGTTCCTACTTTTAAAAATATGTCTGAAATTGTATCGGAAAATTCGAGCTATTGAAGGTGGAAAAGCGTTTTTTCGAATACACCCTTAATGAACAGATTTGGATGTGACTGAGTATTATGTATACAAGACCATTGTTTCCACCGAGTTCGTTAGCTAGCTGCATCCGCTATTTTGTTTCTCAATGGCAGCCATTCTAAAATGTTTTTTAATCGTTAAAAAGGTAAAAAAAGTAAAAAAAAAAAATTAAAAAGTAGTTAAAAAAATTAGAAACTGAAAAAGATTTTGAAACGTTTTGAGATTGATACAAGGGTTTCGAACCATTTTTCTTTTGACTTTATCTTAAACTAGTCGTTGGGGGCCACCGTAATACTTACCCATCATGGATATGTATATGAAGATAAAACATGTGAAAACTATTTATACAATGCATTGCAATTCATAAACAAAATTTAAATATTGTTAATATACATAGTAATGCTATATTAAAGAACTGCTGATGTACCAATTTCGACAAATTATATAAAACGCCAAACTACTGCAGTAGTACCGAACTGCGTAAAAGAAACATCCTTATAACTCCAAAAATGATAATTCTATTAACAAACAATTAACTGCGTCGGATTAAGCGTCTCATTTCCACTTAAAATATACCCCTGAATTGAAATTTGAAGGAAATACAACGTTATGAAAAATCGAAGAATGTGGAAAACAGGATTACTAATATCTCGGCAACTAATAATCCGATCGACTTCGTTCTATATGCAAAATGTGTGTTATTTTATTGCCTTTTATGTCCATTCCTTAGAACCAAAAAATTCGAAAATTTTTATGTACCTTTCATCAGAACGAATTTTTCGAGAGTCCGAAAAAAATAGTTCCGGATAATCGAGGTTGCTGATATTAAATAGGCTTCGTTCCATTCTTACATACTAACTACATACAAAATTTCAAGTCTCTATCTCAATTTGTTCGGGAGATAGAGCGTTTACAGACAGACAGACAGACAGACAGATAGACAGACAGACGGACGGCATTTTTTTTTTTTTAAATATGTTTTTCGGAATCTCCACTATCTAAAACGTGTAAATCCGTCAAAAATTTTTTTCGATTTTCAAAACGATTGCAAGACTTACCCTATACTACGTATGATGGGTAAGTAAAAATGGCTGAGATATATCAGTTAGAATTTCTAGGGTGTCTGACATTTTGAAACAATTTGAATTTTTCCAAGCGATAACACGAGTACTTATTTACCGATTTGGATAGGACTGCGCATTTGCACAGGCCATATCATGATCTCGATGAGACCATTTTTTAATTTTAAAATTAAAAACAAATTAAAAAAAGAAAAAAAAATTTAGATTTTTTTTTTAAAATTATTATTAGCTGCTTAAATTTCGACTCCTTTCTGTATAAAATAATAAATATATAAAATCTGTATAAAATATTTTTATAGGTCTCTGTCTAAGGAAAATACAGTTTTAAATTTAGTATGATTTATGCTTTTTCTGCGATTATTCTTCCCATCGTGTTCTGCTTAGTACATTATGGCTCATACTGTGAGGAGCCTGTGCAGCTTACAAGACATATCGTTACTTTCCACCAAGGTTTCCATATGGCCACTTAGATATCATGCATACATTCATAGCAATAGATCATATAGGGCAGGGCTGCACAAAAAATTCCCTTTTTTTACCCACTATACATGATAATATCCCAAATTGGGTTAAATGCATTATGAGCTTTCCAAAATGTTAGGTATTACCTTTCGCCTCTGTAAAAGGTGAAACTTTGTTATTATATTCGGAATGTATTGGAAAATGTTTCATAATCAATGCCATACTCGTCATTTTCCCTTCTTATTAAATAAAAAAAATTCTTCATAATGAGTTTTCGTTTTAGGATTATATGTTGTTTCATTACAGATACGAAATAGCTTTACTCAATAATGTTATTACATATGATTACATATTTTATATTTCATATTATTTGATAACGTGTGTTACTATTATATTAACAAAATGATCTTAATTTTTGTACTATTGCTTAGTATTTTTCTTGTTGGATAAACACAACTATTATAACGTATTTATATATTAAGTTAGAATAAGTGTCCAAGGAAAATGAACAAATGAATTCCAAATACACTCCATTTGTCGTCTGAGTAATTTAATAAGTTGTCTTGGTGGCTAAAATAAATATTCCTTATTCAGCCTTATTCTTTCTTGTTTTTTTATATTTTTTTTATAACTATATAACCATTGATAACAGCGGTGATGTGAAGGTAATTATAATATGTTACAATTAAATTGAGTAAAAATGTATCAAATACGATTTTTTTAATTTTTATTATTATAAATGCCAACTGTTAGTTGATAATTGATATTTTTTTTAAATTTTAATACAAGTGTAACACGCGCATTCCAAAGGAAAAAAGAAAGAAAAAAAATAAGACTGTCACACGTCACGTGACCTGAGTTTTGCTAAATTAAAGAATGTAGTTGTAATATTTTTCGTTTAAAAAAAACTGGCAACACTAGTTCTATTAAAAATGTTCTTTTTCTTACAAGGAAGGTCTCCACACGGGCATACTCAGAAAAATCTGAAAAAATTACAGAATATTCTTCTCATATAGTTATATATGTTTATAAAAAAAATTTCGGCGGAACCTCCTTATAACGTCCGCAAAAAATAATAAAAATTTCGTTTATTTGGCGATTTATCTCCGGTTGGCGAAAAAACGAAATTTTGAAAAATACGCTTTTACGCTTCGAATACTTTTTAAAGAAAAAACTTTCTATGTTCAATTTATTTAAATAAGTTTAGTTTAAGTAATTCTAGTTTTGCATTTTTACTTTACTTTAAGTGTAATTTTGTCATATACGTTTATATGTACTTATAACAAAATAAAATTAATATATTTTATCATTTAAAACACAATTTAAATTGATTAAAATTGTTCCAAATTGAAAAATACACTGTTAAAAATCTGCTGCATTTTGTTGCAACGCATTCCCTTGCTTGTATAGAAAACGGTTACTTGGCCGTGAAATGGAGCTTTCTCATTGGTTGGAATAGAGATATTATATACAAGCGGTGGAGTGCGTTGCAACAAAATGCAGCAGATTTTTAACAGTGTATGACACGGTCAATTGACCGTGCTATGGAGCATTCTCATTGGTCAGAAGAGAGATATTCTATAAAAGTAGTGGAGTGACGTTGCAGTAAATGCTGCAAATTTTTAACAGTGAAGTCAATTAAAATAAATTTTCGGATTCGTTAAAATCGTCTGCTTTTGGCGAGGAAATGCACAGCTCGCCAAATCCCGCGTCGCTTTCAGCTTTTCACGCCAATTATTCCAAACTATTTTATTTTTTTACATATCTAATAATGTAATTCCGCCACTAATTTTCACTGATCCTTTATTACCTACATGAGTAGTTTAATTCGGATTTTTTTCAAAAAATTCTGAGTATGCCCCCAATGGAGACCTTCCTTGTTAGTAATGTTAAAAAGTTGGTTCATAGTGGCGTGCGCCAGAATTATGTAAAAAGTTTTATTTGTATGTAATGTGTGTGTTAGTCTACTAAATGTGAGTGTCGTTCTCTTCAAGTAATAAAAAAGTTTTTATTTAAAGAAGAATGCAGCCCCCGAGATATCTATATCTAAGTTAAGTAATGTTCTTTCTTTCTTCTCTTGTACATTTGTAAGACGACTTCTTACAAAATGGCTACTCAACGTCTGGCCACGAATCAATTACAAAGTATTCAGCTATCTTAGTTCCAGAAAAGTTCAATATTTTTGATAATGAAATATGATTAATAAGAATGAAAAAAATGACTCGAGCGGTCGTGCTCGTCTGTTTGTGAAGTATATTTTAAATGATTAACATATTAAGTTTGTTTCGTTGATGTGAAATCATTCGATTGTGAAATATGCACGAAATAAAAATGCATGCATGTTTAATGCAAGAAAATAGCACGAGCAGTCGTTGTTCGTTTGTTTGTGAAATGTGTTCTTCAAAACTGTGAAAAAATTTCCACGGAATAATCTTATGCCAAGAACCATTTTCATTTGTTTGCGATATATGTTCTCGAATTTAATCTTGCTTCGATAACGCCATTTATATTTGATTGTGAATTATGGCGAATTCTACGTTTTCTGTGCTTTTAAAAACTTTCAGTTCTTGTGCCTGCAGGTGTAGCTCGACAATATTTATTTAATCTTCAAGTTACTTTCTTAAAGTGGTCGAAGTTCTGAAAATGGATCCATATTTTTATCAAAAGAATGCATTCTTTCCACAAGTGTCTATATTTTGTTTTCTATTTGTAAAATTTTTCATATTTTTAGTTTTAATTTATTGATTTATTTTACAGTTCATTTATATATTGTGTAATTCCCCTTCCCTCCCCATGCTTATATTTTTTATTCTTTTGTTTATTTTCATTCTTTGCATGCATGTTTAATTTTTATCTTGATAAAATAACAAATTTTCTTACTTCGAATTAAAAAAAAAGGGTTGAGAAATAATGAAATAAGCAATTATTTGTATTTGTTGTTGTATTTTTCTTTTCTTTTTACAAAAAGGGGAATAAATTGAGAGTGAAAAAAATATATATTAAAATGCATTGATACCATCAATACAAGTGTCATACGGTATGTGTTTATTAATTATTTTGTTTGTTTGTTTTGTTGTTGGTTTCGCAAGGTAACAGAATTTAATTAGAAATTTTATTTGACTGTTCTATTGTTAGTTGTTTTAAGCATTTAATTTAGAGTTCTTCATATATTTTGAAATAGCATTGAATACGATTTTTAAAACAGATTGAGTAAGTTTTTGCATTTATTTATTTTATTTTTTTATGAAATAAGACTTTCTTTTCTTTTAAAGTTATATTGAAAAATCTACATTACATAGTCTTGTCTTGATAATATGATAATAATATTGATTGACGTTTTAATTATTCAGATATGTTTTGACTTATTTAGAACATTGTTTATGAATGTTGCCAACAATTCTGTACTAGTTTTATATCAGTTAAAATAATGTTTTGATTAAATGACACGTAATTTAAAGTATATTTTCTTTCAAAATAAATAAATAAATAAATAAAATTAAATTAAATTAAAATAATTTAAATTTTAAAGATACTTAAAAGTTTAATGAAGTTTAATTATTTTTAAAGTATATTTTGCTAACGTTAAAGTTCACTGTTTTGTTTTATTGATGTCTTGTTTTTATGAGTTGTAAAGTAAAGCTCACGTCTGGGGAACAATTTATTTAAACGAATTTTTAGCATTTGTGGGTATATATCTTGTTGTTTGCTAAATTTACAAATGTCCGAACTCAATAAAGCACGAAAAGAAGACCTGTTTCAGGTCGCTGTAGAAATGAATTTAGATGTACAACCCTCTATGACCGTTGTCACATTGCGTGATAAGATTAAATCCTCTCCCTCGTACAAAGTTGATTTCGTGAATTCGTTAGTCAGAAACCGAATTGCGACTCGCGAGGAAGAACAGCGTAAACGAGACTTAGAGGAAAAGCAAAAAGCAGCTGAGTTAGAACAGCGTAAATTAGAAGAGAAGCGTCGTTCGGAAGAACTGGAATTAAAAAAGTTTGAGATGAATTTTGAGCTTGAGAAGCTTAAGTTACAGGCTCAGAGTCAAAGTGTTTCCAGTGGAGCGGTAGGTGGTAATGCGGCAGGGATAATGTCTCATCCAGAGAGTAAAATAGATATCCAGAAGCTGTTGCCTACATTTAAGCCAGAGACAGATGATGTAACATTGTTTCTGGTGCTCCTGGAACGACAGTTAAAGCTTTCGAAGGTACCAGAACACCTCTGGGTTTCTTATTTACTAAGTGTTGTACCCTCTTCTATATCTACGCTTATTGCTCGTGAAAAAGAAGAAAACGCTTCAGATTTTTCACATGTTAAAGGTCTACTTGTAAAAAGGTTTAAAATTAGCGCTGAAAGGTTTAGGCAGCTGTTTTTCACGCATTGCAAAGATAAAGAAATTACTTGGAGAGATTATTACTTCGAGTTACGTGCTTACTTTGAAAACTGGCTTAAAGAGTTAAATGTAATGTCTTTTGAAGCTCTTCAGGATCTGATCATAGCGGATCAGATGAAAAGGCGCGTGCCTGTCGAATGCAAACAACATATGTTAGATGATTGGGAACATTTAAATTCGCCAGTCGACCTTGCTGGAAAATTAGACGCGTATTATACTATAAGATCTACGTTCCCTAACGAAGACCCGGTAGTACCCCAGAAGAAAAAAGATTATTCTCGTCGAGAAAATACATGGAAGAAGAGTAAGCCTCCAAATGATAGATCGTCTCCTACATGTGATAATCGACGCTTAGAATCCGATATATTTTGCAATGGTTGTGGCAAAGTTGGATTTATAAAGAAGAAATGCCCAGATTGTTCCCCTACGGTTAAGAAGCAAACAGTGCAAGCTCAACGTCTTAAGCTGTATAGTTTAAATACATCAACAGTTTCAGCTCTAAATGTATCTATTACGATCTGCAATAAGAAAGTATTAGTCTGTGCAGATACAGGAGCGAATCGTTCTATTGCAGGAGAACGTATGTATAAATTATTTTTGAAAGCTGGTGTTGCAATGAAACCTCATACTCATGAAATAACATTAGCTGATGGAATTACGATGGCTAGAAAAACTCTTTCTGCCACTGTGCGTGTAAAGATTGAAGATCGAGTTTTCAAAACAGAGTTTATTGTATTACCAAATGCCAAAGGTAATAGAACTCTTTTAGGAATGGATTTCCTGCACAAAGCTAACATAGTGTTAGACGCTGCAAGTAAAACATGGCATTTTAGTGACAAACCTCATAAAAAGTTTTATTTTGTAGAAGAACATGAAGTACAAAATAATACGTGTACTGATGCGGTCAAAGTGTGTCCGTATGCCTTACGCAAAGATGAAGGCAAAAAGTTAAATTCCGATGACAGGAAGAAACTTAAAGTTATTCCAAAAAGATTTCAAAAGTGCTTTCGACCAGGGGGAGAGACAATCCCAAATCTTAAACGTTTTGTAAATATTTCAAAAAGTGTGAAAGAGCCTGTTGAAATGAAACAAGGCCAGCGGAAGAGATATTACAATAAAAATCATAGACGATTATATTTCAAGCCTGGTGGAAAAGTATGGATTAACCTACACCCAGTTAGCAATGCAGGTAGAAATAAAACATCAAAATTAATGCCTAAGAGAGATGGCCCATACATAATTTTGACTCAAAAGTCACTAGTGACATATGAGATTGCTAGTCTAGAAAATCCTACTGAACGAATTGGATCTTACCACGTCTCTGCCTTGTTGCCTTTCCAAGAATCTGAAACTATTCCAGTTGCACCCTTGAGAAAAAGAGGAAGACCAAAAAAGTATCCTGTTTCCTCTCCGAGACGTAGATCGGAAACAGAGGGGGAGGATGTAACACGTGCATTCCAAAGGAAAAAAAGAAAAAAAAATAAGACTGTCACACGTCAAGTGACCTGAGTTTTGCTAAATTAAAAAATGTAGTTGTAATATTTTTCGTTTAAAAAAAACTGGCAACACTAGTTCTATTAAAAATGTTCTTTTTCTTAGTAATGTTAAAAAGTTGGTTCATAGTGGCGTACGCCAGAATTATGTAAAAAGTTTTATTTGTATGTAATGTGTGTGTTAGTCTACTATATGTGAGTGTCGTTCTCTTCAAGTAATAAAAAAGTTTTTATTTAAAGAAGAATGCAGCCCCCGAGATATCTATATCTAAGTTAAGTATGTTCTTTCTTTCTTCTCTTGTACATTTGTAAGACGACTTCTTACACAAGCATTTTACATTTTGCACATTGCATTGTATCGCACATTGCATTTTAAGGTACATTTTTGGCATAATATTAAAGGACTGCAGGAAAATGTCTGTATCAAGAAATAATTCAATTTCCTTGGCTAAATTTAAAAAAAAATAAGAAAATTTTAAAATGCATCTTCTCGTAAAATTTTGAGCATTTTGAGCTATTTTTTTAAACAATTAGGGTCACTGCTCCCTACGAGGTACGCTCGTCAACTCCGTTGAGACACCGCAGTAATTCTATAAACACGTTAATTTGATCAAATTTTAAAAGATTGCGAAACATTAATCTTATTTTTTTTGTTTTTGCGATAGTCGTGTGTAAATATATATATATTTTTAATTTGAGGGAAATATTGTTCTTTGATCATTTGGCGACAATTTAAAATAATAACCTTTCCTAAAATATGTAAAAAAGTCTCTCAAAATGCTAAAAATTTGAATTTAAAATTGAAATAAATCCTCAAAAAATAAGTTAAAAAAATAAATGCAATCTGCACACCTAGAACTTCTAATGTATAAAATTATCTAAAAATCTTGAATTTCCTGTCTATAGTTTTTGTTCCTATAAAACTTTTTTCATGGAACGATTTTGACCAATTAAAAATGCCTGCATCAGTGTGTTAATCAAACATTTTCTATAATGCCACCAATTTTCACATTTTTTGTGTGCTGTAGTTTTCTCAGTATCAGCGAAGAAATACCATAGAATAGGTAACAAAAAATGCATTGTCAGTGGCGGTGACAGCCTTAGTTACTTTTTTTTTAGAATAGAAAGATTCTTAGAAGTGTGCTGTATAATTATAAGCATAGGATTTATCTTAAGTTAATTAGTTTGGGAGAAAATAAAATAACATGTGAAAATATGTGTAAAAATTACAGTAAAAACTGAATTTATTTTACTTTTTATATATATGTAAAAGTTTTTATTCTGTTGTAAATCCAATATTTAGTTTTGTCAAATAGACCATAAGGAGCCTTTAAGAAAATCGAGTCAATTGAACAGTACATATAAAAGTTTTATCACTTTGAAAATGCTAATTCGTCGAAAAAACACAGACTGAGAAAATTCACTCTTAATTCAAAATGGATTAAGAAAAAAACCAAAGTTTTTTATCTATAAAATTTCTTTAATACCTGTATTAACAACTTTATACCCGCATATTTACCAATTATATCAGGTATTATCTTAAGTTCAAAATAGGGGAGTTTTCTACGTCCAACTACTAAAAATTCAAAATTCTTTTTCAAAAAATAGCATATAAATATATACACATATAAGCACATACTCTATGTATATTTCAACATGTTTATTTATATTATATCAGTTATTAATATAGTATTCTGTTCAATTTATTACATACAATAAATCCAATTCACAAATCCTTTTTAAAAAAGTAAGCATATTGCATCGAGTCTTTTAAAATGTTTAAAAATGATGATAATGATAGTTCGAAGTTCAAGTTAAAAACATAGATTTGTCCACAAAAATTGGTCCAGAGAGTCCCAGTATTTAAATACATAAGTTCATATAAGATTCATTACCTTTTTAATTTTCATTCATAGTTCAACGTAGTTCATTTCCTCCATTTTTTTCACTTGAAAACGCTTTCGCCTATTTCTAAGGCATCTTCAGTCAAGAATAAACAACACATTCAGTTTTTCGGCAGAGATTTTCGAAATTTTCCTCCTTTTCTTTTTGCTTGAGATATCAGCTGGCGCCATCTATTATCAATAGTTGCGTGTGTCATATCATTACATACTATTTTCTCATTTTCTTCTTGTAAGATTTTTATTTCTATTGCTTCTCTGATCAGGGCATTGTGAAGGCATTCATAATTTGCAATTTTTTCAATTTCTATTGTCTTATTTTTAATCGGAGTTTCTATGTTTTTCCTTGCCAGTGCTGTTTTTTGATTATTGTATTTTAAGTCTCGAATATGCTCGCTTAATCTTTCCTCAATTTTCCTTTTGGTCATCCCTACGTATACAATATCTTCATTATTATTATTTTTACATGTAATTTTATAAATCCCAGCTGTTTGTAGGTCATCGTATTTTTCTCTATCGTTGCGAATTAAATTGAAAAGGTAGGGATTCGGCGTTAATGGTACTTGTTTTCCTAGTTTTTTTTATTTCTCTTTTTATTTTAAGTGAGATGCCGTTTAAGAATGGAAAGAGGGGTGTGAAATCATTTTTCTTCTTCTGTGCTGGCTGGATTAGGTCAAATTTATCTTTAGTTTTCTGTATTAATCTTTTAATCGTTTCTTTCGAATGTCCTGCATTGATTCCTATTGTTTCAATTGTTTTTAGTTCTTGATTTAATAATTTTTCGTTCGAACATACATGCAATGCTCGATTTATATAGGTATTTAACGCTGACAGCTTATAGGTGAGAGGGGTATTGGCTGCATTTGAGATTATGTTTAGGTTAGCTGTGGGCTTTCTGTAAACGGTCGTCTGTATTTCGTTTTCGTCGTACATTAGTTTAACGTCTAGGTATTCTAGGGATCTGTTTTTAGCTCACAGGCTATCATAGCCTGAGAGCTTATGTGCCCGCCCGTTCTGTATGTATGTTCGTACGTAACGCGATAACTCATGATAAAAATATCCCATCCACTTGAAATTTTGTATATAGGTATATCCTGATAAGGCGCTTCCCTGATTAGTTTTTGGAGTTCATTCGATATGTATAAGAGGGAGAACGGAAGGCTCGTTCCCCTCCCCATAATTGATATGAATGGGTTTTTCATGCAAAAATATTAGTTTTTGTTCAAAATTTACACATAGGATCATTCTGATGAAGCGCTTCCGTGATTGGTATTAGGTGTTCATTGGATAAATATAAACAGGGGAAATGGGGATTCTAATGCCCCTCCCCTTAATTTATATAAAGGGGTTTTTCAAGCAGAATTGTCAGATTTCGTTCAAATCTCTGAATAGTTTTGGAAGTTTAATGGTTAAGTATATAAAAGAGAAGGATAACTCTTCTTAAATTATATAAATGGGTTTTTATTAAGACTTATCCGATTTGCTCTGAATTTTGGATATGGATTTTTTTATATGATAAAGCATGTCCCTGATCAGTTTAGAGGGTTCAATGATTAAGTATAAAAAAGGGGAAAGGGGAGAGCTGATCCCCCCTCCTTAATATATTTTTTCGAACGGCATTAACCCTTGAAAATATAAGGCTGTAATGTACAATCAGTATACGTAGCCTGTGAGCTCAATGCCATCAGTTTAACGGGGCAATATTCCTTTTATTTTCTTCTTCTATTGTAAATTGAATATTTTTATCATATAGATTGACTGCGTTCAGTAATGACATAAGGTTTACTTTATTGTTCGTTATTATGAATATGTCATCTACATATCTGATCCAGGTTCTTATTTCATTTTTATGGTCGTTTATTATTTTTTCTTCAAGTTTTCTCATTTTCCACTCTGCTATTACATTTGAGATGGGAGACCCCATCGGAACCCCTTTTAGTTGCTTGTATATTTTATTGTTGAATTTAAAGTAGTTTTCATTCAGTATTAGGTTGGTCGAGCTTTTTAATGTGTTGCGAATATCTGGGTTAATGTAATTTTTTTCTATAGCGTCTTCTATTTCTTTGGTCATTTCTTTAATATTTATTGATGGGAATAGATTGGTTACGTCCAGGCTTATCATATAGTCATCTGGTGTAGGTATATGTTCTCTTATTTTTTGTATGAATTTATTTGTTGAGTTTATAGATACTTCGGAGGGGGGGAGCATTTCTTCATAAATTTTTCGCATATATTTTTCTAGGTCTTAAGTTTGACTTAATTTTTTATTCACTATTGGTCGTAGCTTATATGGATTTTTATGGTCTTTTACTTTTCCGAATATCATTGGTATATTAGGTGTGAAGTTTTGTTTACTTGGCTTTTTGTTGTCCGGCCATTTTCCTTTTTTTATGAGATCATCTGATTTTGTGGTTAATTTTTTTATGGGATCTTTTTCTATTATTTCGGTTCCCATTTCAGATAACGAAATACAGACGACCGTTTACAGAAAGCCCACAGCTAACCTAAACATAATCTCAAATGCAGCCAATACCCCTCTCACCTATAAGCTCTCAGCGTTAAATACCTATATAAATCGAGCACTGCATGTATGTTCGAACGAAAAATTATTAAATCAAGAACTAAAAACAATTGAAACAATAGGAATCAATGCAGGACATTCGAAAGAAACGATTAAAAGATTAATACAGAAAACTAAAGATAAATTTGACCTAATCCAGCCAGCACAGAAGAAGAAAAATGATTTCACACCCCCCTTTCCATTCTTAAACGGCATCTCACTTAAAATAAAAAGAGAAATAAAAAAAACTAGGAAAACAAGTACCATTAACGCCGAATCCCTCCCTTTTCAATTTAATTCGCAACGATATAGAAAAATACGATGACCTACAAACAGCTGGGATTTATAAAATTACATGTAAAAATAATAATAATGAAGATATTGTATACGTAGGGATGACCAAAAGGAAAATTGAGGAAAGATTAAGCGAGGATATTCGAGACTTAAAATACAATAATCAAAAAACAGCACTGGCAAGGAAAAACATAGAAACTCCGATTAAAAATAAGACAATAGGAATTGGAAAAATTGCAAATTATGGATGCCTTCACAATGCCCTGATCAGAGAAGCAATAGAAATAAAAATCTTACAAGAAGAAAATGAGAAAATAGTATGTAATGATATGACACACGCAACTATTGATAATAGATGGCGCCAGCTGATATCTCAAGCAAAAAGAAAAGGAGGAAAATTTCGAAAATCTCTGCCGAAAAACTGAATGAGTTGTTTATTCTTGACTGAAGATGCCTTAGAAATAGGCGAAAGCGTTTTCAAGTGAAAAAAAATGGAGGAAATGAACTACGTTGAACTATGAATGAAAATTAAAAAGGTAATGAATCTTATATGAACTTATGTATTTAAATACTGGGACTCTCTGGACCAATTTTTGTGGACAAATCTATGTTTTTAACTTGAACTTCGAACTATCATTATCATCATTTTTAAACATTTTAAAAGACTTGATGCAATATGCTTACTTTTTTAAAAAGGATTTGTGAATTGGATTTATTGTATGTAATAAATTGGACAGAATACTATATTAATAACTGATATAATATAAATAAACATGTTGAAATATACATAGAGTATGAGCTTATATGTGTATATATTTATATGCTATTTTTTGAAAAAGAATTTTGAATTTTTAGTAGTTGGACGTAGAAAACTCCCCCATTTTGAACTTAAGATAATACCTGATATAATTGGTAAATATGCGGATATAAAATTCACTCTTAAGTTAAGTGGATTGTGTCATTTAAAAGAACAGCAATGTAATAAAATCGCTTTGAACTGCATTTAGAATACTCGGATCTTTATGAAACTACATTACAATGTACTAGGGGTAATAAAATGTAATTTGAGCAAAAAATTAGAAAATCGATATTTTCGCAATTTTTCACCAAAAGAAGTGTACCGAGTCTCCTTGACCTCTTGGAGACGAGCGACCGGTATACGTGCCATTTAAGGTTCTTGGAATCCTGCATTATTCTCACCAGTTGATTTTTATTGTAAAGTTTACCGTACTTATCAGCGCATATTCGTGATACAATTACAGAAAATTTTCTGTTTTCAAAAACTGTTGGTAAAAAATTAAAACTTAAATAAGAGATTCTCATCGCGAATGGTTTAATCTAATTTAAATATATTTAGCGTAAAGAATTTTCTTGTTAATCAACATTAGAATTATTATTTGAAATTAATTATTATTTGAAATAAAGATACATGCCACAGCTTTATTAAGACCAAAGTTATTATGATATTTTAAAAATAAAATGATATTTTGTTTCAGATATAATGATACAATCTGTTATTCTATTAACTCATAGTTCAGAATCGAAAAAGTTTTACTCAGTAATGTCATAATATTGTTAAGTATTTTCGTACCAATTGATGAAGCCTATTATTGTATTAACGAAACAATTTCAGTTGTTATTGCAGAATGTTTTCTTTCTATGTAAATGCATCTGTTACGCATTTATAAGTTAATTTATATATCCGTCAAGGGAAAAAAGCCAAATGAATTCCAAAAACACTTCATTTATTGTCTGTGTAATTTAATCAACTATATTTACCAAAGGATGGAAAACAGAATAAAAATATTATTCCATTATATACTTTGCAATTTTTTTTATAACCATTAGTAACAGCGATGATGTGATGATAATGATAATATGTTACAATTAAACATAATTAAAATGCATTATGCATTAAAGATTTAATTAATATATAACATTACTTTCTTCTCTATGTCTAATTTTTCTTTGATTTTAATTATATACTATTTGAAAATTAATACTTCTATAAAAACACATTTTGTTTGAAATAGAAAGATCATTAAATATATTTCTAAAATATTAATTTATTATTCTAGGTAAACAACTATATTTAAACATTAATAAGCTATGACCTTTTAATATGTTTAATTAAAAAAATTGAAAATTGTTTTAATTAGAGTTTAATGTTAATTAATGATACAAATACATAATTAAAGAAGAAATGAAACTGAATCTATGCATTTGATAAAATATAATTGTTTTAAGACGGACATTTTAACTATTAGGAAAAATAAGAAATAAAGATTAATTGTTTAAAAATGATATTTTGTTTCATAGAGATAATACTATTGCTTTAGATCTAATCTGTTGTTCTATTAGCTTATTACGTAGAATCGAAAAAATTTTACTCAATAACGTTACAATATTATTAAATATTTTTGTATCAATTCATAAAGCCTATTATTCTACGAAACAATTTAAATTTTTTTCTTGTTATAGAAATAAATGCATCTGTTACGCCCCCCCATTTATAAGTTAATTTATATATCTGCCAAGGGGAAGAAAACTCATATGAATCCCAAAAACACTTTTGTTATCGTCTGAGATTTAGTCAGCTTTATTCAGAAAAAATTTGGAAAACAGAATAAAAACATTCTTCCATTACATACTAAGCGTTTATTATTATTATTATTATTTTAATAATCATTGATAACAACGATGATGCGATGATAATGATAATATGTTACAATTAAACGTAATTAAAATGCATTATACATTAAAGATTTAATTAATGTTTAAGATTACTTTCTTTTCCATATCTATTTTTTTTCGCTTTTAAATATACAGTATTTAAGAATTAATATTTTTGCACAAACACTTACAGTTTTTGTTTTAAACATAAAGATCATTAAGCATGAAGTATAATTCCAAAATAATATTTTATTTTTCTGTGTAAACAACTATACTGAAATATTAACGAGTTATGACCTTTTAATATGCTTGATTTTAAGAAAAATCAATCTCCTTAACATGAAAATTAGATCCAGTATGTTATGAAGCTCATAAATCTTTTAAGATCATCGTTGTAAAAAAAAGTTTTGATAAAAGTGTTTTAATTAAAGTTTAATGTTAGTTTATGCAATAAATAAATACATAAATAAAATAGAATTTTTACAGACGAAATTCGAGAAAAAATGAAACAGAATCCATGCATTAAAATATAATTATTTTAAGATGCAACTTTCAACTTTTAGGTCCCTCAATGTGAATTCGACTAATAAGAAATAAAGATTAATTGTTTGAAAATTATAGTTTTATAATAAAATGATATTTTGTTTCAGATATAATGCTTTCTCTTCAGATATGATCTGTTTCTTTTTAACTTATACCGAAGAATCGAAAAAGTTTTACTCAATAACGTTACAATATTATTAAATATTTTCGTACCAACTGATAATGTCTATTATTAAGAAAAAAATGCAGAATGTTTTTCTTGCTATATAAATACATCTGTTACGCATTTATAAGTTAATTTATATATCTGTCAAGGGAAAACACCCAAATGAATTTCAAAAACACTTCATTTATTATCTGTGTAATTTAATTTACTATATTTATCAAAGGATGAAAAAGAAAAAAATTCTTTCATTATATACTTAGCATTTTTTTAAATAATCATTGATAACAGCGATGATGTGATGATAATGCTAATATGTTACAATTAAATGTAACTAAAATGCATTATGCATTAAAGATTTAATTAATATTTAACATTAATTTCTTTTCCATATCTAACTTTTCTTCGCTTTTAATTATACGCTATTTCAAAATTGATATTTCTACACAAACACTTAGAGATTTTGTTTTAAATATAAAGATCATTTAGTATGAAGTACAATTACACAGTATTAATTTATTTTTCTGGGTAAACAACTATATTGAAATATTAACGAGCTACGACCTTTTAATATACTTAATTTTAAGAAAAACGAATGTCCTTATATAATGAAAATTAGTTTCAGTATGTTATGAAGCTTATAAATATTTTAAGATCATCGCTGTGGAAATTGTTTTGATAAAAGTGTTTTAATTAAAGTTTAATGTTAGTAAAAAAAATAGAATTTTTGCATACGTAATTAAATACGTAATTAAAATTGCATGAGTAAAGGAAGCGGTACCTATGCATTTTATAAAATATAATTATTTTAAGCTGCACCTTTTAACTTTTAGGCAATTGAATCAGAATTCGTCAAACAACAAAGAAAGATTAATTGTAGGGGAGAGGGGGGTTAGTGTGGACAGAAAAATTTAATTTAATTTTATAAAATTGTATGAGCATTTTTAAAATTTTGTAACCCTTTCAAATTGAAGAATGATATTTTCTGTTTATTAATATACAGGAGAGATGATGATAAATACAGTTAAACAATAAGAAAATTGGCAGTTTTTAACATTGATCCATGTGGACACACTAACCTCTTGTAGGGGTTAGTGTGGACAAAACCCAAATATGTTAGGGGATAGAGTGGACAGGTAATTTTTTCAAAAATATTCCTTATTATCTAAACTTCTAAGTTTAAATTACAGTCTAAAGGGTTTATGGAGAAAGAAGTAACACCAATAATCACAAGTTGTGTGATTTTTTTTCTATTATTTTCCATTTTTAATTAGGGAATTATTTTTCATATCAAGAAAAGTAAAATGATGTGCTGGATCTTTTTTTTGCAGAAATACAACATCATAGACACTAAAACCATTTACACTTTCCACTCTGCCTACAAAATATACAATATTGCAACATCTAACAGTTGGTGACGATGGGATTCGTTTATAATAATGTAACAGTTGAAATTTCTCATGCTTCTAACCAATATAGAAAAAAATGCATATTCTATTTTATTGACTTAATTTAAAATTAAGGCTAAATCAATCCTCTAAAAATGCAAAATTGGTGAATTTGAAAGAAAAAAAATAGCAAAAGAAAATATTTCAAATTTCTGCTTGAAATGATTTGATGAAAATTTCAATACATATCGTTATTTATATGGAAAATAGTCTTATTTGGTGTTTAATATAGTAATTACATTTGAAAGCTAACATATTTTCTGTAAATCTTTACATTATAATAAATTTACTACTTAAAATGCAAATTATGCAGTACAATACGCTGTCTACATTAACCCCTAGTAGTGTGTCTACACTAACCCCATGTTAACATTATGAAGTTCTTCAGTTATAACTCATTTAACCAATTTAATATCTCAATGAAGGTTATAGAAATAAAGAAGACAAATCACACTTGTCTTATAGCAACTTGTTTATTGGATTCTAAATTTAAATTCTTTGTGCTGCAAAAATGAAACAGAAATCTTATTTTTACTTTTTATGCATGAAATTAAACTTATTGCAACTATTCAAAAACTTTTTAACCCTTTGCAACTAAATTTTTGCTTAATATGTAGTACATTGTTGTCAGTTTGTGTAAATTTTTCAGTAATTTTTTCTACATTATTTAAATTGTTATTTTGAATGTCTACACTAACCTCTTGTCCACACTAACCCCCTCTCCCCTATGTGAAAACTGAGACAAGTTCAGAATATTTATAAACTTGCTAAAACAGTGTACGATGGGATTCAATACAAAAGATTACAAATGTACATAGCACTCAAATGCATGACGTTTAAACATCAAAAACGATGTTACGAATTTTTACGGCAGTTTCAATTAAAACACTTGGCTATTTTCAAGGGATACTAAGGAGACTGCATTCTTAGTATCCTTATAAAATGCTCAAGTGTTTTGGTTAAAACGTCGGGAAAATTTGTAACATCTTTTATAATATTTAAACGTGGCAACATCCTTAGTATCCCTTGAAAATGGAGAAGTGTTTTGGTTGAAACCGTTGGTAAAATTTGTAAAATCATTTTTAATGTTTAAACGTGCTGCTTCTGTAGTACCTCTTGAAAATGGCCAAGTGTTTCGGTTGAAACCACCGGAAAAAATTGTAACATCGTTTTTAATGGTTAAAAGTTGCTACCTCCTTAGTATCCGTTGAAAATGGCCAAGTGTTTTGGTTGAAACCGTCGGGAAAATTTGTGACATCGTTTTTAATGTTTAAACGTCGTGCATTTGAATGTCATGTAAGATTTTAAACTTTTTGTATTGCATCTTATTGTACACTGTTTTAGCAAATTTGTAAATATTCTGAGCTTGTCTCAGTTTTTATACAGTAAATGACAGTGTAAAGCCCACGTTTAAATATTAAAGATTAATTGTTTGAATAGTCAATAGAAAATTTTTAGTTAAAATTATATGAAAGTCTATTATGAAATCTTTATTTATAATTTTTTTAGTAAATTTAAGACATTTTCTACGAAAATATTTATTATAGCTTATCTAATTTCCTTTTTTTTCAAAGCTACAATAAAAACTTCAATAGCTTATAAATATTCCGTTAGAACTGAATAATAAGTGCAGTATTGAAATGCAGATATCGTGTAGTACCTTAATTTAGGGCGGAAAGGCGGGGGGTGATAGAAATGGAGAAATTACGGTCATCAATGTAAAAAAAAAAAAAAAAAAAAAAAAAAAAAAAAAAACTATAGTCGTTGAGTGCTACCGTAATACTTATGCATCATGGATATGCATAATATAAAATATAAAAATAAAACATGTGTAAACTATTTATAAAGTGCATCACAAATCCGAAATAAAATTTAAACTTATATTTAAATATTTTTAATAGATAGTAATGCTCTATTAAGGAATTGCTGATAGACCAATTTAGACAAATTATATCAAACGCCAAACTATTGAAATAGTACTGAATTGTGTAGAAGAAACACCCTTATAACTTTAAAAATGATAATCCCATTGACTAACAGTTTACTGCGCGCCGGTTGCGTCTGATTAACAGTTACATTAACGCGTCTTAATTAAGGAGTTATTTTTCAAGGCAAGACCAGGTAAATTCGGAATGACGAAAGTCGAGGAGACATAAATCAGCGTATTACTATATTAAAAAAATAAATAAATAAATAAACACCCGTAAAAGAAAAAAAAAAGCTATACTCTTTGGCTAGAAGGTACAGAGAGCAGTGTTTCCGAAACTTTTTCAAACCACACCTCATCGAAGCATCTGTAAAATTACGATGTCCCCCCCCCCCTTCCCCACTCTGTAACATACATCTCTGATTATTTAAAAGATAAACTCTATTCCCATGAAATAAGCTTCGCAGAACCTTCACAACAAATACAGTCGAACCTCGTTAACATGAACCTCAAGGGGAATCAAAATTTTGTTCATGTTATCAGTATCAATTCTTTGTATTCGTTTTTATAGGAGACTGCGGAAACAATTCATGTTAAAATTAATTCATGTTAAGCGTGTTCATGTTAACGAGGTTTGACTGTATTCACATTTTTAACTTCAGAAAGAGATTAATTTTATGTCACACATTTATTTTTAACATAATTCTAAAAATGTAATAAGGTTATATATTTTTGTATTTATGCTTCACCTCCCCCCCCCCCCCCCAAAAAAAAAAAAAAAAATAGTTGTTCTTTTTTTAATTTACCTCAGTGCCAAATAAATATGTTATATGGTCAGCATTTTCATCTTCACAAAACGCTTAAAGAGGCTCTTAAGCATTAAAACTGATAATATGGAATCATGTTAGTATGTTATTAAAAGCTGATGGAAAAGCTTTGGACAAGATTTCTTATGTGTTAAAAATACAACATCCAAGAAACATTCAATATTCTCATCTTTATCAATTTTAAGTGCTATTGATCCCCATAAAAGTACATTTCTCTGTTCCTCTTTGTCATTTCTTTTAATTGACCAGATGTCAATTAAGCATGACATCTAAAGTAAGTAATGAAAGTAAGGATGTACAATTATCTGGTTCTAGAATTTAAAATGCACGTGTTAAAGAATTATTTATTGTGTAGCACGGCCGGCAGTTCAGCCACGGCTAATTACAATTTATAAATATCGTTTCTGATACTGTTTAAGATTTGTAAGTTTTATAAAGTTGGTTATACCTCGATAAGATTATTTAAAGTATCTTTTAGGTTAAATATGTTCAAAGCGGTTGGATTCAGATATTGTTTTAAATAATTTGCGGTGTAAAAATTTCTTCATAAGACACATATCATAGGGAATAGAAATACAAGACTCATTCAATATATAATTTAAAAAGTTTCGAAAAATGTAAAATACATTAATAACCAAAGCAGTTAGAGAGATTTTTATTTATGAAGAAAAGAAAAAAAAAACCCCAAGAAAAAAGAAGGTAATATTGAAAAAAAAAAATCGATAGTTCTTCTGGTACGAATTCTATTTTTTTACTTTGATCAGGGACTTTTTAAAATTCAACAAAATCTTACCTTTCGTATTTTCTTTTTTTTAAAATTTGCATGTATAACTTTTATTCTTAATCTACAACAACACTTTTACAAAGACAAAGACAGGAAATACAAGTATGTATAAATTTGAAATTGCCTCCCCCTAAAATGTGAAATTGCCCCAGGTGAGGCGTACGACCCACGTTGAAACCATTGGATTAAGGAGATTCGCTACTGTTTAACTTCAGAAACAGTGACAGTGAGTATAAGGTACTTTTAAAAAAAATACAATAGGCATACCGCGTATAACTATTATGTTTTTTTAATATTCTGTATATACTTTACTACAGCTCATATTCAAAATATTAGAATACTTGAGAAAAAGTAATAAGAAAAAATTATTTGTCATTTATTTATTTTTTATACTAAGTAAATGCAATTAAATTTCTTATAAATTAAATCTGGAATGTTTAGATAAGATTTTAACATTTATAAAATATAAAATACAGCACAATAAATTAGGTATACAGCTTCCTTAAACACACCAGAATATTAGAATAAAATTTAGATTGATTCAAAATATTAGAATATTTTATTTTACGCAACAATATTACCTTATGAATATGAAGTAAATGGTAGTTAATATTTTGTAGCATCCCCTTTAGCTTTCATAACAGCGTACAATCGATCTTGCATACTATATACAAGGTGTTTACAAACATTTCTATCAATATTAACCCAAATAGACTTTATACGTGACACTAACTCAGTTTTACTTGAAGGAGGATTTTCTTGAGGTTTTTCTTCATTATACACCATAAGTTTTCGATGGGATTAAGATCTGGTGAATTTGGTGGCCAAGGAAGTACCTTAATGTTGCTTTGGCGGAACCAATTCTTAGTTGACACCGAGGTATGCGGGGACGCTAAATCTTGTTGAAAGATGAAATCATCTTCAAATAAATCTTCTGATGATGGAATCATGTAATATTCTAAAATTTCTTGATATATCAGAGAGTTAACCTTTCCGTAGACGATGCATAACTTTCCAGGTCCTTCTGCACTCATACAACCCCAAACCATGACACTAGCAGCAAATTTTACGGAACGTTTAAGGCATTCTTTATCAAATGCTTCTTGCTTCATTCTCCAAACTCGAATACCTTGATTACCATATGAAACACAAAACATACTTTCATCACTAAATAATATATTTTTCCAATCTTCATTGCTCCATAAACGTCTTGATTTACACCAATTCAATCTTATACGCTTTTGTCTTGCAGTCATGAGAGGTTTTGTTTTCGGTACACGAGATTCAAATTTAAATTTATGGAGACGTCTTAATGTTGTCGATGTAGAAACTTCAACTCCTTCTTCTTTCCATTTTCGGTGCAAGAATCGCACACTTTTAAAACGGTTTTTCTTAACTATTCGCTTCAGTTTCCTGTCATCTCTAGCAGATGTTTTTGGTTTTCGGCCACCATTTCGGCGATTATTTTGAAATTTTCCAATTTTTGAATATTGTGTTAGTATTTTACTAACGCTCGATTGCGAACAATGTAAATAATTCGCTATAAAACATTGATTTTTACCGTGCCGATACAAATCAACCATACGAAGTTTAGTAGATTCAGGAATATCACTCACACGGCCCATTTTAAGACGAAAAAGAAACAAACTGCAAAAAAGAATACTGATTTTAAATAAAATAGTCTGAATTTAATCAATGATGCCACCAGTCAAGAATTGGTAATAATTAAAGGAGAATTAATGTGAAATATTCTAATATTTTGAACCACTTGAATAAATATTCTAATATTTTGACTTTTCAAAATAATTTTTTTTGCAATTAATCTTTTCAAAAATGATATTAAATTTAAGATAACAAGTAAGTTTAATCAACAATAAGTTTTTAATAAAAATATCGTTTGCATATTTTCATTAAAAGACATTGAATTACCAAACGATATTTTCAATTTCTAAAAAAAAGGTAATTATTCTAATATTTTGAATATGAGCTGTACACTTCTGTTCATAATTTACAAAGCTTTTAAAAGATAGGAGAAATTTTTTTATTTAAGCATCTACCTTCCCTGAAAGATTATCAACCTAACCGAATACTTAATTAAAGAACTGAAAATCAACAATAGCGTACGAATTGAGAAAAGTAAATAGTTTATGGGTTAATAAAGATTTACTAAACTAAAATCCTCACACAAATCTGAAAAAAACATAATGTAGATTTAACCTTTTACATTATGTTTTTAATCTGCAAAGAGTACAAAGGATTAATCAGCAATCTATTATGAAAAAAAGAATCTTTATAATTAGAATTTGGAGATTAAGACTTTATGGATTTAATAATTTTTTTTTTCACTATAATCTACAATTTTTAAAGAAATTGAAGGAAAAATGACATTGTTGATACTTAAAGCGTAGAGAAAGCTGTATTTTAATACCTAAACTTTCAAAAATAATGCTGACGCCAATTATTAAGTTAAAGCTTACGAAATGAAGTCGTTTAAGCACTTAAAAGTCCACACGAGTCACTCAAAGAGACGCCAATGATAATGTTGATTCTATGGGAGCGTTATTTTCAAATATCTTGCTCAAATTTTAATATTTTTACATGATATTTTTTTTTTGCATTGGATAGCTGAGGACGATCTACAGCCGGGCTAGTTTTTACCTTTTCGATTTTGGTTATATATTTTTCATAATATGATAGTATGAATTTCAGAACCGGCTCCGAAATGTAAAGTATTTTTTAAAGAAAAAACTGAAACCAAAATCAAAAAAAGGAGAAGCTATACCGGTTTTAGATCATCCTCAGCTATCCTATGCAAAAAAGATCAAGTAAAAATATTAGAATTTGAGCGAAATATGTGAAAATAACGCCCCCATTGATTTAATATTATCATCCGAGTCTCTTTGAATGACTAATGTGGGCTCTTAATCTGAAAAAAAAAACCCCTACTAATTTTATTCAATGGAAAATATTTCTACCTCTTTTCTACAAAAAACATTTTTCTGACAGTGGACTCTCTCTATCTGAACACTCTCTAATCTGAACACCACAGTATTACAAACGCATTTCGATGGTCCCGGCGAACCTCCATAGACTTAACATTAGATAAACTCTCTGTATTCTGAACACCCCGCTATTATGAACGCTATTTTCGATCCCTATTTTTACTCATCTCTCTGTAAAATGAACATGTGTTTGGAATCGGAATTCAGGAAATTCTCGCATCATGGAAATTCAGCGAAATTTGTTGCAGAAGAATAAAAAGGTTTAACGAACTCAAATAATTATAGAATTTCGGAATATAAAATGGGAAACAAGATCATAAACATTAATGTTCGGAAGATTTTTTGTCAAATGAGAACAAAGAATCATCCTGTCACTGGACTCCTACTTCGGATTTTTTAGAAAAGCAGAAAATTGCAGAATTAAAGGCATCGGAAGGATTGTTGACTCATTTCAAAATTTCGAACATCGAATTCAAAATAATCAGTGGTGAAGCAGCAGATGTAAATATCAACACTGTAGAAGAATAGAAAATAAAACTTCTGAACATAACAAAGGATTTCGATACAGCAAACATTTTCAATGCTGACGAAACCGACCTGTTTTTCGACCTGTTCTTCCAAACAAAACTCAAGCAAAAGGAAGTGAAAATTGCATAGTTGGGAAAATGTCAAAAGAAAGATTTGCCATTATGCTCTGTACCAATTTGATGGATGAGAAGCTCAAATCACTTGTAATCAGAAAACGTTTAAAAGATGTGAAGATCACATCATTGCCTATACACTATAAACCAAATCGGAAAGTGTAAATGATATCCACAATTTTCTCATGGTGGTTCGAGAGAATTAACGAGATAATGAAGAGGGAAAGGAAGAAAAAAAATATTGTTGTTATTAATATCCCAGATCGCTTACAAATATGCAGCTGAGGAACATAACCTAGAATTTCCTGTTACGAAACTCTACTTCTATAATAGAACCACTGGATTAAAGCGTAATCAAGACCATTAAAGCTTACTACCAAATCCATTTTCTGAAGAAATTATCAATGGTGATGGAGGCGGCAAATTCGGCAGAAGAAGGTCAACGTCATGGATGCTGTCTATTGGATATCGATGGCATAAAATGAAACAACCTCCTACACCATTCAAATATGCTTCTATAAAGTTGGATACCTATGTGAGAATGAGCAAACAAGAATAGAGGACCAAGAAGCAACAGCTTTGAGTGACTTGGGATCAATTCTTCAGAAACTTCATACTGAAACAGAACTTGGAGCTTATCTCGAAACCGATGAAATGCTCATCGTTTTCAAGAACAACATTGTTGAAGAGGAAGAGGAACGTGAAGGAGAAGCAGAACCAGAAGAGACAGACGAAATAAGACGAACGATGATTACATTCAAGCAATATGACTAAGAGACTCATTCAAGACCTCTTGAACTATGTGTCTGAACATCACCTCAAAGCTTTTCCACTTCTTAAACATTCAGATAACATGTACATTGCATGAGTATATGCAATGCAAAAACAGACTAAAATTATTCGTTTAAGTTATATACTGATTATGTTTTCAAGAGGTGTATTGTAATGTAAATGTATGTTTTGTTAGAAATTTTTAATAAAAAATGGGATAGTACGGTACAAAACTGACTAAATTTAATTTGGCATTGCACAATGGTATGACTAACCATGCTAAATATTTTATATCGACTGTAAATTCAATACATAATAGTAGTAGTAATGCATTTCCGATTCTCCCTCTATACTGAACATCTCCATAATTTGAACATTTTTGGTCAGTCCCATGAGTGTTTGGAATAGAGAGAGTAAACTGTATTTAATTAGTATTTTCATTTTACCTCTCCATAAAATGCATCACGAGAATTAACGGGTGAAATGATAATATAAAAACATATAATCCAAGAGCCGACTGCATAAAAACCGAAGGTATCGAACACACACACACACACACAAAAGGAGAGTAAGTAATAGGGGAATCTAATGATCCATATCTGCCGGAAGGGAAGTGGTGCATAAGAAACAAATTAATACCACTAGTGGTTTACTCGTACACTAAAAAAAATTAAGTACTCAAAAATGAGTAAGTCATATATATGAATCTCATATCGAATTCAGTATGTTTGGATCAAAAATGAACACATTGCTTTTTCAATTTTGAAACAGCATACGTTATCAAATCCAAACAAACGACAATTTTGTACCCATGATTGGTTTATCTCATTCATAGAAGTATAAAAGATGCCTATTAATGTAAATATCAAATTACGCACAGTATTTTAAAATAATTTTAAAGTATGCTTGCAAATAATGCTATTGTCATAAAAATGTTCACTGTAAAAAAAAAATGTAAATTTACGGGCATTTACCGTAATATTTGACGGTAGTTGTCCGTTTTTGAAGCTTAACGGTACACTTCCGTAAATTTACGTTGCGGAAACATAAATTCGGAGTACTAATATGTTTTTACGGGCAACGCCCGTTTTTTTATGCAGGATGTTCAAATCTGCTGCCTAGCCATTTTTTTTACGGACAAATACCTTTGAATAAAGGTCTTTCGATGACGTCATAACAGAACGTTTTATTTTGTTTGTTGAAAATATTATTATTATTTAATTAAATTATTGTCTGGTTTAAATTATCGCATAAAATTATCGTCTGGTTTTAATATGCTATTGTTTTGGTAAATTTATCGAAAAATTAATCGGTGGTGGCACTCCAAAAATTTTCTTATCTCATATATGTAAATACTTCCTGAAAAGTGCAGTATAACAGCGCCACCGGTTATGTGATTTACACCAAAATCTAATCATTAACAACTTACGTGAACTCCTAACTGCATCTGAAGTTTGCTGAAAATCCGTGCATTAGTTTCTGAGATAGCGCTATTACTGAATCTGAAATAAGTTCTGCATAATAGTGCCACTTGCAGGGTGATATACACAAAAAACTAATCAGGACTAATTTTAATAAGGGGTTAAAACTGAATCTGAAGTTTGATAAAAATTCATGTATTATTTCTTGCGATATAGCTATTGCGAAATCGTGAAAAATGCATCATCCCAGGTAAGCATGGTAGCACAGCAGTATCGACTCGATATTGCCCAATATCGGACAACTTTGGCGTGCATCGGCAAAGACAGGTTACCTTTTACCTGGGATGTTAGTGGAGGGTATACGGGGGTATACGCCGTATACCCTCTGGACTTTTTTAAGGAACACCATATACTCTCTGCTTCTCAAGAAAACTATAGTATATACATTTTAGGGTATACCATACCCTATATTTTGAGCGTATACTCTCTGGATTTTTTGCCATTACACCACTGCCTTTTACCGACATTAGCCAATATTGATCGATGTTCGGCGATATTGGATCTAAAATATAAAAACTTGTGAAGTTTTTAATATTTAAAATTTTAATTTATGTGTTGTACATTTTTGAAAAAATGGAAGGTAGGAATACATTTTTATAACATCTTAAATTCTGTAAATTTACGTAGAAAAAGTCTATTTCTCAATATCGGTCTATATCGGCCATGACCAATTCCAATATTAGCCAATCTTGGCCTCTATTGGCAAAGACCGATTTTATTTTACCGATATTGGTCAATATTGGTCGATGTTGACCAATGCTGGATCTGAAATATTGAAACTTATGGAAACTTAAGAATTTAAATTTTTTTAATTATATATACTTTTTTGGGAAGAGGTCTTTTTTATTGCATGGCCAAATCGGGACTTTGCCTATGAGCCCTGGACTTCAAGGGGCCCTCTCCATATATTAATTTCCAAAATATTTATCATTTCCCCCAATTCCAACTCTGAAAATTTTCAAATACAAAATACAAATTTAATTTTTAAAAAACTTGCCTAACTTTCTGAAAAACAAATTTCATTTTGAACTCACAGAGCTCAATGCTTTCGCAAAGCTAATTTCAACCACTATTAATAAAGAAATAATATTTTTACTGTAATATATCGTATTAACGATGAACTTAAATCATATCAAAATTTTAGTGATTGAAAATAATCAATATGTGTAGTACAACTTAAAAAGATGCTAAACTAAAGAAAGTAACTTGGTAAACTCTCATTTTTATGTTAGAATATTTAGCTGAAGTTATTAAATTCATCTTAAAGTAATATAACAAGTTCCTAAAGTTATATAAAAGAATCTTGTTCTATACTAAGGGGAAAAAAAAAAGAGTATTTTTATTAATTAAAATACTTAATCCCAGCTAAGAGTTTTCTTCGATAAATCCAAAGTGCGGTTTTCTGTGCAATCGGGCAGACAAATATTCAACCAATCAGAGACAAGCATCCTTTTCAACATTTCAACCCAAAACAAAACATGGCGGTCTGTCGCGTGGAACAACGTCTCTCGTCTGTTTGAAGCACCTGTCTTACGTTAATTCTCATTTAAAACAGGTAAGCGCTTTTATAATTTATATTCTAAATTGATTTTGAAGTATTGCTTTCTGTTTAAGTTATTTATATTCTTGTGTAGCATGTATTTTCTGTTCGAATTGTGTTTATGATACATTGACAATGTTACATTGGCTTACAAACGTTTGAAGTATATTCTTTAAATGTGTATTATCATTTTCATACAGTATCATTTTCATACATCCAACTAGTTTTTTTTACAACAAACAGTTTTTCATCTACCTTTGATTATAAACCATCTGTTTTTGATTAATCAAATTATTATTTATTAATGATGCAACAATTGAACTCTCTTCCAGTATAGCACATAATTAGCATTCGCCACGCCACTTGCCGAAATGGATTTCCCCCTACTTCTATCACTTTTCAAAAATTTGTTGTTAATTTCAGATAGGGATGTACTGAATATGCGGTTTTCGGCCTACACGGCCATATTACCGAATATTCGGTTACCTTTCGGTTAGGCTGAATATCAAACTATTCGGTTTGGCCGAATATCAAAGTATTCGGCCGAATCCAATACTTAATAAAGCCTTTTCACAATTTCTACTTTTAACTGTCAATTTATTAATATATTTAAGATAATTAGAAATAAAAACATATTTAAATAATATAGAATGTTTTTACATTATTTATTTGTTGTTTGTAAAGTCTAACTTAAGAAAATTAACCATGAGAAGGATTAAAATTATGATTTATTAGGATTCTTCCTAGGAATAAATGATGCGAGTGCAGATGCAAGTTCCTAAATTCTATTTAGTAAATAATCTGTTTCTTGCTTTTCCCAAAAGACCTTAAACAAACAGGAAAGGAAAACTTTTGAGATTAGTAATTGCTATCAAGGTAGACAATTTTTTGTTTATGAAACCATAATCGTAATCAACTTATTGAATCATAAATGCATTGTATTTCATCTCACTCTAGGTCAAACTTGTGTTTTCGTTTGCTGCATTAACAATAAATAAGATACCATATTTTCAACTCACATACTCACATGCTTTGATTTCTGTAAAATATGATATGATGGGAAGGATGGAAAATGCCACTATTCATAAGAAAAGGACTATGAACTAGACATTCCTTTATTCAGAATTAAGTTGAAAGTATTTACAGTGGCAATTAAAAGTTTCAGGCCAGCAAAAAATTTTCAGTTAATTTGTAAATATACCCATATGAAGAGGAATCTCAAAGTAATACTTATACATTATATTGACATATTAGTTAGGAACTTACTTATAGAAGAATAGATATCAATAAATTTTATTGACAAAATTAAATATAAAAGAAAACGCATGTTCTCAAAAGTTTCCAGCCACTTATCATTCTTTAGTTTTTTTCTATGCATAAAGTATTTTTTGGTTGTGTTTATGAATGAATCAACATGTATAGCATAGTTTGAATTCAAATTTGAAAAGTTCAACAATTACCTATTATTCATAAATGAGTGATCTTAGTTTGTCGCTAAAAGAACAATCTTCTCGAGATATTGCGGCTAAGTTATCGATTGCTAAAATCGACTGTAAACAATATTTACAAAATTAAATAAAGATGGTTATGGCTTTCAGAACTTTCAGAGGTCCGGGAGACCCCGAAAAATTGCTATTCCTGCAGACAGAATTACCAGGAGAAAAACCATTGATAATCTGCATGAAAATTCCGTTGCAATATATTGTGATTTACGGAATGAAAATATTGCTGAAATAAGTTAGTCTACCATGTAATGATGCTGATGTGATACAGAACTTTATGGAATAGTCTGTGTTAAAAAATTTTCATAGGTAAAAAAAATACTGACGTACCCTACTTTCATTTTCCAAGGAACACAAAGTCTAGTCAAGTGAAAACTAGAAAAAAGTTCTATTTTTCCATCAATCGAATTTGAAACAGTTTTGGAAGTGATGACAGACACAACGTCCGATGACCTAACAGCAAAAGATATGATTCAACCTATGTTATTCGTACAATGAAGCATGGCGGAGGACACGTTATGCCGTGGGGAGTATTTCCTTCAAAAAGTGACAGTCCGTTATTTGAAATCCACAGCCAGGTGAATTATACAATGTATAAGGATATCTTGCTAGCCAATTTTCTGCCTTATTAGATAAAAAATTTGATCGCATCTATTTTTCTTAAAATGATAACGACGTAAATAATGTTTGCAATCCTTGATAAGCAATGGTTTTCGCACAAAAAATTTCGTTTTTGAAATGATCAGCCCAAGCGCCCAGCATGAATCCAATAGAAAATCTTTGAAAAGAAGATGACAAAAGTCTGCGGAACTATAAATATTCCAACTCAGCCAAAATTTCACCAAAATTGCAAGAAATGTGGGAAAAACTTACCATAGACGATCTTTAACCGTTGATTGTATGAATGTCACGTTGCTGCGCCGCAGTACTTATTGCTAAAGCTATAATAAAATAGTAGTGCGATAAAATACTAATAAGGTGATCGTAAATGTTGTTGATCACTGTAATTTTCTATTACAATACCATTTTTTTACAAACTTGTGAAGGTGGCCGGAAACTTTTGAGAACATTCATTTTCCTTTATACTTAATTTTGTCAGTTAAATTTATTGATATTTACATGTTCTTCTATAAGTAAGTTCCTAACTATTATGTCAATAAAATGTAAAAATATCACTTTGAGATTTCTCTTCATATGGGTATATTTACAAATTAATTGAAAAAGTTTTGCTGGCCGGAAACTTTTGACCGCCACTGTATACTTTATATTGAAAAAAAATCTGCCTTGAGTTATTTAAAAAGAACAAATATGAGACTGTACAGTTTTTCTTCAACTATTTTTTCATTATTTCTCTTTGATTTCAAAATGTTTGTTTCAATTCGTTGAAGAAATGAATTTTAAAATTTTACTAATTGAAAAAGTCTCATAATTATTAGGGGTGGGACGAATATTCGGCCACTATTCGGCCCTTTTGCCGAAAATTCGGTTGGCCGAATATTGAAGGCTTTTTCACCGAATACTTCGACCGAATACCATTAGCCGAATATTGCTAAAATCTCGCCGAATAGTGAAAGATATCTTGCCAAATAAATTTAGGATTTAAAGAATTTCATTTTTTGCAACTTTTTTTCTCTAATCCAAATTGGCTACTTCATTCATGAAGTCATTCTTATTCTTACTTAGAAAATATACAGTTATTCAGATACTAAAAAATATACAGCCTTTCTGTATTTCCTATAAAAGTTAGTGATATTTTAGAAAATGCAGCCTAAGTTGGAGATTTAATTATACAGGAAATGTCTTCATTAGAGAATGATACATTACAATTCAAGATATAAAAGCACTTATAGAAAAAAAAAAAAAAAAAAAAAAAACACTGCCTTATTCTAAAACACTCTAATATTTATTAATGTCTGCAAATTCCATGCACATATAAAAAGGCTTTTATGAATTTCATAACTTATTTTCTATAAAGTAGGAAATAAAAAAATTCATTCACTAGATGTATTAACGAAGATTTATTTTTTAAATTAAACATCAAATATCACTATTCCAAATACAGCGGTACATCTGAAAACAGAACTGATGTCAAACAAGATATGCTTAGATGACACAACTTGTTTTATGAAGATGATTTTATAAATATTTAAACATAAATTCTAAATACTGAACAAAGTATTTTTTTTATTCTGTAGTTTCCCCTTTTAAATAATTATTTGCCTGATTACTGACTTAAATATGTAACATTATTATGTATATATCTTTAATTTACATCTCCCTTCATTTATGTTGTTATCAATTTCTGTTTATCCTTTTAATGCTTGTTGAATAAGTGAACTATTGAAGTTGAATATTGTATGCACCGATTCAAATGTCAAAGATTTTGTTAACATATGCATTCTACTTTAAGCATAACCTTTTGCTTTAACATAATTTGTAATTTATAGCTTGGCAACTGATTTCAGAACAGTCTCATTCTTAGAAATTTGCTTATCATTAGGGACGCAAACTCTAAATGATCAAATTTACTTCATTAAAGGTTATTTCAGAAAATATCTCCTTGTGAGTTCTGAGAGAAAGAGATTAAGAATATTATTAATTTTGGATGGAAGAAAGGATAAAAGTATCATTTGATAATAAAACTGAACTACATTCCTCATATTTTAAAGGAAATACCTTACCATCCTGACTTGCTGAAAATCAATTTGATGTACATTAGCATAAAAGAATATGATGCAATTTCATAATTTTTTGAGTTAAAATGAGTTTTACAAGTTTAAAAATACATCTAAAAGCCCAATTAAGAGTAATAATTATTAATGAGCTCCTGTTTTTAAAATTATATGTAATCAAAATTTATTTCCTTTATTGAAAAAAAAGTTGGTATTCGGCCTAAATTTTGGCCGAATATTCGGTATTCGGCCAAATCACTATTCGTCCCATCCCTAATAATTATGCTTCTTAATTAAAAAAAGGCATATTTTTTTAATACTGAATGTTTTTATAAAAAACTCTTGTTTATCAAAATGTAAGTTTCTCTTATTAAACATTATGTAAAATTGTTTTAAAAAGTAACATTTTAATACCTTTAAACTTTGAAACATAAAAAGTACAGTCGAATCTCTGTATAATGAAACTCCATACATCGAATTTCTCTATATAACGAATTTTTAGTTGGAACGGTCCCCTTTTCGCATGATTACATTAAAAACAGTCTTTAGCGAAATATCTATCTCCGTATAACGAATTTTTTCATAAATTGATCTTAATTTATTCAGTTTTAAAAAGCTTCATATGGTATCAATTTTCCATCACTTACTTTTGATTTATCGTCAGTGCTGAGTTTTTTTTTTTTTATATTACTTCTCTCCTTGTTCTTTAAATGCAACAAATTCATCCCACCTACCACACACCTTTCCACATCCTTCTCGAAACAGAGTCAATTGGATTGATACACGTAAGAGAGGAATCAATGAAAAGCACATAAGGGAGGCCTTCAAATGGAGGAAAATGTTAACGACAATTTTTCATTCCTTGCTAAAAGTTTTTTTTATTGGAGAGCGTAACAATTTTAAAATCAAAAACAAGAAAAAATTACAGATTTCTTCGTCTGAAATTAATGCAAGTCTTCCTCATTTGATTTTCATTAAGTTTTTAAATAAATGTCTGTTCTCTTTTTTGAAACAACTTAAATAATTAAGAAATAAAATGTTAGGTTAATATTTACTTTTAAATATTTCAAATACTTAATTCAAAAGATTAATTTCTCTATATGAAAATGTTTTTACTGGAACGGTTGATTTCGTTATATAGAGACTCGACTGTATTTGAAAAGCCAAATATTAGGTATTCGGCCGAATAGTTACTATTTGGATGGCTGAATGTTCGGTATTCGACCAAAATGACTATTGGGTGCATCCCTAACTTCAGTTTTTTTTTTTTTTTTTTTTTTTTTCCCTTCAGAATCACCTGTGATGTACAATCCTATTGAATGGTAAGTAACAGAAATAGGAAATAACATTGTTCTTAGCTTGAAAAAACACAATTTTGTATGGAGCATTTGTAACTTTGTTACTGGCCAGTAGTTGAAAAAAATAGCCAGTTAGAAAAATTAGTGTACTGGCCAATGACCATTGGCTAAAAATGTTAATTTTGACCTATATCTTCCACCAAAAAAAAAAAGCACAAGTATCCTATACCTAAATTTAGTTTTCATGCTGTCCATGTAGCGAATTGATTATTATCTTTATTACTGTCTGGCCCATATGACAGTGCCTGCATCTTGATTGAATTAGTGTAATTTTACATTTAAAAAAGAAAATTCTTCAAAAACAAACCTATGATTGATGACCTCACGGATTTTGGTAGTGCATTTCCTTGTGTTCTCTCCAACATTGTTTAGGCCTCGATAAAATTTGCATGTTTTCAAATTTTATGAAAGAAATCTTTCAAAATGAACTTTATTTTTATTGTTATTAATAATAAATAGAAATTAGCTTTTTATTTTTAACAATTTCAGTTTTAAGCATTTACATTCATTTTTTCTTGCTCAATATGATAACTAGTCCTCTTGTCCCTGTCCCCCCCCTTTTATTAAAAATATGTGAAAAAATTGTATATAAACTTACTTTTTTGATATAAAATTTGTTTAATATTTTCATTTTATATTAAGTATACTTTATTTTCAGTAAATGGTGTTGGTGGTAGCGAAAAATAATTGGTTTGTGTAAGTAAAAATTTATGATGCTAAACCTAAAATTCTTCAAAATTGGTTTTATGAATTTTTTATTGAGCTTTTCGCTATGATAAATGAGTAATTAAATTCGACACAAAAATCATTAAATGTCAGGTGGAATGAAATTGTTATAAAAACAGCACATAGTGTGTTCAAGATTATTAGGAAATATTGTTAATTGGCAATACTGTCTTTAAGATACATAGCTGGCTTTACAGTCTACCAGCTGTAAAAAGAGCAATTGAAATCTAGGAATATTTGTAGTTGTTTATCTGTTGTGTTGAAAAAGAAAGAAAAAAAAAAAAAAAAGATTCCCAATCCCAATTATCACATGTATGATTCTATTGTATCTTTTTTTAAAAGTTAAATTTTTTCTTAATTTTCATTTTCCTTCGTCGGTTTATTGTTGGCACAGCCTTACATGAAAAAATATCTGCCATTTGTTGTAATTGATTTAACAAAGTTGATTCAATCATGCTAATTAAATAACAAATTTCTTAAGGAGAGTGAAATGAAACATGTAACAGTTTCTGAACTTCCTTGCCTTGAATTCAAAAGTATTATGTGAATTTTGTTGCTGAAATAGACTCTGTTCGCTGGGGATAAATTCTTTAAAAATCTTAACCGAGCAACAATCTGCGAAACAAAGTGGTGTTATTTTTCTTAAACAAGAAATAAGGAACTTCATTTGCATAGTGATGTAAAAATCATTAAAAAAAGTCTAATAATGTATAGCATTGTGTGAAATTTATCTTGTTTAACTCCTAATGAAATTTCATGGGTCAAAAAAAATTGCATTTCACAAATGAAATCACATAGTCTCTCACGAAAATGGTTGATTACCGAAAAATGACTATGAAATCACTCTTCACTGTAAAACATTTCTGGAAACGTTACTCCATACAATTGGTGTAAAAATGGTGGCAAATGCTGCCTCCAGTTTCATGGAGTAATTGTTTTCACATATGCAATGGTGTAATTTAAACATATATTACTGATGTAACATGACAATGTTACACTGGTTTTAACGGTTAAAATACTCGATAAAACTGGAGGCAGCAATGAACCCTGTGAAAATGCTAACAAAAATTAGCTGCTTGCTTACAAATTTGTGCAAATTTAATACACATATCGACAAAACATGTGCCCGTAATGACAGTTAATAACAATGAAAAGGTCTAATAAATAAGCATGTGAAACCAGCCATAAATGATTCAAAACTTACTAAAATTGATTATATTAGCAGAGTTAGAAGCTTTTAGCCAAACCAAATATGTCATCTGGCCTTTTTTTTTTTTTTTTTTTTTTTTTTTTTTGTAAAACACTTTAAAAAAGCCTGTTTTAATTGAAAAACGTCAGCTGTTATTTATTTGTTAAAGATGGTTTACATTAGGGGTGCACAATTTTTTGAAGAGAAGGGCCACTTTCAAATATATCTGGGTGGTTGAGGGCCACATCAATAACATGGAGAGAATTCGAGTTAGAGAAGGTGATCTGTAGCCTACAATCTGAAAAAAAAAATATGTGGTTTCAGAGGAGAGTGTATGTGTATGATTGGGGGGGGGGGGGGGTACGAAATTTGCAATTTTTACAAAGGCGATAGACAAAATTCATGATGTTCATGAAGGCGATCGACAAAATTCATGATTTTTACAAAGTCAATAGATTACAATAGAATTTGCAATTTTTACAAAGTTCGCGATTTTTAAAAAGTTGATAGATGAAATTCATGATTTTTGCAAAGCTGATAGACGAAATTCACAATTTTCCTTCGCATGATTGACGAAATTGGCGATTTATCCGAACCTGATTGACAAAACACGCGATTTTAATGCGACTGAATAACAAAATTCGCAATTTTTCCGCACCTGATTGACGAAATTCGTGATTTTTCTGCACCTAATCGACAAAATTCACGCTTTTCCAATTCGGATCGGCAAAATTCATGATTTTTCCGAAGCTAATCGACAAAATTCAGGATTTTTACGAAGCCGATCAATCAAATTTGTGATTTTTTTCAAAGCCTGTCGGCGAAATTCGTGATCTTTGCAAAGCCAATCAATGAAAATCGCGAAATTACTCTGCATGATCGATGAAATTCTCGATTTTATTCTAGTCTGATCAACGTAGTTAGCAATTTTTCTATGTGTGACCAACAAAATTTGCAAAATTCCCATCTCCGACCAAAGAAATTTGCTATTTTTCGAAATGCGATCAATAAAACTCGCAATTGTTCGGTCTTTGATCGACGAAATGTGCGCTTTTTTTGCTGTAAATTGACAAAATACACATTTTTCTTCAACCGAGTATCAATATTCGTGATTTTTGTATTAGCATTGACAAAATCTGCATTTTTTTTATGCGGCAAGATAAAACTCGTGATTTTTTTTTCTTGATAAATTGACAAAAACACGATTTTTCCGCAGCTGATCAACGAAATTTGTAATATTTCCACGCATCATCACTTAATTCGCAATTTTCCCGTGTCTTATCAACAAATTTTTTTTTTTTTTTTTTTTTTTTTTTTTTTTTTTTTGTGTGTCTGATCGACAAAGTTTGCGATTTTTTGTGCCTTATCGACAAAATTCGCTTTTTTTTTTAATGCGATAAACCGAGAAAATATGCTATTTTTCCATCCGATGATAATTTGCAATATTTTCGAGGAACAACAACATTTATGATTTTTTTCTTGCTTTATCAACGAAATGTGCGAGTTTTCGCGTCCATCTGACAAAATCTGCGATTTTTCCATCCCTGGTCGAAAAAACTTGCGATGTTTTCGTACCCAATCGGGAAAATTTGCTACTTTTTTCCCCGAGTCTCATGAGCAAAATTCGCGATTTTGCCCTCTCTGATGAGCAAAACTGATGATTTTTCCGATCCTCATCGATAAAATTTGACTTTTTCGCATTTGATCAGTAGAATTCGTGATTTTTCCGTGTCGATAAATGACATTTGTGATTCTTAAATGACGAAATTTTATATTTTCCCGCAGTAAATTGACAAAATTTAGGATTTTTTTTGTGTGACATATGTACAAAAATTGCAATTTTTCCCAGTTGTAAATTGACGAAATTCCCAGGCCACAGGTTGTGCATCCCTAGTTTACAGATATTTCATATTAAATTTGAATTAATTTATTTGTAATACACTTATAAATATTTTCTATTAAAAAATGTACATTTCTACTAAATTTTATCAAATAAATGAGTCTTTATAACTGCTGATGCATCTGTGAAGGCATTATGTCTGAAATTGAAATTATAAATATTTATAAGAATAAATTAAATTAGACTGTAATGTTGTGGTTTGGAATTCGTTGTTGCATAGCTCTATATATACCAAACATTTTAAAGATTATATGAAAGAATAACTAAATGTTACATATAAAAATGGAATTTTCCTTACATACTTCTATTTACTTTTGGAATTGACAATAGCTTATGTGTATTTAATAATTGAAATCATCTTGTTGTAATAAAACTTGTTGAATTAAAATTTTGAAAAGCTCATTGTTATTTTAAAGAATGCATACTCATACATAAACTAATGCAAAGTTATTCGTAATGCTGTTTTATTAAAAAGAATTGCTCTTTTTATTAAATGACTTTATGTGTGGCTCCAAATAAAAATTTATGAGCAATAAAATAAGACTTGTATATTAATATCCTTTAAAATTAGTTAAGTAATAAATTATGATACTAACTATACAACTATTGTCCTTTTTAATTATATAAAGTAGTAAAAAAGAAAAAAAACTGTATGTGTGTGTTTGGGGGGGGGGGGGGTAAAGTCAGTATAAACTAGAGAAAGCATTTTGTATGGTCTTTTAAAAGTTAGCTGATATATCTATAATTTTGACTGCAAATCAATACGTATTATTCCAATATTAATGTGTTCATTTTGGAGAAATTGGGTTATATTGAATTCTACCTCAATTAAGTCTCTAAAACTAACTAAAAAACACCAATTTTGGTCAATAAAAGCTGGTTAAAACAAATAAAAGCCACCGGCATGGCTTTTTTGCAATCCTGGCTATAATTGGTTCAAATGGCTATTGCCGAAAGTTTTAATACTTTAACAATTAGACAACTGTTCTATAAAATAATTTGTTACATCTTAAAATGCATTGACTTTACACACTTTAACATACTCAGTGATTTCATGAAATAATTAGGTATTTTATGAAATAACATAATTACTTTTAATGGTAACTAATACATTTTTGTAAACACCCTGTATAATACTGCATTTTTTTGCAGATGAACCAAGTAAGCCTGGCCGACTACAAGCTACTGGTTAAAAGGTTACTAATTATCTATTTCAAATGGACAGCTCCAGAATATGATGGAGATGCTTCTATCACTGGTAGTGTCATCGAGAAGAGAAAGAAATGGAGGCATAAAGTGTGCGTCTCAAAAGTAAAATCTCACTTTTAAATTTTTAAATGAATAACTTTATTTATTTGATTTAATTTTAATGTTCTAACATATACTATAAATAATAAGTATTTTTGATTTAAAAAAAAAAGAATTCTAAAATTGATAAATGTTAATGATTTGTCAATTTAACTCTAGTCACCACGTGGGTCATTTGTTAACAGAATAGTTGAGGCAGATTTGAATAGTTCATAAGTGTCTCAATAATCATTCTATGATTCTGTTTCTTTCAGTTCACTTCATGCGAAATAATGTCATATCTAATATTGTCTTGAAATAGGAGACTTTTTGTCATATATTTGATTTTGTATTGAACTTTTCACAAGAGCATCCGTTAGCAAGTATGTAAAGAGCTATAAGCTTATTTATATCCAATTATAATTTAAATCCATGTAAAGTTTTCTAAGATGCAATAGTTTTTTGCAATATTTTGCTAAACAATTTCATTTCTTCCAAACTTGGAATGATGGCCCACTTTCACCTCTAAAATGTGTATGTGTATGATGCTTTGAATGGAGATAGATATCAGAATTGCCTGAAATTAAAATTTTTAAACTGATACTATAAAATATTGTGAGCTTCCCCCCCCCTCCTCTTTCAAAAGTAAAAGAAGTTAAATTTGGGTGTGTGCTTGTAATTGAGTTTATTTTTTTTTTATCATTTTAAAATCCTTTATCATTATTTTAGAATAGAAGGGAAATACAAAGATACTCAAAGGATACAAGTATACACATACAAGGTATATATATCCTATACAAGGATACTAGAAGGGAAATACAAGGATAAGAATCTTTTGTACTTTGGCAGATTTTTGATAAATATTATCTAAATTCCCCTAAGCAAAATTTAAAGGCTTTATTTTTTTCAAATGTACATCTTAATTTTTATTTTATTCCGACAATATTTAATTAGTCATATAATCCTCCTTTTTCCCAGTCTACTTATTTCCGTCTTATAATCTTGTGCTTAAATCTATCACTGCGGAACTAGAATTTTGTTTATAGTAAATTTAACACATAGTGTAACTAATGATCATGACAACAAATAAAAAACAAAATACATTCTGTTTTTTTTTAGCATATCAAATATTTTTTCTTGTGTTCGCAACTACCCTGCTGTTGGGGCACTTGTGAGCAATTCATTGAATTTATAAAGTTATTAAAAAAAAAGAAGAGCTAACTATAAAGATGATTTTATAAAAAATTACCTTGTTTAAAAAAAGGGTTCTGTTTACTGTATTCAGTATTTTTTGTTTTCAGAAATTAACCAGTAATAAAAAAAGCTATCTTTATGTGAATTATTCACATGTGCTCCAGTCTCTCCTTCATGTATTCAAAGGCAATACACACATTAGGCTGATTTTTTTTTTCTCTTTAATTCACTCCTTAAGGTGGTCAGTGGGCTGCCGTAGGTATAATGGTTGTTTTCATATGAAGAAATCTGTATTAGCTTAAACAATGGGTAATTGTAAAAAAAAAAAAAAAAAAAAAAAAAAAAAAAAAGTAGTAATAGCAGTATTACTACCATAGAACTAAATTTTGACCAATTTGGTCATATACAACTAAATTTGGCAACAAAATAAATTGCCATATATAAAACCAACTTAGCTGGTTAATTTGGTGAAATTTTCTATCTTTTAATGCATTTTCAAAAAATGTATATTTTTGTAAATGTTACAATAATGAAAACATGCTTTTTTTTTTCATTTATATTTAATTCACAACAATCTGTTTTTTTTTTTTTTTTTTTTTTCATATGTAGATATGTAATGTTGCAAAAAAATTTTTACCTGCTTCCTAATATGTTAAAATAAGAAATTATGCAGAAAAATGTTTCTAATGACGATATAGCATTTTAATATTGTTACAAATAATTATTAATTTTAAGGCATTTTCACTCAGTTAGTTATAATTCGAAATATTAGGTGTTGCATTGAAATCATTGTAACGACAAGTCATCACAGCATCAATTTGTTCGCGTGAAGTTTTATTTCCAGCCTTCTTCTCCCCCACCCCCCCACCCCCCCCCAAAAAAAATACTCACCATTAAGGGGGTGGCACAGTCTGCAATATTATTAATCTAAATACGTTTTTGTTAACTTTAAAAAATTGACTGTGAATTACAGGTCAGCAAATTAGATACTCTACTGTATAGTATTTTTTAGAAGAGGCATGTTTGTTTTTAATTTCTCAAAAATTAAAATCAATTACAAATACCACTACAGATCTGCCAACTGTTGCAGTTAAATTGTATTTTGAATGATTTTAATGCTCACTACGATAATACAATTTTACTAGCAAAGATGATTTTTTGTCGTATCTGAAATACTCTAGATTCTAGAAAGGAAAAAAAAAAGGGGGGGGGCACCAGGTTGAACTTTTCGAAGAGGAACCACTAATTTAAAAAAAAGAGTACATTTTTTCAAAAAGAGCTATTAAAAAAAAGGGGGGGGGGGTATGCTTGTTCTTTGTATACCAAAAATATTTGCTATAATTTTCAAAGATCAATTGAATTTCCACAGGCTGCCATGGAAATGTTTAAAAAAAACCATTGTGTGCATCAAAAGAGTTTAAAAGAGCCGCCAAGCACATAAAATAAATAAATTGGCTGCTTATGGTGCCATTTTAAGAGTTTCTTGGGGGATGGGTTGTCTTTGAGGGGTAGGGTTTGAAATCATGTGCAGAATTGTGTGATTTACATACAGAAAAAGAAAGACCTACACATTAAAATTCTGTACTGTATTTCCCCCTGTAAATTCTTCTACATATTTTTTTCTGCAAAGTGAGCCAATCGGTTGTGCAAAACTGTTGAGAATTTTGGCGATCAGTCATGATAAACTATCGTGAATTTTAACAAATGAGTACGTATAAAAAAGTCAATTAGTTGCAGAAGAAATAAATTTTGTCAAAGGGTCATGGTAAAAATGCACATTCTGCCAAAATATCACAGAAAGAAATTGCAAATCCCTTAAATAGAACAATCGCATTAAAAAAATGAAGTTTCGTCAAAGAATCTTGGTAAAAAATGCTAATTTCATCATACTTACAAAATGCAGATTTCAACTTAGAATCATGATAGAAAAATGGGAATTATGATTCTGCAGAGAGGGAGGGGGTGATATGAATATCATTAAATAATCTGAAAAAGTGTGACTTTAGTTGACATCTTCGGAAAAAGTGTGAATTTAGTCAAGATTTCAGGGGGCGGGGTGCAAATTTAGTTAAGATCCTGGGAGGGAGTGCAAATTTAGCCGTGATCTCGAGAAAATGCATTATTTAGTCGAGATGAAAAAAAAAAATGCATTATTTAGTCTTGATCTCAATAAAAGATGCAACTTTAGTCGCGATCTTGTTAAAACATGCAAATTAGTTGAGATCTCCAGAAAACGTGCAAAATTAGTCGAGATCTGAAAAAAAAAAAGCGCATTAATTAGTCGAGATCTGAAAAAAAAAGGCGCATTAATTAGTCGAGATCTCGAGAAAAAGTGTTAATTTCATTGAGATCTCAGGAAAACGTGCAAATTGAGTCCAGATCCTGGGGGGAAAAGTGCGAATTTAGTCGAAATCTTGAGAAAAAGAGCAAATTTAGTCTAGATATCTCGAAAAGAGCACCAATTTATTCGAGATATCTCAGAAAAAGTGCCAATTTAGTCGATCTTGAAAAGAGTGTGAATCTAGTTGAGAGATCTTGTAAAACATACAAATTTAGTTGAGAGTGCAGTGACAGAACTATCTTCAAGTGTCTGCATCAATAATTATATTATTAAAAAGTCTGCAAGATGGAATGTATTATATAAATCTATTGTTTGTGCTGTTGTAGTGTTAATTATGGCAACGTGTGTGTATGTGTAAAATATTTCCATCACTTACGGAAAAAAAAGTTTTTCGATAAACAAAAATATTTATTTATGGCATTAAGAATGTTCTTAACTGATCCGCTGAACAAGCGAAAAACGTTTTGACACATTTACAAATTCATTTTTTAACAGAAAGTTATAAAATTTTAATGCCTGTCTATGAAAGCGATTTCGAATTGAACTTATTTTTCCATTTTATGATAATTAAATTACTTATCGGGTTATAAGCTATTTCGATGACGCAATCACCTGTTTTTCTCCTCCTTTTCAACCGGTTTTTCTGCTTTCGTCGGGAAATACGCTCAAAAGTGTCAACTTTGAAGGCTTGTTATGAAAAATCTATTGTGTTTTTTAAAAACAAAAGAATGAGTGCAATTAGACAGTTTCTGAATAACAACACCTGCTATTTTCATGCATTTCGGAACAAAAATAAATTAATGCATGTGCAGGGTTGTTATGTTTAAAACATTTTGTTTAAAACAGCTGTTTAAAACACGTTTAAAACATTACATTTAAAACAATGTTTAAAACATAAATAGTGCTAATAATGTCACAAATTAAAATTTACGAAATAAAATTGTATTAAAAATTTCTAATTAGCTGTATGTACTAAAAGACATTCAAATTTTATTAAATTTATAAATTGGTTATTTAATTTTAATTAAGTATTTAAATTAAATTTATTTCCTCTAAAATTGGAAATATATAATTTATTTTTTTAAATATCTCAATTATGATTTTTTATATAATATCAAAGTTCTATAATATATTAATTTTCGAAGATTAAAAGTAAGACTGAAAGAGCATTTTTCGGATATACAATACAACAAGCCTAGTACAGCCTTATCTAGAATGCAACAAAAAGAAAATATTTTGATAAATTTCTACAAAGCTAAAATAATCTTTTCAACATCAAATCATTACTCTTCAACTATCCGTGAATCCCTCGAAATTTTGCTTAACAATGATACTGTTTGTAATGACGTCATTTCTTATAATATTCGACACTTCGGTACAATATCCTTGGTGTTTTGATGAATTCATTGTGACTTTGTTTGTACAAGCAGACTGTTTTTGTTTTGTTTTTACATTTTCCATTTCTAATGAATTATCTTCTTTTATACTCCTTTGAAAATGGATGCGAGGGCATCCAAAAGATCTAAGGTAAATAATAATTAAATAATATCTATTTTTACAACACTTTTTAAGTATTTATTTGTATATTTTGAGAGATCTATTTCTCCTTTTTAGTGAATAAATTCGGCAGTTGGTGCACAGAGAACATAATATTGAGTAAAAAATCTGGGCTAAATGCCTTCTTAATATACTATAAATAATACTTTCTCCCATCAATAGATAATGCTATAATACTTTATAGATATTTGTTTAGTAGTCAAAAAAGATTTTTTATTGTTTTTTTTTCTCTTTCTTTATTAAAATTATAATGGCTTCAGTTTAAAATATTCATATATAAAAAAAATTCAACATTAATTTAAATTTCTTTTAATAGTATTTCCTTTTTAATAATTCATTTATGAAAATAAACTGAAATGAAAAAAAAAAAAAAAACTTATCTGCTTTCAGTTTGTTTTAAATTCTAATTGTTTAAATTTGTCCTCAGAGTTATAAAAGTATGCTACCTACCAACCAATCTATCTACTTTGATTTTCAGTTTGAATATGTTCTCAAAATAATAATAATAATTTAATAATAAAAAATGGACATGTTTAAAAAATATTTATTTCTTAACTAATTTTTTACGTACTTCATATTTTTTTACACATTTATTACATATTTTTTACATATTTCATTACGCTTTAAAGGAGAATCACTTGCAATTGATGAGACTGAAAAAGACATGAACCTTGCTGCCAAATTATGTCCTGAACTAATTCCAATAATTATAAATTATAAGCTAAGTCAGTTCCATTCTCTGATTATATGTTTGATGCAGTTGCCAATCATAAATTTGACATTGGAGAATCAAATAAAGTGGAAATAACACAGGTTAAGCTTTGAAAAACACATATATATTGATAAAAATGCCATGAATATCATAAAACAGTTACACACAACTGTATGTTCTACTGCTGGATTAGAATAGAAAGAGTTTTCCCTACTTTTGGTTTTGTGCAAAGCAAAACCAGAAATCGTTTGGGTGTTGATAAGGCTGTTGTAAGGGTATTGACAAACTTGTTACCATTTTTAAAGAACTGAACAATTAAATGTTTTAGTTTAGAATAAAAATAAAATTTGTAATTAATGTTTGGTATTTGTTATATAATTTTTTTCTTCCTTACTGCCGTTTGAAAATATTTCCATTCTTTATATTTAATAATTTTTGTTCACTTTAATCAAAATTGTGCTGTGTGAAAAAAAAACGTTTTAAACGTTTAAAACATGTTTTAAACAAAAAAAACATGTTTTTTGTTTTTTTTTTATAAAAAACATGTTTTTTTTCCAACCCTGTGCATGTGTCACAAAGTTGCTCTTTTTGATTTAAGAACACCCTTAAACAGAAAATTAGTTACTAAGAGAACATTGGAAAATGCTCTATTTGAAAGAAAAAAATATTATTTTACTATTCTCCAAAATTCTCAATGTAACTGTTGATTTATTGCTTGATACAAAAGAAGTTGATGTCGATATATTTTTGAAATGGTAGTAAAAAATTGTTCCCTATATGAATTGAAGCAATTTTTAAATCAGGAACTAACAGAGTTTTATAATAACCTGTGCATTAGTTCTTGAGTTAAAGATATTATGGAAACTGAATAATGCATCATATCAGCGCCACCTGTTAAGAGATATACCCCAAAAACTAACCAGCTTCAGTTTATATCAATGCTCTAATTAAATGTAAAGTTTTTTGAAATGTCATGAATTATTTCTTAAAACAAAGCAGCCACATTTTTTTTTTTTTTTTTTTTTTTTTTTTTTTTTTTTTTTAATTAAAAACTTACGGAGTTGACTGATAGACATTTTCTAAAAACTTTTAAATTTCATTCCTTGCCTTCCAATACGTACAAATCCACCGAAAGTCAGAATACCATATTTTCTTTGAATTCAGTATTTTCTTGTAAAGATAGAACATAAAAACATATGAAAAAACATGCACTCTCAGTTACAGTTAGCAATGAAGAAGAGATCTAAGAAATGCAATACACATTGGCTGCAAAACAGACAAACAATTCAAAAGTGATTAAAACCAACTATAATTGGTTCAAACGGCTATAAGTGGTATATATAAACGGTTCAAGGTGCTATAAAGGCATCTTACTTTGATATAAATTAACATTAATGTCTATCAGAGATGTTCAGGCCTTTTTGTTTTTGGGCCCAAAGTTTTATATCAGAGCTTAAAAGAATTTTGTCATTTTAAAATTGCTTCAAATTTAATCTACTCATTTAAAAATATTTTACATAGAAATAAAAGATCAAGTGCAAGTTTTATTCATGTACAAAAGGTTCAGTAAAATAAATTACTAACTGTAACATTACAACAAATGAATTATTTTACAATAATTGAAATTAATTTTGGGTTAAACTGGAATGAATTCTAATTATTCCTTACTTTTTTTGTTACTTGTTTTAATAGGATGCTCATAACAATTATCTATTAAACATAACTGCTGTATTTTCTGTTCATCTGGAATAATTGAGATTGTTATTATACTCAATTTCTGTTTATTGTGTATACTTTTATGTAATATTTATCTTACCTTTTTTCTAAATAGGACATGCTTGGCTATTAATCTGGAAAAAGACACAAAATCGAAAAAACTATCTGCAAGATCCAAACAACCTTGGCGATAAATTGTGTTACTACAAATCTGTGTGAAAAAATGAATTTTTTATTTGTTGTTTCTTAATTTGTTATTTAAATTTGTTACTTCTAAGAATACTGTGTTGAAGTATATTAAATAAATTTGTAAAAATTCATGTTTTCTTTTTATTTATTGAATGATAATTTATAAAACAGAACCATTGTAATAATTTCATCTTCAAACATTCCCAAGTTTAATCAATTTTCACCGAAATCTCGTAAACAATATAGTATATATTATCTGTGTACACAAGATCAAGAACCGTGGGACATGGGTGCAAGATCTTCAGTCTCAGGACTGATTTCAGTGTTGAAGAGATTTTTGATTTACTTAAATAATAGTGGTTCTACCATCAAGAACATTTAATCACTTTCTTTTATTGTTAGAGACCAATTTTTAGGTATAAAACAAGACTTAGAAATCTTCTAACCCTTTTGCATTTAGTTATTTCTAATGCTCAGAAAATATTTCAGTCTTGACTTAGATGGATTTCTTGCACCGATGTGTGTAGGATTATGAATCATTGTTAAATCAAAAATGGACTACTTTTGTTTCATGTAGTATTTAGTAAATATGTGATACATAAAAATCGAAATAATAAATTAGCATTTGTGTATCATAAAAAAGCTGCTCTCTATTATTAAGCGGCTTGGAAGGGAAAAGAGGGAGCAATAGCAGTACAGCTAATAAACTGATATTACTAATCATAATTTTTCTGATCAATTCAGGAGTCGATGCAGGTTTTTATTCTGGGGCTCATTTTGTGAAAAAGAAAAGTTATTTTTGTGAAAATAACATTTTTTAATGGAAGTTGACTTTGTTATTTGAACAAGGAATTTAAAAACTAAATATATATATTTTAAAAAACTCCTTTGCTAAGTTTTTGAAAATTATGACATGTTTTTGTGTACAAATTAGATTTTAAAACAGTATGAAAATGGCATAAAAGAATTTTGTGAAAGGGTCTGTTTTATTAAAGTTATTTTTGTGAAGAAACCTATTTTATTAAATAGTTTTTTGTGAACCCCAAATTTTGCCTGGATCAACCCCTGTAATTTAATATTAACTAGTTTTCTATTTTCATTTTACATATCAGACTTTTATCTAAACACATGAGGGTTTGTTATCTTACCAGTTTTTAAATGCTTCACCACTCTCTCACTATTAAAGTGTGTGATGGTAAATTTTGGAAAGCTAAAAATTGTATTTTAACATAAGTTATTAATGCAATAATACCAAAAGTGAGAACCTCGTAACTGAATAAAAATACAATTTACTATAGGAAATGAGTGAGAATGCTCTCCTTTAATAGAATTAAACTTTTATTAAAAAAAAAAAAAAAAAAAAAAAAAAAAAACTAACTGCCTGCTAAGAGTACCTGAAAACCTTGGAAAATTAGGCTTTGAATATACAAGTTTTATAATATGCATAAGTTATGAATGTTTTATTCAAATATTGCGAAAACATAAGTACTCCTGTGAAAATTTTTGTTGTTTGTGTTGTGAATTATCTATATTCCTCTTTTAAATCTATTATGGATTTTCAGTTGGTATATATGGTGATCCCCATTAAAGATTTTATTTAAAAAACCCCATATTTTATGATTTGTGGCCCCTTTTTTCCCCCCCTGAGTCCAAAAGAGAATGGGGTAATACTGGAGTATGGAAATTTATATTAATTTCACTGAATGATCCTTTTTTTTAATTTTACAAACAATGCTTTTTCTTTAATGAGGTATCCTAATGTATGTGTTTTGTTATTTTATGGGCAACACCCCTTTTTTTCATGGCCAGAATTTGTATTATTTTACAGGCAATGTCCCTTTTCTCAGAGATATCTTGGTATTGTATTTTTATGGTCAATGCACCTTTTTTTACGGGCATCTTGGCATTATAGTTTTACGGCCAATGTCCCTATTTTCACGGGCATTCTGGCATTATAGTTTTGCGGGCAACGTCCTTTTTTTCACGGGCATCCTGGCATTGTAGTTTTACAGGCAATGCCCTTTTTTTCACGGGCAACTTGGCATTTTATTTTTACGGACAATACTACTTTTTTTACGGGCTAGTTATGCATTTGCTAAAATGTAAAATTACGGGTGATTTTTAGATTTACGGTCAAAATATTTTTTTACGGATATTGTCCGGAATCTCTGCTGCCGGCTTTTGTCCGTAATTTTACGTAGATTTTTTTTACAGTGTTTGATATGGGTATTTTGCTTATAATTTTGCTATTTCTCTTAATACGTAATCAATTAAATGTTTATTGTTCATAATTTTGAGCAAGAAATAAATACAAGCATATTTTCACTTTAATTTGTAAATTCAGAGGGCAGATAATAGTGATTTATAGTTGAACACAACCATGGAATCAAAAATGAGTACATGTGTTCCTCAGCTTTTAAAACTTTTGGATCGGAGCTATTTTGAGTATGTAAAGTACTTAAAATTGAGTACTTTTTACTCAGTTTTGAGAATCCATTTTTTTCAGTGTAGGTTTATCATTGTGTTTGCTCTAAAATCAAAGGTATGAAAACAAGAAAAACTGGGAGCAGGAAAACACAGTGATAAACCTACGAGACGACCACTAGTGATATTAATTTTTAGCTTATGCATCACTTCACTTCCGGCAGACATGGATCATTAGATTCTCCTATTTCTACTCTTCCATAAAAAAATGGTTTTCTCCTTGTGCTCGAAGCCACAGGTTTTTGTGCTGTCGGCCCTTGAACTAAAATAAAAAACATGGACAATAGATATAACAGATCCGTTAAATCAACATAAATTTTCACTTTAATATGGATATGCATTTTCGAACAGACACCTAATAAGTCAAACATCAACAAATTTCATAAAAAGGAAAGTAATCTGATCACCGGGAAGACCAGAACAAGGAAATAATTTGCCTTTTCCACAACATAATCTTTCTAACTTGTGGGAACTGCTATTTGATAACTGTACTTCTGAAACAAACAAACAATCATTTAAAAAATTTTAAATGACCATAAAAACTTTACAAATCACATTCACAGAATTTTATATTATTATTATTACTAATTTAAAATCGAAATTAAAAGAAAAAAAAGAAAAACAAAGACAGAAGATTTTATTAAAACTTCGTTTGTCCAGAAAAGTTACAAAAAAAAAAAAAAAAAAAAAAAAAGTATAAAGATATACTTAATGATTCAACAGAACAACACATGCAGTGTTGAATTCAGACGCTTTTCTTCGGTAGGGATTTCAGTGGCTCGGGGGGGGGGGGGGGATAATAGAGTTCCGCTGGGGGGGGATTGTACTTTTTGACCATTGAAAACGTAAAATTTTAAATTTTCCGGGAGGGAATGTTTTCTCCTGAATTCATCACTGAACACCTGTCACATGTAGCTTCAGTCTAGTTAAAAAAAAAATAAATAAATAATAAAAAAAAAATAAAAATAAAAAAATTAAGGAAAGATATTCAAAAGTTTTTGAAGACACAATGACCTTTTGACTCAGAACCACAAATAAAAGCCCAAATCGCAATTTTCTTTCTTTTTTTTAAATGTTGAGCAAAGCGGTGTCGGAAATTGTGCATGCTTGAATTTTTCCTCTACGAATTCCAGTGTTATCTGTTGGCCACCGAATGAAGTGTTTTCATACGTGTTCGTCGGATTTTGATTCTTTTTAAAAAGTCTGAACGAGCTGAGCAAAAGAACTGCATCAAATTTTATGTAAAACTTTGCGATTCTCAAAGCAAAACAATTCTTAAGATTCACCAGGTGTCGAAAGATTCATAAATGCTCCAACTCATTCGTTGTGCCTGATTCAAGCTCTTTTGGCGAAGCATAGAATTCCAGTCACTCGCCAACCTTCCTACTCTTCATACATGGCTCCTTGCGACTTTTGACTATTTTCGAAATTGAGTGCGCCATTGCAAGTATTGAGAACAGAGATGATATATACAGAACGCAACGGTGGAATTGAAAATAACAAAAAATGAAGTAGTGTCCAGAAGTGTTTTCAGAAGTAGAAGGAAGGGTGGGCTAAGTGTGTGAAGGCGCAATGGGCTTACTTTAAAGGGGATTCCCATTCCTGTCAAATAACTTATATACACTGTGCAAAATTTAAGAACGAGTACCAAAATGCTAATTTTCAAGGGATTTTAAAGCGATAATTTTCACGCGAATATTTAAAAGTAAGTAATATAATTCGAATAATTACTATCCCTGCATAACAGCTAGTTCATATAACATCTCATTAAGGTCACACATGGCCACAAGAGTCACAGTCAGTACGGCGAAACAAAAAACAGGAAATTCCACATGTCTCTTTTATGAGTCTTAAATGACTATTATATGTGACTCCACTGACAGGTAATTGTGACTGCTGCTTTGTGTGGCGAGTCACCAGGTGACTTTACAATGTCGTTTCATTGAGAATCTCGTGTAACCTCTCATCTGGAGACTCAATTTCAAAGTCATTGTGAACGTTGCATTATGATAAATTACCAAATAATGTTCTATTAAAATCACATGGTAACTTTTCACCACTTTTCACAGTGGTTACTTCACAGTAGGACCTCTCTCACCATTTGGCAAAGTCTTGTGACAGAAAGTCACCATGTGACTTTAATGTGACATTATTTGGAGATTTATCATAATGCAGCATTTACAATGACTTTGAAATTGAGTCTGCAAATGACAGTCTCATGATAGTCTCAATAAAACGACATTGTAAAGTCACCTGGTGACTCGCCACAAGGCAGCAATCACAATGACCTGTCAGTGGAGTCACATATAGTAGTCACTTGAGACTCATAAAAGAGACTTATGAAAATTCCAATTTTTTGTTTCGCCGTAGTGACTGTGACTCTTGTGACCATGTGTGACCTGAATGAGATGTTATATGAACTAGCTGTTATGCAGGGATAGTAATCATTAAAAATTACATTACTTCCTTTTGAATATTCGCGTGAAAATTATCGCTTGAAAATCCCTTGAAAATTGGCATTTTGAAACTCGTCCTTAAATTTTGCACACCAGTGTATATATATATTTCACCAAAAATCCAATATTTTACTGACAGTCCACATATGTATTATATTTAGTAGATTTGGACAAAAAAGTAGCCTGGTGCCCATAAAAATTTAAGTGGTTTTTTACATTATGAAAAAGAAGCGAAACATGTAGTATGTAATAAACATGTAGTAAACGGTGGGATGGGTACACGACATTTCGGTCCCGCCATTTCGGTCCCGCCGTTTCGGTCCCGCCGTTTCGGTCCCGAGACATTTCGGTCCCTGGCCATTTCGGTCCCGAGACATTTCGGTCCCGAGACATTTCGGTCCCGAAACATTTCGGTCCCTTGCTATTTCTTTACCGGCTACCTTATAACTTGATTTCTGATTGATGAAGGCCTACTAACGCTGTAAGCTCAACATTGTTGGGGTTTTATTTTATTTTTTTATTCTCCTGCCCCCCCCCCCCTTCCCTCAAATTTTATACAAAGCTGAATACAATAGTCCAATAAGTTTAATCTATTGTAACTCGTGATAATAAAATCACAGCGAGTTGAAAATTTGATTAAATAATGTTACATAATTTTACACAGTCTTTATTATTATTATTTAACAGAATGAATATTTTAAGTTTTATCACATATTCTTTGTATTTGGTATTTTATCTATACAAAAACTAAAATACATATTTGATTGATTGTTTTAGCACACTTTCTTAGTATCTTTAAATTAGGGATTTCGTAACTAGGCGTGCTACGAAAATTTTTTGTTTAAAAAATAAAAATGCTCCAACGACCTTTTTTATGTAATAATTATTGGTTGCTTTTTTTTTTTTTTTACAGTTTTCTCACTTTATGAGGACAATTTTTGTGAATAAATTTTATTGAAAGTGGGCCTATTTCTTTGTAATAAAATGATTATTTTTTAATTTTATATAATAATGTAACTATTATTTTAAATAATTTTATTTTCAATTTTTAACTGACAAAACTAAGCTTTATTTAATTTATCGCTTATTTATTTATTTGCATTACCTTTTCGCTCCCACTTTCACAGAAAAAAATTGACAATTCTTATTTTAATTTTATTATTAATTGAAATTATAGTTTTAAATTTCAGTAACTTTAAATGTAAAATAAATAAACAGGTAAACAATAAGTTTCATTTTATAACTACTACAAAACATAATGATAAATTGAATATAAAACAGATTATGTATTGAGTTTATTTAAAGTAAAATTCGAAATGGTTATTAATAATTTTATCAACTTAATTAAATAAAGATTCATTAAATTAAAAATACATATATTTAATAAAATATTAATTTGATTTTAATTTTAAAATCACTAACTGTTTTGAGATTTAATTTATAGCAATTATTCATCACCATAAGTTTTTATTGAAAAATTATTATTTATTTCAAAAAAGAAAATTATTATTATTATTTTTTTTTGAAAAATCAGTTAGTAACGTAACGTAATAATTAATTAAACATAATAATGCAACACTGTAACAATGCGTAAAAATATTTCTTAACAGTGTTAGGTAACATTATTATCCAGATGCAGATTTAAATTTTCAGAAACAAAGTTATAGTTTACAGTTCGCAAAAAGCAATCATATATTAATTAATTATTTTTAAAGATATCTAAGATTTCTAAAACTTTTAAACAGATAAAGATTTCTAAAACTATTTGCAGATTTTTTTTATTATTATTAAACACATATTGTACAAATTATATGCAACTGAAAATCTGTAGGCCATAGACATTTGCTTAAGCAAATTAAATTCGACTTATGTGTGTTTTTAAATTATGAGATCTTCATGATTGAGGAACTTCCATATAAATCCACAGAACAATCCTCCCCCCACTCCTGAAAACAATTACTTCTGTCATATGAAATTTGAGTGGCGTTTGGATCCCCTGCAATATGTTTGAGTTTGGATCCGAGTTATACGTGTAAGCGGTTTTTGGATACCTGTTACTTCTAATTAATCGCATTACACTAAAACTTTATGTGGCTTTCAGTTAAAAAACCAGTGTTGAATTCAGACAGTTTTCTCCGGGAGAGACTTCTGTGGCTCAGGGGGGATTCAATAGAGTCCTGGGGAAGAGGGATTCACTTTTTTTACCACTGAAAACACAAAATCTCAAAATTTCCGGGGGGGTTGATAGCGGGGAATGACCCGCCCCTGAATTCAACACTCCAAAACGTTCCCTTAAAATTATGTCAGATATTTCCCGTGCACAAAATTTCAGTTTGCTGGAGAAGGGGCCGAAATGTCTGAGGACCGAAACGTCCAGGGACCGAAATGTCTCGGGACCGAAATGGCCATGGACCGAAATGTCTCGGGACCGAAATGTCTCGGGACCAAAACGTCTCGGGACCGAAATGGCCAGGGACCGAAATGTCTTGGGACCGAAACGTCTCGGGACCGAAATGTCTCGGGACCGAAACGGCGGGACCGAAACGGCGGGACCGAAATGGCGGGACCGAAACGTCCTGCTTCCCGGTGGGATAGTTCTTAGAATGAATGAAAGCAGGATGTCACCCGCAAACACCGGACATGTAGTAACAATAGGTTAAGGTAAAGTCGGACATTTCGAATTCATTCCTAAGAGTGTGTAACGATGCTTACATTTAATTATCACTATTTCCGAAGAATATGTGTCGCCTTTTTGATTAAATAAGGTGAAAATTATTACTAAAATGTAAACACCTCTACAGCCTATATCCTCCCCCTTTACTTCCCTCCGCTAAACTTAAACTGATGATTTTTCAATCTGTCGCAAATTTGATTTAATAATTTTATGAAAATAAATTGATATACCGAGCTATTGATATTTCAAAAATTTTAGTATTTCAAGTCTTGACAGTTAATTTGTGTTCAAAACAAATTAAAATCACAGAATTTTCTTTATTTTTCATATCTAATCTGCTTATCTTATAAATTTCTATCTTTTAAGAAAGCGCGTATTTTGGTCGAAGCAATAAGCAAACTCAAAAGAAAAAAAAATTATGCATATATAACAACCATTTGGAAAACGAAATTCTAATCAATTTGACATATTAGATTTAGATTCACACGTCGAAAGTTTACCTACAAGTTTACCCTTAAGTTTACTGAATTCAGATTCGAGTTTATCCAATGCATATGGTCAGCTAATGATTTATTAATAATAAGCTCGACGTAGCTGCGGTCGTTTGGTAGCTTTAGAGCCTTGAGTCCACCTTTCTCACTATTCGATGTCTTTGTTTAATAATTTTTTTTAATTTGTCTAGTTTCAATTTTTAATTCCCCCCACCTAGCTTCCGCTAGAGACTTGGTATTTCGGGACATGGGTAGGAACTTTTAAACCTGGCTTTTGCTACTGAGTTGCATAAATGAAGAAAAATTAAAGGATCACGGACGATAAAATAAGGGAAAAAAATACGAACATCACAAGGTTCTTTCTCCACCAAAAACAACAACGCTTTTCCAAATAGTTAAAAAAAATTACAATAGTGAGAAAAATAATTTTGATAATTGGAAACCTTTTTGATTTTCTTTTTCTGAGTTTTGTGAAAATAATTAAACATTATTTTATTGTTTCTACAGAATTTAACAAAATTTAAAAAGTTTTGTTTAACATTATAAACTAAAAACAACAGTTAATGCAACATTTTATTTACTAGTTTGAAAATTATAACATCATCAATATTTACTTTTAATATTAATAATGCTCTTTTAATATGTTATGTTATTATGCGTCATTATTTTGGCTTCCTGTGAAACTAACTCGTTTTGAAAGGAATGCGAGGATGAATGTTGGTTACTGAACACCAGGTGGCCATGTTTGAATACCGAAGTTTTCATGCATAATTAACATCATTGCACAGCAAAGCTAGATTAAACTGTCAAAATAATAATTTGAAATGCTTCGAGTTTAGGAAATATTACCAGACATGGATGAATGATATGCTGCTGAAAATGAAGATTTTAATTAAAAATGGAATCCCATTTCTAATTAATAATGTTTATAAAAATGTATCAATTTTATTTGCAGACAAACTTTAATTAATATCGAATAATATTGCTTAATTAAAGTTTCATATTATGTAAGAGTATATGCAATGATGATTTTAATGATTTCTGAAATAACAGAGACCAAATGTTTTTTAATGGATGTACATTATGTAATCAATGCAAATGAGTTATCATTGTAGAAATTCAAGTGACGGAATTTTTTCGATCATTATTTAGTGCAAAGTTAAATCTTAGTATACGATATTGCTTAGTTAAATATGTATATTATTTAAGTACACACATTTTTGTATGCCATCATTATTATTTTTCACTTAATGTAAACCAAGATGTTTAAAGTTAAAGATTTCAATGCTATTTTCTCTTTAAACAAAGTTAAACTTAAAAAAAGTTAGTTTACCAGATCAGCAACTAAGTTTCGGGGTTTTTTGATCCATGAAAAAGGGAAAATTTCAAGAAAAAAAAATGGTTTATTGAAAGTATCGTCCCTCGTTAGCTACACATTTTTGCCACTTCTATGACAATACATGAATACCGCGATTCTAAAACGACGCATTTTTGGATCGAAACCATTTATCCAATCAATTTTGCATCTCTTCGAAATTAGCCTAGTGTATCTCAGCTAAGCCATGCGCCGTTGACAAGAACAAGTGATAGTAGAAAGGTGCCAGGTCTGGGGAATATGGCGTGTGCGGTAGCAGATCCTATTTCATCGTTTTGGTGGTGTCCAGATCCATGGAATTGAGATAACATGGAACTTTGCCGTGTTGCAATATCACTCGCTTGTGTCTCGTGTCCCCCTCTGGCCGTTGTTTGAGCAATACATAGTTCATAAGTTGTTGTCGGTCGCGATGTCCATTGTCAGTTTCACCCGGTTTCAGTAACTCATAGTACACAATTTCTTTCTGGTCTCACCCAACGCTAGGTATTGTCTTCCTTTCGAGGGGATTTGGTCGTGAAGTTCAATGTTGATGCTCCACCAGCTGAAAGCCACGTTGTTGAATGAATGTAATTTCTTTCTCTTTTTCAAATTTTTGGGGAGGATTTACGAATAAAATATGTTTTTTTTTTTTTTAAATGTGTGTTGTGTTAGAAAATATTTATTAAAAGATGAGGAAGAATTTAGTTTAAATTGACGTCTGTATGTTTGTAAACGCTCTATCTCCCGAACAAATTCCGATAGAGACTTGAAATTTGATGTGTACTTAGTATGCAATAATGGAAAGAAGTCTATTGAAAATCAGTAATCTCGATTATCCGAAACTTTTTTTAGGTATCTCGAAATATTCTTTCTGATGAAAGGTACTCATTTTTTTTTAAATTCCTTATTTTAAGGAGTGAATATAAAAGACAATAAAAAATTATAAATTTTGCATAAAAAATTAAGTTAATAGGATAGTCAGTTGCCGAGATATTTTTAATCCTAGTTTCTACACTCTTGGATTTTTTACGACCCTGTATTTCATTCAAATTTCAATTAAAATATATATTGTAATTGGATATGAGATGCTCAATCCGATGTAGTAAACTTTTAGTTAATATGATTATCATTTTTGGAGTTATAAGAATATTTCTTTTACGTAATTCGGTATTACTTGATTATTTGGATTAAATATTTTCAACCCAGCGAAAAATTGCGCTTGCTGGGAATCGTTTCCAGATATATGGCTTACAGGGACAATGCTTTACAGTTTGAGCTAATTGGGTCGACAACCGGCCCAGTTAAAGATTAGTCGGCGAAAATATTTCGCTTAGATAACCTAATTGGATAATAATATCATTGGTGTGTCATTTAGGTAGCACAACAGAATAAACTGCAAGTAAAGAAACTCCATGTTGATATACTTATTTGAGCGAAATATGCTCACCGGTTATCGGCTTAGTTAGCTTAAATGGCAAAGCAGTGGCCCTGTATGCCAAGGATCTGGATTCGATTCCCAGCCTGGGCAAATTTTTGCTCAGTTGGAAATATTCAATTTGAATGATAACTTTACCACCCAGTTTGATTGTGATTTAATAAATGTATTACTTAATTAACCCGTCGGCTAAAAAACTTGCGCCAAACTATAACATTAAATGTCAGTAATGGCTTATCGTAAATGTCACATTCATTTGACATTAATCGTGACGTAACATTACACATGTTTGTGTATCATAATTGATTTTTTATTTCACGTTTTATTTGCATTTTAATTAATCTTTTACTAACTTGTTTGTTCTTTCGTTATTTAAAATAAAAATTATGTCAATTTGTATAATTTACGAGTAGTTTCGCGATTTACATAATTTTTCGACGGAATAATCAAGTAGTTCAGTAATAAAGCGCTACTATGTATTAAAAATATTTAAATATAAGTTTAAATTTCATTTTGGAATTGCAATGAATTTTATAAATAGTTTACACATGTTTTATTTTCATATGTTATTAATATTCATATCCATGATGGATAAGTATTACGGTGGCTCCCAAAGATAAGTTTTAATGTAATATTCATAATGGAATGAATTAAGACATTTCAATTAGTCACTTCTAAACACATAATAAAACTTGAAGATTCTTGCAGCGCAGGTTAATTAACTAAATGCATGTTAAAGTGATTCAAAGAAAAAAATCTGCCGATATCCAACTTGCGAAAAATCTCACAATTTCGCAACATTACCCCACATAACTTCTTTCAGTTCTTGCAAAAAAAAGCTTGTTGTGTGTTCCAGTCAGCACAAAAGATTAATTCCTTCAAAATGCGGAATTTTTCTTAAAATTTATGATATTTAAAAGAAATTTTATACTATTAAAAAACTTGCTAAAACAGATATTGTAAAAATGTCTGTTTTATGTAATATTTCGTCCTAGCAATTAAAAGTGTATGATATCATTTTTATTATTATTTTTTTTTCATTTCAGGCAGGATTCTAACAAGACAGGATCAGCTCTGAAAAAATTCTATACAATAATAAGTTCAATATTGAGATGAAAATGAAAAAATTATAAATTTACTAAAAGGTGTATACAAAATGTTGTAAAGTTAAAAAATAAAAGCCTTTGTGTCCATCGTTAATTCGTTAAAATTTTGATGTTGTTTTTATCCGATGCTGATGTATATTCTGTTCTTTTGATTGGTTGAAGCGATTAACGTTTATGAAACTTAACGAATTTTAATTATGAAACTCGAATTATAAAAGGTTCGATTTTGTTCTTTAAAAAGCAATGTAACAACTATTTCCTGAAGATGGTAATAGATGCTGACCTAAACGTCATTTGTTATAAATTTATTTTAATGTTTGTTTTATTTTAAACTTTATAATATTTTGTATGCACCATTTATATATACTTGTGATTTTTATTTTCACATTAATATTGAACTTTTTTTGTGTTGTAAATATCCATCTCTTTTATTAAAAAAATCATATCAAACATTTGAAAAAAAAATTATTATATTAACTGGAGACGTTTTAGTAATGTATTATCCTAACTTTATAATTATGAGCTTATTTAGGCATTACTACAATTTGAAGCGCTATCAGCTCATTTTTGTTATGTACCCGCAGGGCTTTAGCTTAGGGGGGGGGGGGGCTGGAGGCGGCTCAGTTCCCCCCTTCCCCCTGAAAAATTTTGAGCCTCCCCTGGAAAAGATTCCAAGGTCACCAAATGAATTTATTTTCCAAAAATCCAAATGAAATTCTGTTAAAAAATCTAATTTAGTTTTGAGGACCTTTTACAATTTTGTATAAATAGTAAATTGTAGCTAAAATAAGTACTTGCTCATCCTATTCGCGCATATGAAACTAGCTTGATATTTAATATTGCACTAGTTATACATTCGAATTTTTCATCATCATATTCTTTTCTTAGCATAAAATGACGTTATTACAACAGTTTAATTAGACACATCGTATCTGTAGTGTGAATATACACTAATTTATCTTTCTGCGTCAGAGAGAGAGAAAAAATATGAGCCTTTTGCTACATTTTCTTGAGCCCCCCCCTCCTTCCCCCTTATTATTCACTTCTAGCTACGGCTCTGTGTATCCGTCATAAGTTCAATTTTGTTTCATATCCGTCATAAGAACAACGTCTTTTCGTTTGACAGTTAAGTAGAAATATGCGGGCGTGGACCTTTGAATGGACACTAAATGCGGTTATTTTTGAACATATTACCAAAGGACCTGCTTTCTCTCATGGAAACAGTTGCCGAATTAGTGTTTCCTCTATCTGAGTGAGTACTACTTGAAGCTAAATTAAGAAAATCTAGGTGGGCGATGTGATACGAAAACGTTTATGAGCAGTGTAAATATTTGTACATATTTGCGCAAATTCTATAGTCTAGATATTGATTTTTATCTTAATTTATCATGCTAACGAGAAATATAGTAAGTTGTATGCTAGTCTCCTCTCTTTCTCCCCCCCCCTCAAAAAAAGAATGTAAAAAAAAAAAAAAAAAAAAAAAAAAAAAAATAGCTCAAGAAATTCAACATTTTGGTGGTTTGACTTTGACTGATTTTTTTCTATCAGTATTTTAAAAATATAAAAATTTATCAATAAATTTATTAAAATGTATCAAAATTTATTATACTACGTTGCTGAGGTTTATTACAAATTACTTCGTGTATAATAGAAAGCAGATAGCATATACAGGGACACACAAAAGATTTCAGCTACTATACTGTATCCAAAGTACTGTATACTATTACACCAAGATCTGAATATTTTAAAAACTTCGTTATAGTACAAACGCACCTCATTTGCTACTCTTGACGTATAATTTCAAACTTGTTCTTTTGTGCCAATCCTAATTTTATTAAATAGGTCATAAGGATCAACCAAAAAAAAAGGGAGTCAATTGAACAACATATATAAAAGTTTTATCACTTTGAACATGGTTATTCGTCGAAAAAACACAAACTGAGAAAATATCCTACTAAGTGAAGTGGATTGTGGCATTTAAAGGGACAGCGATGTAATAAAATAACTTTAAACTTTATTTACGAAACTTCATTCGAATGTTCTAGAAATAATAAAGTAAAATTGAAGAAAAAAAAAATTAGGAATTCAATGTTTTCTTCATTTTTCGCCAAATGAAGAGTACAGAGTCCCCTTAAGATTTTTTAATCACCTTGTATATGGATAATAAATAACGTTTAAAACAATAAAATGTTTTCTTAAAGCTTTATGAGAAAACATCCAAATTTTACTACAGTAATGTTTTATTAAATTAATTTGAAAACCATAGATGCAGATTATCATCTTGAAATTGAATTCAGTCACTGCATTATCCAATATTTCGTCTTGAGAGAAGAACTCAACTGTGAAATCGGTTTTCGAAACACGTTAAGCGGCAGACGATGAATTCATGAAACAGGATATTATGTCTGTTTAGTGTTTACCATTAGAATTTCGGTGGAACGGTTAGAATTAGAGGTCTGCACGGGCCGGAATTTCCAGGCCCGGCCCGGCCCGGCCCGTAGGAAAGTTATTTCGGCCCGGCCCGGCCCGTTGCAAAACTCAAAAGTTCGGCCCGGGCCCGGCCCGGCCCGTACAAAAATCAGCGAAAACAGGCCCGGCCCGTTTTGGCCCGTTAAAATTTCTACGATTTCTAAAAAATTCATATTTTTATCATATAACTAAGATTCCTTTAAAGAATACTGCATACATATCTATGGAATGATTTTACAGTACATTTTACAGCAAATATACATTAACAACGTTAATGATTACTTAGATTCTTAGGCTTTTAACATTCGAATAAAGATTCATTAAAAAATTAATATGTCTTAGAATAAAAGAAAAAAGAAAGAAAGCTAAAAACATCGTTAATTTTAAAGCTGTTTAATAAAAGAAGATTTATAAATATATTTCTATATCATTTTATTATAGATTTCAAATCCAAATTCATTCTTAAATTCAAAGAAGCTCCTTTCTGATACATTTCTAAATTCATTTTTTTTCCTCAAAAACGCACAAGATTAGCAGATATCTTTATTCAGAAACTATATAATCGAATGGCGTTATCCTTTTTTTGATACAAGCAATTTAAGAATACTGCAAACAAATAAAATACTGTCATAATTAGCGTTTTGAATAGAATTTTTGGAAGCAATAGCAAGGGAAGGGAGAAAAACCTGCAATCATTTGAGAAACTATTATATCTCCACAAGGTTATACAAGTATTTTATTTACCAAAAATGAAAAACGCTATTCGATTCCAAATCCCTTCAATAGTTAGGCTTATCACTTTTATACTTTTACAATTTAAAATTAATCAGAAAATGTGTCAAACTTTCGCACTATTGAGAAATTAATTTAAAAATCATCAAGAAGTATATATCCAAAGACTAAGCTAACATAAGTTCTTTATCGCTGTTAATTTTACAAATTATGTTTTCTGCCAATAATTAACTCTAGTACCGGTCCGGCCAGTGTATATGTAGAAAAATAATGCAAGCGTGATTCCGGCATGAGTCAGTTAAAAAAATATCAAAACGGGTTACACATAATGTAATTCTCCGATGCCGATACACTGTGCATTTTTATATTGATGCTGTCAAACTAGTATGGCCACATTTATACTTATTCTCGTTAAAACCATTTTCGTTGAAAATAGCTCATATTTTGTCGTTTCTGCTTAAATCTTCAAAACGGGCCGGCAGGGCCGAAAATTTTTTTTTCGGCCCGGCCCGTCTGGCCCGTTCAATTTTTTTGCCGGCCCGGCCCGGCCCGTTTATGTTGTTTGTCGGCCCGGCCCGTTGAAAAAAACTATTCTAAATCTGCCGGCCCGGCTCGCCCCTTAGAAAATTCGGAACGATTCCACCGGCCTGGTCCGGGCCCGTGCAGACCTCAATATATTTTCAGAAATAATTTCACCATTATTAAGTAGATTTCGTATGAAATACTACCTATTGCGGTCCCTCCTATGTTGGAATTTCTGAAAAAATCTTGCAGATCTACGCCGATTATGATCCCTAGACCCCAAAACTTCCATCAGTGAAAAATATTGTCAAAGTGGGCATTTTGACAGAATTTCCCGAAACGATCGTGATTGAAAAATTGAGGATGTATTCAAATAACAAATTGCTTATTTTCTGACTCGATTTTAAATTCAATTTTGCTCTCAAATGCATTCGATTGGCAGTTTCTCTTATTTAGGAACTATATAATGTGTCGTATTGGTCGATTTTTTCATAAAGTCAGAACATATTTCAAAAAATGCTGTCAAAGTGGGCATTTTGAGCAGAATTTCGCTTAAGATGTTTCTGATAAAAGCAGCTCTTACAAAGAAATGAAATTAAAAATTCTTCAAAAGCGGGCAAATAAAATCGTTAAATTGAATTTATCTCTAATCATATGTTATTATTATTATTATTATTATTTTGTTGAATTGAGCACTTAACTTCGAAATCTATTTGCGCCTACAGGCCAAGTCGACAGGGATTTTTTTAATTCAGTGAAAAATATTGAATCGAGTAATTTTAGGAAATAGAAGCTAAATTATGGATAAAGACAGATAATTTAATACCGTACGCATAAGCAATTGAAAATATATTATCGAAACAATAACATGATTTGTTTGCGTTTTATGAGAAAACACTCAAATTTTACTACAGAAATGTTTTATTATATTAATCTGAAAACCATAGATGCAGATTATCATCTTGAATTCAGCCACTGCATTATCCAATATTTCGTCTAATATTGAGAGAAGAACTCATCTGTGAAATCGGTTTTCGAAACACGTTAAGCGGCAGACGATGAATTCGTGAAACAGGATATTATACTCATATTGGATTAATTCATCTGTTTGCCATTAGAATTTCGGTATAGAGGTGTGAATGGCTTTTCTCAAATAATTTCAGCAATTTTTAAATTCAATGAACAATATTCAATCGAGTTAGTTTTAGGAGATAGAATCTAAATAACGAATAAAGACAGAGAATTTAATATTCTACACATAATCATTCGAAAATGTATTGCCAAAACAACAGATTAATTTTACTGCAGATTATAAAAGAATTCGAATTTATTACGTATTCCCTGCAATATCGAAGGAATTAATCTGTAAACCATGACATCATATTATCGTCTTAAAATGAGTTCAGTCGCAACAATATCTTATATTTCATTTAATAATGCAAGTCTTATTGTCAAATCTGTCTGCAAAACACGCACAGTTGCAAATCATGAAATACTCATATTAGGCTTCTAATTACGATTAAAATTACAATAGAAAAAATTTTAGAAGGAACGTAAAAATTTTTGAAATTTTTAATTTAAGGAGTGAACATAAAAGAAATAAAAAATAAAAATAAAAACATAAATACCCCATAATTTTTGCTTAAAGAATGAAGTTTATCGGATAATTAACTGCCGAGATATTTGTAACCTTATTTCCCACACTTTTCGGTTTTTCGTGACCCTGTATTTCATTCAAATTTCCATTCAAAGGCACATATTTTAATTGAAAGTGAAACGCTTAATGCAACACAGAAAACTGTTAGTTGATATGATCACCATTTTAGAGTTATAAGAATGTTTCTTTTACGCATTTCAGTAATAGAATATTTAAAGTTTATGCCGCCATCAAGCTAGAGGTCTGCACGGGCCGGAATTTCCAAGCCCGGGCCCGGCCCGTAGAATTTTTTTTTCGGCCCGGCCCGTTGTAAAACTCAAAAGTTCGGCCCGGGCCCAGCTCGTTTAAATTTTTATATTTTAGGCCCGGCCCGTACAGAAGTCAGTAAAAACAGGCCCGGACCGTTTTGGCCGTTACAATTTCCTACAAATTCAGATTTTTATCATATAATTAAGATTCCTTTTAAGTTTACTGCATACATATCTATGCAATGTTTTTACAGTATATTTTACAGGAAATGCACGTTAGCAACATTAATGATTACTTAGATTCTTAGGCTTTCAACATTCAAATAAAGATTCATTAAAAAATTAATATGGCCTAGAATTAAAAAAAAAAGAAAGAAAGTTAAAAATATCGTTATAAATTTATGTTTATATTTTAACAGTTTAACAGTTATAAACTTTTGAAGCTGTTTAATAAAAGAAGATTTATAAAAATAATTTTTCTATATCATTTTATTAAAGATTTTAAATTCAAATTCATTCGTTAATTCAAAGAAGCTCCTTTCTGATACATTTTTAAATTCATTTTTTTTCTCAGAAACGTATAAGATTAGCAGGTGACTCAGAAACTATATAATCGAATGGCATTATCCATTTTTTGATACAAGCAATTTAAAAATACTGCAAGCAAGCAAAATAGTGTTATAGTTAGCGTTTTGAATAGAATTTTCCGAAACGATAGCATGGGAAGGAGAAAAACTGCAACCATTTGAGAAACTATTGTATCTCAACAAGGTTATGCAAGTATTTTATTTACCAAAAATGAAAAAACGCTATTCGATTCCAAATCCCTTCAATAGTCAGGCTTATCACTTTTATACTTTTATAATTAAAAATTAATCTGAGAATGTGTCAAACTTTCGCATTATTGAGAAATTAATTTAAAAACCATCAAGAAGTATTTATCCAAAGATTAAGCTAACATAAGTTCTTTATCGCTGTTGATATTTTTACAAATCATGTTGTCTGCCCTACAGATCATGAGAACAATTAAGTATAGTTAAGTATAGCAAATCTATATGTAGAAAAATAATGCAAGCTTGATCTTGGCCCGGCACGAGTCAGCTAAAAAATGTTAAAACGGGTTACACACAATGTAACAATAGAAACTTATAATTTGATATGTACTTAGAATGTACATATCAAATTATAAGTTGTATAATAGTACAAGAAAACCTATTAAATTTCATTAACCTTAGTTATCCGAAACTATTTTTTCGAACTTTCGAAATGTTCGTTCTGATAATACGTATATAAAAATCTTCGGAATTAAGGTACCCTGGGGTAATAACGCCACGTTAAGGTTCTACCAATTTTCACGGCTTAGTTTTAGATTGTATTTTTCAAACAAATATAGGATCTGATACAGCAACTCATTGACTATCTATATAAAATAAAATAATTTAACAGATATGTATTCATAAAATGTAATGGCGTTTTTTCTTGACCAATGCTATTTGGCGTTATTACCCACCTATATGGGTAATAACGCCATGCAAACAAAACTATGAAATAAGATGGAATAATTGCATGTAGATAGCCCTATTCTAAAAATACAAACTCTACAAACTTAGAAAATTGACAAATTGCATTCTAAGCTATTGAAAATGTTCAATTTTTTGTGAAAGTGTAAGAAAAATAAAGGTGTGGTGTGGGAGGAGGGGATGAGGCAAAAGAATATCAGACCGTGAGCTTCTTTTTGCTTAAAAAGGACCGCTTAAATAGAAATATGAGAAACATTGGACAGTTTTAACTGTGTTTATTTGGATCAGTATTTAGGATGTAGCTCGGCCACTGTAGGGAATCAACCGGGGTACTAAAGTCAAGGATTGGCGTTATTACCCCGGTATAGTTATTGCGCAGTACATTTTAAATTACAAATTATCTCGAGAAGATATCCAAAATCTTCAACAACATTTTAAAAGTACATGAAATGCTCTACAAATTTATGTAATTAACAAAGTATTTCCGGATAAAAAGATAGTCTTCACGTCACAAAACGTATCTCGCAAATTTTAGATCAAGCGTTAATTTTAGTTGCTTGTAAAAACAATAAAACCTAAAAATGAAACAAATTAACTTGAAGCTGTTTTTTGCGATTTATATGACTCAAAACCCTTCTGCGCAGAGCACATGGGTGTCATTTACCTGATTATTTCATAATTATGCAAAATATAAGCACTTGGCGTTATTACCCCGCCTGGCGTTATTACCCCAGGGTACCTTATTTGTTTTAACCCTTTGGGGATGAACGATACGTATACGTGAGGGAAAAAGGCTTAAGAGTCTTTATCCCCATTAGTAAAATTTGAATGTAGAAATTGCCTTAATTAATCGGAGGATTTTCTCGATTTAATAAGACACAAATTTCTGTTTATAAAAATCGGTGACAAAACATTAAAAATTTCGCAAAAAGATGTCGTCGCGAAGGGGTTAAAGAATGATTGTAACATAATACCAGAGGTCTACACGGACCCGGGTCCGGCCTTGCCGGCTGAATGGTTTCGGCTTTTTAAATGGGCCTGGCGGGCCGGCAGAGTTAGAATCATTTTTTTTCAATGGGCTTGGCCAGCAAAAAGATTGAACGGGACACACGGGCCGGGCCAGGTTGAAAAAATAATTAGCGGGCCTACAGGCCCGTTAAAAAAGATTTCAGCAAAAACAATAAATTAGGAGCTATTTTTAATGAATATGGCTTTAACGAGAATAAGTATAAATGTGCGTCACGAGCCGATACTAGTTTGACAATATCAATACAAGAATATTACTTTTACAGTGTAGAGATCGGCATCGGAGAGTTACTTTGTGTCTAACTCGGGCTTAATATTTTTTTTAGCAGACTCATGCCGGGTCGAGATCAGCCTTGCATTGTTTTTCTACATATAGACCTGCCGGGTCGGAACTAGACTTAATTGTTCTCAAGATTTGTAGGACTGACAACATGATTTGTAAAAGTATTAATAGTGATAAAGAACTTATGTTAACGTAGTCTTTGGAAATATAATTCTTGGTGGTTCTTAAATTCACTTGTCAACAAATGCGAAAGTTTGACACATTTTCTGACTAATTTTTAACCGTAAAGGCATAAAATTGACAAATTTGACCAATGAAGGCCTTTGGAATCGAATAGAGTTTTCTGTTTTTGTTAAATAAGGTATTTGTATTTAATTTTTCGAGATATAACAAATACTTGTCACGTGCTTGCAGATTTATCTCTTTTACCATGCTGTCACTTCCGAAAATTCATTAAAAAATGCCAACTTTGACAGTATTTTATTGAATTGCTTGTATCAAAAAATAGATATCGCCATTCGGTTACACAGTTTCTGAATAAAAATACCGGCTATTCTTATGCGTTTTCGAAAAAGAAAAAAAAATGAATTTAGAAAGTAGCTCTTTGAATTTGAGAAAATCTTTAATAAATTGATACAGAAATATTGTCACAAATCTACTTTTTATTATACAGCTTCAAAAGTTATGATGTTTTTTACTTTCTTTTTTTTCTTATTGTCTAAACCATATTAATTTTGTAATGAATCTTTATTTCAATGTTGAAAATCTAAATCGTTAATATTGCTATTGTGTATTTTCTGTAAAACATACTGTAAAATCATCCCATAAATATGTTTGCAGTATTTTTCAAAGGAATTTTAATTATGTATGATAAAAAAATTTAATTTTGTCGAAATAGTAGAAATGGAGTCGGGCCAGGACTGGACCGGGGAATTTCGGCCCGTGCACACATAATATAATACAATACATAATTATGTGTTTAATCTACATAATACATTAAACACATAAAATACGTTTAAATTTTCTTTTGGAATCGCAATGTATTTCATAAATAGTTTACACATATTTTATTTTCATATTTTAAATTCTTCATATCCATGAGGGCTAAGTACTATGGTGCCCCCCAACGACTAGTTTTTCTATAACAATGTAAATTAAATTGAAAATTATAGCAGCCGAATAATATCTCCCATTCGTATTCAATCACTCCAGTATCTATTATTTCATTTAACATCGTCAGCAGAATTCATCCATAAAATCCGTTGCCGAAATATGTTGAACGGTAGGCGATGAAATTCTGGAACCGGATATTATATTCATCTTGGGCTTATTTGTCTCTATATAATTGACATTTCGATCGGATGTTTCAGTAGATTTTCTTAAATATCTTCATTTATTTTAAAATTTAATAAATAATATTGAGTTAATTATTGGGGATATAGTTGGGAGGCTATGCGAATATGACGTTATTATTTTAGAGGGGAGGAGTGTCTGGCATATGATATCATAAGATATCTCTGGGGAAGGGGGGTTTGTCTTTTGATATCGCTATCATTTTTGATCCAATCAAAATTTTCTCTTTTTATTTGTAATATGGTCTTTAGGGCAAAATAGCATGTTACCTTTTTATAGTCTGTTATCTATTTTTATAAAAATACAAAGGTATAATTAAAATCAGTAAATTATTATAAAATTATTTAATTCTAAAATATGAAATACCCTCAACGTATGATATTCCAATTTTTCTTCATATGTGTAATGTGTATGCATACATAATCACGATTCGAGGAACTTATGTGCGAAGTATTTTTGAAATGAAACTTGTATTTACTAATAAATAAAAGAGAAAGAATGTTTTCCACTTGTTTTGTTGATAAGAATTTCTATCTGCCCCCACATATCCTCCGTTCGGGCAATAGGACTTTATTAATGTTGAATGAATTATGTAATAAATAAAGAATACTGCCCAGTTAAACTGATGGCATTGAGCTCACAGGCTACAAATACTAATTGTACATTAAAGCCTTATATTTTCAAGGGTTAATTCCGTTCGAAAAAAAATTAAGAAGGGGAAACAGCTCTCCCCTTTCCTCTTTTTTTATACTTAATCATTGAAACTCCTATACTATCAAAGACATGCTTTATCATATAAAAAATCTATATCCAAAATTCAGAGCAAATGAGATAATTCTTAATAAAAACCCATTTATCATTTATATAATTTAAAAGGAGTTATCCCCCTCTTTTATACTTAACCATTAAACTTCCAAAACTATTCAGAGATTTGAACGAAATCTGACAATTCTGCTTGAAAAACCCATTTATATAAATTAAGGGGGGGGGGGCATTAGAACCCCTGTTCCCCTTATTTATACTTATTCAATGAACACCTAATAACAGTCACGGAATCGCCTCATCAGAATGATCCTAATCTAAATTTTGAACGAAAATTAATTCTGCATGAAAATCCCATTTATATCAACTAACGGGGGGGGGGGGGCATTAGAGCCCCTGTTCCCCCTATTTATACTTATTCAATGAACACCTAATAGCAGTCACGGAATCGCCTCATCAGAATGATCCTAATCTAAATTTTGAACGAAAACTTAATTCTGCATGAAAATCCCATTTATATCATCTAACGGGGGGGGGCATTAGAACCCCTGTTCCCCCTATTTATACTTATTCAATGAACACCTAATAACAGTCACGGAATCGCCTCATCAGAATGATCCTAATCTAAATTTTGAACGAAAACTTAATTCTGTATTAAAATCCGATTTATATCAACTAACGGGGGGGGGGGCATTAGAACCCCTGTTCCCCCTATTTATACTTATTCAATGAACAACTAATAACAGTCACTGAATCGCCTCATCAGAATGATCCTAATCTAAATTTTGAACGAAAACTTAATTCTGCATGAAAATCCCATTTATATCAACTAACGGGGGGGGGGGCATTAGAACCCCTGTTCCCCCTATTTATACTTATTCAATGAACACCTAATAACAGTCACGGAATCGCCACATCAGAATGATCCTAATCTAAATTTTGAAAACTTAATTCTGCATGAAAATCCCATTTATATCAACTAACGGGGGGGGGGCATTAGAACCCCTGTTCCCCCTATTTATACTTAATCAATGAACACCTAATAACAGTCACGGAATCGCCTCATCAGAATGATCCTAATCTAAATTTTGAAAACTTAATTCTGCATGAAAATCCCATCTATATCAACTAACGGGGGGCATGAGCCCCCCGTTCCCCCTCTTATACATATCGAATGAACTCCAAAAACTAATCAGGAAAGCGCCTTGTCAGGATATACCTACATACAAAATTTCAAGTGGATCGGATATTTTTATCATGAGTTATCGCGTTACGTACATACGAACATACATACAGAACGGACGGGCACATAAGCTCTCAGGCTATGATAGCCTGTGAGCTAATAATAAATAAAGAATACTGCCCAGTTAAACTGATGGCATTGAGCTCACAGGCTACAAATACTAATTGTACATTAAAGCCTTATATTTTCAAGGGTTAATTCCGTTCGAAAAAAAATTAAGAAGGGGAAACAGCTCTCCCCTTTCCTCTTTTTTTATACTTAATCATTGAAACTCCTATACTATCAAAGACATGCTTTATCTTATAAAAAATCTATATCCAAAATTCAGAGCAAATGAGATAATTCTTAATAAAAACCCATTTATCATTTATATAATTTAAAAGGAGTTATCCCCCTCTTTTATACTTAACCATTAAACTTCCAAAACTATTCAGAGATTTGAACGAAATCTGACAATTCTGCTTGAAAAACCCATTTATATAAATTAAGGGGGGGGCATTAGAACCCCTGTTCCCCTTATTTATACTTATTCAATGAACACCTAATAACAGTCACGGAATCGCCTCATCAGAATGATCCTAATCTAAATTTTGAACGAAAATTAATTCTGCATGAAAATCCCATTTATATCAACTAACGGGGGGGGGGCATTAGAGCCCCTGTTCCCCCTATTTATACTTATTCAATGAACACCTAATAGCAGTCACGGAATCGCCTCATCAGAATGATCCTAATCTAAATTTTGAACGAAAACTTAATTCTGCATGAAAATCCCATTTATATCATCTAACGGGGGGGGGCATTAGAACCCCTGTTCCCCCTATTTATACTTATTCAATGAACACCTAATAACAGTCACGGAATCGCCTCATCAGAATGATCCTAATCTAAATTTTGAACGAAAACTTAATTCTGTATTAAAATCCCATTTATATCAACTAACGGGGGGGGGGGGCATTAGAACCCCTGTTCCCCCTATTTATACTTATTCAATGAACAACTAATAACAGTCACTGAATCGCCTCATCAGAATGATCCTAATCTAAATTTTGAACGAAAACTTAATTCTGCATGAAAATCCCATTTATATCAACTAACGGGGGGGGGGCATTAGAACCCCTGTTCCCCCTATTTATACTTATTCAATGAACACCTAATAACAGTCACGGAATCGCCACATCAGAATGATCCTAATCTAAATTTTGAAAACTTAATTCTGCATGAAAATCCCATTTATATCAACTAACGGGGGGGGGGCATTAGAACCCCTGTTCCCCCTATTTATACTTAATCAATGAACACCTAATAACAGTCACGGAATCGCCTCATCAGAATGATCCTAATCTAAATTTTGAAAACTTAATTCTGCATGAAAATCCCATCTATATCAACTAACGGGGGGCATGAGCCCCCCGTTCCCCCTCTTATACATATCGAATGAACTCCAAAAACTAATCAGGAAAGCGCCTTGTCAGGATATACCTACATACAAAATTTCAAGTGGATCGGATATTTTTATCATGAGTTATCGCGTTACGTACATACGAACATACATACAGAACGGACGGGCACATAAGCTCTCAGGCTATGATAGCCTGTGAGCTAAAAACTATTATAAAATACTTTTAAATAGTAACTATTTCGTTTTAGTGTTATTTGATATAAATTTTTTTCATATGCAAAGTGATGTTATTGATTCTTCTTCACCTGAATGAAAAAATGAAAGCAGTTTTGTATATCACTTCGAAAAAATGAAATAAATTCTAGAAAAAAAAAAAAAAAAAAATGTACACTTCGATAACGATATAATTACCGGGGGGGGGGGAGGAGGGGAGTGTTCGAGGGATGGTAACGTATGATATCGGAAGGGAGGGAGGGGGGGGGTCCAAAATTACAAAAAAGTTGATAACATTATATTTGTACAGATGCTAGTATGGACAAAGGCAGTGAAATTAACAGTACATACCGGGGGATCCAAAAGTCAGAACAAACTTTAAAATATAATAATTCGAAAACGAATCAAGATACAAAGATATGGTTTGCACCAAACGGATGGAAAAAAAAAAAAAAAAACCCAGTTTTGTGTGGCAACGAAAAAATATAGTTCTGTCTGGCGACAACGGCATCACTAGCAGCACTGAAAGATGCCATCCGCCAAAATGTGTCTGCCAAAACGCAAGAAATGCTACTAAATGCTGTGAATGGTGTAGTGCCTGGTCTCACAGCTGCACTTATGAATGATAAATAGCACATTGAACATTTACTGTAGTAGGGGAGAGTGGGGATACTTGAGCATAGGGGATACTTGAGCCACCCCTATTATCTCTACAGTTGGTTAATTTTTCTTTCTAAAACTGCCAATATGATAACATATTTATAGTTCTGAACATGTAAAAAAGAAATCACACATCTTGGTACCATTTTGAAAGTATAGTGATTAATAGTTGTCTTTTCCCTATCTGAAGTAAATATTTGGGTGCATGGTTTTTTTGTTTTTTTGTAATCAAAGTTTTGTTTAAAGTTGCAACTATATACATACATTCAATAAGCATAATTTCAATTGTATTTTGTGTCTAAAATAGTTCTAATTGCTGCATGCTTTATTTAGTAAAACTCTGGGAAACAAAAATAGTGATAGTGGGGATACTTGAGCCAATGAGAGTGGGGATACTTGAGCCATGTCTTAACCATCCCCACTAGAAATAAAACATGGGTGAAACAAACAAAAAATAAAATTACATCCTTATATTCACTAATAGATATTTTTCTGGAGAAAAGGGAGAATAATTTTTCATTTTATTTTTTTTTCTTAAAAAAATAACGACCTAAAAATGTTTAAAAATGTCTATTTTTTAAATGAAAATGTCTATTTTATTTTTCGATTTGACTAACAAAATAGCCTGTCTAGATAAATGTAAACATAGTTTTCAATTTAACTTTCATTAAATGAAAATAACTTTTTAAAACGGTTTTACAGGCTATAATCTCTAATACTTTAATTAGTTAGGTCCAACATATTAAAATATTTATTTTTTAATATAACATATTAAGATTAGTATTTTATATTGAAATCGTAACCTCTGTTGCTGTAACTTTTTTTTAACTAAGAAAATTGTAGAAAAATTGGTAAAAAGAGCGCACAAAAACAAGAAAAGCAACAAAAATCCCAGTTCAAACTTACCTACATGGAGCCAAAGAGGAAGACAAAATCTTTTCCTGTGATTTCAAAAAAGTGTTTGAAATAGTAGAATGATACATCTGGCTTAAATTCCGACAGCTACTAAACTAAAAGCATGAGTTCGACAATATCATTAGAGGAAAATTCTGTCAATGATGGTGATGATGTGAAAGAAAACCTTCTATTGATGGTTGGTTACTAATAAAATATGCCAGAAAGAAAACTGTAAAAATATTTGTTGGATAAGTGCTTAATATTTTGAAAATGAAATTTGCCCGAAGAATTGCAGATTCCAAATTTAAATGGCTCTGAACTGAGGATGTTTCTACCGTCGTTATAACTCAAGTTCAAATTATCCTTCGACAACCAGTTTTAACGACAAAAAATGATCGTATTACTAGCTTTGTTTTCTCAATTGGTTTTGAAAGACTTTACGTTTCATAATTTATCATTCTGTAAAATGTTTGTGTAAAAATAAAGCGAAAAAAATTACTTTTGTAGGTATTTTTCCTTAGTGGCTCAAGTATCCCTTCACTATGGCTCAAGTATCCCCGCCATGGGGATACTTGAGCCATGATGTAAAACAAAAAAAAAAAAACATTTATTATACATAAAAAATAGTTCAAAATTTATTGAAAGTGGTTTTTAGTTGAAGGAAAAATATCAAATTTTCATTTTCAATATTTTATTTTATTCTAAAAAAATATAAAAAATTTAAAAAAATTAAAATTCAAAAAATGGCTCAAGTATCCCCATCTTCCCCTACTAATTAACTGTAATTAAGCTAACTTGTAAGTTGTCAACATTTTTTCATTTGTAAATCATCTTTTGATGCATTAAAACACTACAGTGACATTTGTTGTTCGCCAACAAAACAAAATTTTTTTCTGTTGTTACACAAAACCTGGTTTCTTCTCCATCCGTTCGGTCCAAATCATATCTTTGTATCTTGATTCGTTTTCGAATTATTCCTTTTTAAAGTTCGTCCTGACTTTTGGATCACCCGGTATATAACGTTTCATATAACTTTATAATAAAAATTTTTTTTATAGATATTGTTAAAAATCGTTTGAATTTTACTTACGCGATATTAGAGTAATTAATGCGAAAACAGTAGCAACAGATTATACGTCGAATTTAATCACAACAATATATAACATTTCATTTAGTACTATGAGCTCATTTATAAAATCCGTTTTAAAGACGGGACAGAATTGTGAAGCCGCACCAGTGCCCGAGAGGTTCTGCTTTTGAAGCTGGTAGACGAGAGGTGCTGGATTCGAACTCAATCGCGCCCGTCGGCCAAACCGTTCGGAGCTTTTCGTGGATTTCTCCGAACTTTGGATTTCTTTGCGTAAATACGGGTTGGGTTCAATTAAAAAGTTCCCCGAGGAAGGGCCCCTGCTCCTTAGGGCCTATATCCTTTTGTTGATAATTGGCCGTTATAAACACAATTAACCAGACAGAATTGTGAAAAAAAAAATTATACTTATTTTGGATTTGTTCGTTCATTTATGATTAGAATTCCAGTTTGGAAGATTTCAATGTATTTTCAAACATTTTAATCGGTTTTTAAATTGTTTAACAATATTAACTAGAGTTTGTTTTGGAGAATAGAACCGATAACATGAGAAAAGTTGAAAAATTAATATCATAAACATAAACGTTTCAAACTGTGTAATCTAAATTAATAAAATGAGTTTGTTTACGCATTATGAGAAACATTCGAATTTTACAATATATGATGCTCGAATAATTCATATGAAAACCATTGCAGCAGATTACTGTCTCGAAAATAAACTCAATCATCGCACTGTGCAACATTTCATCTAATGTTATGAGCAAAGTTCATCCATGAAATCTATTTACGAAACATGCAAAGCGGCAGACGATAAAATTATGAAACAAGATATTTTCATATTATTAAGCTCATCTACTTGTTTGCGATTAGAATTTTAGTAAGGAAGTTTCTCTGAATTTTCAGATACATTTTTAAATTCAAAGAAGAAGAATGTAACTGCGAATTTATAACGTTTCAAAATATACATATTAGTAATATACATATTTTTATGTTTTGCATATTATAAAAAATCAGAAATTGCACGTCAAAAGTACTCTTAATTAAAATTATCCTTGTCCCCAACGCTAGAAACCTTTCTGGTTGACCGTGGAAATTCTACCTGGCATGAAAAAACATATTTATTTTAAAGGGATTTTATAAATAGTTCTCTTATTTAATTTATAAGTCGTTACTTACACTATAATGGCCAAAAGTGACCGGCCACTTGTGATTTTTGATGTTTTTTTAAATATCCAGAAAAATACATGAGAAATAATCTTAAAACTCCAGGTGTGTAAGCAAAATAGTACAGGTCATATATTCCCGCGAAGAATTTTCAAAACCCTATAGGAGACCGTCAACAAACTGAAAAAGAAAGAATTTTTTTTGGAAAACCCTGTCAAAACTAATGTAGCAAAAGCGTTCAAAATGTAGGTTATGATTAAACGGCGTATTGCAATAAGCTGTGTTCATTTTTATGCGGATAGCATCTATACTCATAGAGTAATTAAGGTTTTTATGAAAATAGTCCCAAATTTTGCCAAGTTTTTTGCTTATAATTTGCAGAGTTTTTCATATAAAAAAATGTTCTTTTCAGTAGTATGTGCAGTATTATGCATACTGTATCGACACTAATCAATGAATATATGGATACAGGCCCTCATTTTTTTTATTCCTTTTGGGAACAACGGATTTTGAGCTTATTCTATCGACGATAATTTTCAGAATTTTTAATCTATATTTTTGAGACTTTTGCAAAAGTTGCTCTATACATGTAGCTAGCACATTATACAAATTATGTTGTGATTGCTTACACGCATGCGCATAAAGAAAAAAGTAAATCAGTTTATTATTCGTACAATTTTTATAATATTTTTAATTCGGATTGCAGGGTCTTACGTAAATATTATTTGTCATGTTTTCTGAAAAGAATATTTTTTTATATTAAGAATTCTGCAAATTATAAGCAAAAAAAACTTGGCAAAATTTGTGACTTTTTTATATAAACCTTAACTTCTCTACGAGTATAAATGCTATCCTTATAAAAATGAACACAGTTTATAACAATAAGCCACTTAATCATAATCTACAATTTGAACGCTTTTGTTACATTAGTTTTGACAGAGTTATCCAAAAGATATTCATTCTTTTTCAATTTGTTAATGGTCCGCTATAGGGTTTCGGGAAACAAACTTTGCGGAAATATATGACCTGTAATATTTCGTTTTCAAACCTTAAGTTTCAAGTTAATTCATTAATGTATTTTTCTAGATATATAAGAATTCACTTGTCAAAAATTGCAAGTGACAAGTCACCTTTGGCCATATAGTGTATTTTATAGAGTGATATTTACTGGCGAAAAATGCACCATTTTTTTTTTTTTTTCAAAAAGAGATGAATCACTATAAAACGCAATACATTTGTATCAGTGTTTGAAACTTTTTATTCTGTTAAAGTGATGAAAAATTCGTTTTATTTGAATTCAAAGAGTAATGTAAAACATAAATAAAAGTGCTTTTACTTTTCAGTGAATAAGAATTATTTGGAAAATAATTTTTCTAAGAATTGTTAGCCACTAAATGAAAATGCACTTGTTTTATGTTCTACAAGACTCTCTGAAGACACATAAAACGAATTTTACACGATATTTATAGAATAAAAAAATTAGACTCCGATGAAAGTTCTATTGTATTCTACGATGATGCATCTGTCTTTGAGAAAAATGGCTAATATTTCAGCAATATCCAATCTCACTCTATGATTGTAAGATATCTAAGTTTTTTAACATATAATAAACCTTAGAGCTTTATTATTAGATCATCTTAATGCTTGCTAGTTTTGCAATATAGGAAAACCTAATTATATTTATCAGTACTTAATCAATGGAATACGCGAATCTTTGCCTCTTATTGCTGACGTCAAGAACCAGCGCGCGGCGCCAACTTATATGGGCAAGTGGGGCCGGGGATCATCCAATAATTTGATTTTCCAGCCCTCCCAATTTTCATTATCTTTCGTTATTTATTTATTTTTCAATCTTTCAAAAAAAAAAAAAAAAAATCTTCCGTCGATGTATTCAAAACCATTTTGTTTTGAAATACAGTAAGAATAGCAGTAACTGCCATTAGAATACTGAACCCTTCCCCCCTCTTCCTCCATAATAATAAAAAAAATTTAATAGGATTTCTATTTATAGGATTCCTATTTATTTCTTTTTAAAAGAGAAAATTTCCTATATTTTACTGTCACTTATGTTCTATGGGATGGAAATTTTTGTTATACACCTCTAAGAGGGTAGGTGACGAAATTCATTGATTTGCTTGAAAAATTTGATGCTTATATCTAACATGTACATAATTCAATGAACCTATACCTATGGAATCCTAATGATGAGCATAAATTTTGGCACTGTGATGGCGAATTTTGAGGTGTTAACATGTATGAAATAGAAGAAACTTTTGGGAGTGACACACCAGTTTTTCTAAATATACAAAAGGAGGTCGTATAAAAATTAAATTTTGTATTTTAATGTGCAAACAGCCTTTTGTTAAACAAATTACATATCTAAAATATCATGTTCAATTTATGAATTTTTTGCAAATCTAGGGATTTTTCTATAATCAGCGGTGAAACACTATATTCCATGGTATAGTTTAAGTAAATAGTAGAAATGATACAAGAAGTTCAATGAATATTTGCATTAAATGCCCATTTTATTATTTTTCGAGACATTTTTGTTTTATTGTAGTCATATCCATGTATAATAGTAAATATTAGAATCCATAAACTAAAGACCCTATGAATCCTCATATGAAAATATAAATTGGTAAAATTGCAAATTTATGTTCTGCTGTAAAAGTTTTTAACTTAACTTTTCATAAGGTGAAATGTGACATTTTCCTTTACTATCTAAAAAAATAAGATGTCATGCCAGTTTACCCTAAAATAGTTGAGTCTGCCCAATATTTTGAAAAGTTGGCGTCTCTGGCATCAACCAGCCCGAAAGTTTTCAGCTCAAAGAGGCAATAGCAATGACACTAAGCCTGTCTTTAGTTTACCCATATCTGTTTGCGATAATAATTTAAAATAGGATAGTTTCAATGGAGAATCAGAAAAGTTTTCATTATTTTAAATTAAAAGACCAATATTCACATGAGTTAATTTGAAAGAATAGCACCTATATAGTACTAGGAACAAAAAAAAGGAAATTGATATTACAAAAATGAAAAAGAGTCATCTGCTACGGCCCTGGGCACTTCATTTTCATTTAACATGACATGTGACATTTAAACATTTTAAAAATTGATATTTAGACGAAACAATATTTTTATTGAATTTTAATATAAACTCTTCAAAGTATTTTCTTTTTTAGGCTAATTATGTTTGAAAATGTGTCCAGTAATTTCCAAATAGCCGATGAACAAAATGATACTTTAACCCTTTATCTATAGAATTATGAAATAATGATAACTTTATATTTAAAAGCATTCTTACTGAATTATTTAAACTATATTCGAAGATCTATTTAATCATTTAATAAATTTTAGAAGTATTTTAGAAGGCTTAATTAAATTTGAAATTTATAGATATTTTGTGCAATATTGATAGTCCCACTCAACTCATTCATTACTTACCCATCATACGTAGTATAGGGTAAGTCTTGCAATCGTTTTGAAAATCGAAAATTTTTTTTGACGGATTTACACGTTTTAGATAGTAGAGATTACGAAAAACATATTTTTAGAAAAAATTTTTTGCCGTCCGTCTGTCTTTCTGTAAACGCTCTATCTCTCGAACAAATTGAGATAGAGACTTGAAATTTTGTATGTAGTTAGTATGTAAGAATGGGACGAAGTCTATTTAATATCAGCAACCTCGATTATCCGGAACTATTTTTTTCGGACTCTCAAAAAATTCGTTCTGATGAAAGGTATGTAAAAATTTTCGAATTTTTTTTTTCTAAGGAATGGATGTAAAAGGCAATAAAATAACACACATTTTGCATATAGAACCAAGTCGATCGGATTATTAGTTGCTGAGATATTTGTAATCTTGTTTTCCACATTCTTATATTTTTCATGACCCTGTATTTCATTCAAATTTCAATTCAGAAGTATATTTTAATTGGAAATGAGACGCTTAATCCGACGCAGTTAATTTTTAGTTAATAGATTTATTATTTTTGGAGTTATAAGGATGTTTCTTTTACGCAGTTCGGTACTTCTTGAGTAGTTTGGCGTTTTATGTAATTTGTCGAAATTGGTACATCAGCAGTTCTTTAATATAGCATTACTATGTACATTGACAATATATATAATTTTCGTTTTGGAATTGCAATGCATTGTATAAATAGTTTTCACATGTTTTATTTTCATATACATATCCATGATGGGTAAGTATTACGGTGGCCCCCAACGACTAGTTTTAAATTATTTTGTACAATTGGGATACATACAAATATGGGGCTGTGCAATTATAACGTTATCAACTTTTTGGTAATAGTTGACCTCCTCCCATTCGATATCATAAGTTATCATTCCTTAAGCACCCCCCCCCCCCCGCTTCGTATAGGTATCGTTATCAAAGAGTAAAAAAAATTTTATACTTCGAATATATTTCTTTTGTTTCAAGAGATATGCAAAACTGGTTACATTTATTTTTCACATACTTCATTTAATTCAAATGAAAAGAAGTCAATAAATATCACTTTATATCACATAACACTTAAAAGAAATAGTTACTATTTTATTATATTAATAATGAATGTAGTAATATCTTGTTGCACTTCTGTCGAACGGATGAGAGATGGGAGTCCTCAGCTATCCTATGCAAAAAAAAAAAAAAAAAAAAAAAAAAAAAAAAAAAAAATCATGTAAAAATATTAAAATTTGAGCGAGATATTTGAAAAGAACGCCCCTGTAAGGGTGTTTGGTAGTTGCAGATATTTGTTAGGACATTTAGAAGAACGAAATGAAGTATAGTAGTCCAGATTCGGATGTACGAAAAAACCCCACAATGATTGCTAAGTTACACTTTATTTAGACATGTATTACTAGGGGGGTACACTTACAGTACTCGGAGAAAATCTCCGAACAGTTTTTAGCAACTTCACTAGACAAGAGCAGTGAGTCAAGTGAATTCATACATAGCAACAAACCGCCACTTTTGGCATGATAGAAAATCGCCAACATACACAAGTTCGCCCATGCACAATGGATAGTATACGCCAAATAACAGTTAAAATGCAGCCAGCAAGATCAGAATTCAATTTGGTTTCCCAGCTGGGATGGGAAAGGAAAGGTTGCCAAACGATAAAATGTTACACATGTTGTTATGTCTAACAAAGAAGCACACCGAAGGGACATCAGATTTTACTGCGCAGATGTTAAATTCTTTTTAGGGTTTTGTCGAGAAAGGAAAAAGAAGCGTAAGCATAAATTTTAACTGCGAAACAGAGATGATCTCCTTATAAGGTAATGCAGAATTGCTTCGATCGGAAATAGCAGACATCTGGAAATTGTTTTAAACGGTTGATTAATATGTGAGTGTATTTCTCACAGATAAAGTTAAGCAGCTGCCGATTTTCGGTTAGAGAATTAATAAGCAAGAAAAATGGAAAAGGAATGAAGGACAACTTAAAACTAATTTTGAATTGAACAGAGACGGGGGGTGTAAAGGAATAATTCAAGAAAATAACCAATATATAACGAAATAATCGTTATATATATCACCCGGTGCACCACAAAAAAAACTTTTGCTGTCCAATGTGCATAGGCTAGCATAAAATATTATAACATAAAAACATACATAAATGCAAAAGTTTTTTTTTATATGTATCTGGTGAAATTTGACGTCATGATAATGGAGACTTTTGTATCCAAAAACAGTCAGCAGTTCTAAAGTTTCTATATTTTTTTACTATTTCTGTATATGGATCCAAGCTAGTACTGTATTTTTATATGTAGAAGTTGAGTCGACTCAGACAGTACAAAAACATTACTGCAGCTTTGATTGTTATCATGACACAAGTAAAAATTTTGAAACATATACACAAAACATGAAACTAATACTAAATGAATGTAAAATGGCAATACACAAAAATAACATAATAGCACTATATTTTTCAAAAAAAATTAAAAAAGAGTAATATGATGTATATTAAAATAAAAAAATGTTTTTTGTAAAAAGTGTTTCATGCCGAAGCATAGGATGACAAAAAAAGAGGTGCTCCAAGCACGCCCATAAAAATATGCGTCACCTTGAATCTTGTGTACAACACAAGTATTATGGCATCGGCTTAGGGCCTAGCCTTAGATGAGGAGGGAATAGTGACGCTCCCCCGAAGGCACTAGCGGTCTTCTGAAGGAGCTCACGTCGAATTACATGAAAAAATTTTAATTGTTGTGAATTGGAATCACAATTCAAAAATTTGAATTAAAACTCCAATTCCAAAACTTTGTCTCTCAACACAATGAAGCTTGAACCCTTAGGGCATTAATTTTGAACGGGAACAAGACTTCAAAGGGAAGAATTCAAAAAGAAAAAAACAAAAAAAAATGTATATCATCTAACAACTAATATGGGGAGACAATCCTAGAGTGAAGAGAGACGAAAAATGTGTCACAATCGAGTGGGGTGATGAACAAGTCATATATGAAAACTATGTTTTATTTAATTACATGAATCATTTGTTTACTTTTCTAAACTACAGTACCTGTTTATCTAACTATAATATGTTTGACTTATAGTACAGGAATTGTTAAGTGGGAGGTTAGCTACTGGAAAAATACTGAATTAATGAAGATTGTCAAAGAAATTTTAAGTTTACTGCAAAAAAAAACAAAATAAAAAGTAAATAAAATTTTAAGTAAGTATGAAGACACATCTAAGTGTTAAAGGATAACAATGATACCTAATATTGTTCCTAAGAGATCTTCAGAGCAACAGTGATGGACCAGCCATGATATTGTTAAAGATCAGTCAAAAACAACATACACACAACCTTGAGCTCTTTGGTTAGATATGTGGTATCATAAAACATGACATAAAAAATAATAAATAGTGTTTATACATTAGCTTCTGTTTCTTAGATTGTATGTATGTGGTTGATAAAACGTATTAAAGTTAGTGTTGTTTATATGACTTGATGCATCAAATAAGTGTCCATAACGAGGAGGTGCTAGTAAAAGTCTATCAATATGTACCCGAAATGCTGTGTTATCAGGAGTATACAACCTTTTAATTGAGAATGACACAGGGGAATGTTTACAAGTAACAATATATGAACCAGTATACTTTGTTTTAAACTTGTCATTTGATTTTAGATATACAATATCTTTTAAGAAAATGGATCTTAATTTAGCTTTCTGGCCGTAATATTTATATCTTTTATCTTGAGCAGATTTAATGTTGTTATAAGCTTTGTGATATATCTTACTCAAATCATCAAGTAATTTGTGTACTTCAATATGTTTATCAAGAAAGGGTTGGTTGCACGACTGATCAAAAGTGTCAAAAATTAGGGAAAGTTCGCGTCCAAAGTGAAGAAAATTAGGAGAGTACAATGTAGTTGCATGTTTGGAGCCGTTATAAAGAGATTTGTGTATAAAGACTGCATTTTCGAATGAGTGACCTTCTTGTAAAAGAATATTAACTGAATATTTGATTGACTTATTGATTCGCTCTGCAATCGCATTTGATTGTGGTCTCGAGGCAGAACTGTATAATACCTTAATGCCCATTGTATCATTAAAAATGTTATATACCTGAGAAGTGTACTGGGGTCCTAAGTCTGATAAGACAACCGAAGGTCTCCCAAAGGTGGTTATGTAAGAGAATAAGCATTTAACAACCTTACTTGCAGGTATGTCATTAAGTGGAAAGAGTTCAATATGTCTCGAAAAATGATCAGTGATAGTTAAAACATATTTTCCATTAGTAAACGGTCCAAGGAGATCAGTACTGATAGTGTGACCAGGGTACCTGGGAGTGTATGTGGGCTGCAAAGGTGCGGGTGGAGTTTGGTGATGTTTAGTTTGAAGACATTTGATACAAGATGCAACAAAGTTTAAAGTGTCTACATACATACCCTTTCAAAAATATCTACCTGACAAGAATTCATACGTTTTATTAAAGCCAAAATGAGATAAATGTGAAATTGTTAAGACTTTGCTTTTAAGTGAATTTGGAACAATAATGTGATACGAAAAAGTGTTATTAAAAATATTTTCCTTCTTTAACATTAATACCTTCGAATCAGGATGAATGAAGTAGTTAGGAAATTTTTGAGAAGATCCTTTCTTTAAGATTTCTTTATAAACAACAGACAAAGTAGGGTCATTTTGTTGTTCAGTAGCAAATGTTTCATTCGAAATTTCTAATAAAGGGTCAGGATTTGTTTGTGTACCAGAAATAAGGCAGTTAACATGCATATTAGAATCACTCGAGCTGGAGTGTGGAGTATCACATTCTACAATAGGTAAGGGTTGAGTATCATGAATAAGTTCAGGGTTTGTAGCTAAAGTCTGTTGATTATTTTCAAAGTTACAGCGAGATAAATAGTCAGCGAGTACATTCTTTTTACCTGGAATATGTTGAAATTTGTATGTGTATTCTGAGAGATCCATGAGCCAGCGAGAGATAATATCAGCTGGATTTGTAGTTTTGTTGTACTTTTCTAATGGTTTACTATCTGAAAGGATTACAAATTCTCTGTTGTATAAATAATATTTGAAAGCAGTAACTGATTTATGAATCGCCATGAGTTCTAATTTAAGTGCAGGATATTTTTTTTCTGATGCTTTTAAAGATTTTGAAAAGTACGCAACAGGTAATAGTTGTTTATCATGTTCTTGTAGTAAGACGCCAGAAATAGCAATATTTGACGCATCAGTATTTAAATAGAACTTTTTGTTCCAATCAGGTAATCTAACCATGGGTGGATTAAAGAATATCTTCTGTATGGTGTCCATAATTTTTTGATGTTTACTTGTCCACTTAAATTTGGCCTTTGGAGTAGTTAAGTTTATGAGAGGTTGTACAAGTTCAGAAAAGGATGGAACAAGAGATTTGTAAAATGTAATGACGCCTATGAGTGCTTTTAATTGACGTTTAGTTGTAGGTGTTGGAAAAGATGTTATTTTTACAATGTTCGACTGAGCAGGAGAAATAGTTTGATTTTCTATGTGAAATCCAAGATAATCTAAACTGGTTTTGTGAAAAGTGCATTTGTTAGGGGACAGCGTTAAATTATATTTTACTAGTATTGCAAGAATTTTATCCAACTTATCACACATTTCTTGATATGAATTGGCACCAACAATAAGATCATCTTGGTAGGTATAGACACCTTCTAACTGTAATTCATCAAGTAACGAGTCCATTAAAGCTTGAAATATTGAGGCGCTAGATTTTAATCCGAATACTAATCTCTTATACCGAAAAGAACCAAACATTGTAGTGAATGTGAGCTGATTTTGAAATTTTGCAGGCAAATCAATCTGATGATATGCCTGATGAAAGTCGAGAGAAGAAAAAAAAACGATATTGTGAAAGATTTGAAATAATGGTTTGAATTTTTGGAAGTGGATAGGACGAACCTTGAATTATAGTATTAACCATTCTGAGATCTAATGCGAGTCTATATTTCTGTATACCAGTACCGTCTGGTTTCTTTTTAACAAGGAGCATGGGGCAGGCCCATTCGGAACAATGACGTTCAATGATTTTGGCATCAAGCAACTGTTTGATTTGGTTTAAAACATCCTTCTGCACAGCTTGGGGAAGAGGGAAAGGGAGAGTCTTTATGGGGTAATCATTAATGAATTTCAAATCAGGTACAATTTTATCAGTATGACCAAGTGTGTCTAATGATTTGGAAAAGGCAGGATAATAATTAAGTAACAATTTAGTTAGGTTCTTTGCTTCATTCGATTTTAAGTGAGTAAGATTAAAATCCTTAGATGATAAATCCTGCTTTCTTTTTTGTAAGATTTCATTAGACGCCTGAATAAAATTTACAAAGTGCTGTTCTGAGTTATTTTGCTTGTCAGACATTTCAGAAGTATAGTCGCGAATTTCCTCAATCTCAGATAATTGACCTATTTTTGTATGTTTAGGGAGATGAATGGTCTTTTCAGAAGTGTTTTTAAGTGTTATTGAGAAGAAATGATGTATTTGTGAAGTTTTCCTTTTTTTTTATTGGATGATTTATTCATTTGAATAATGGCATCATTTCCTATTAATTCTTTTGTTTGTGCCAAATATTCAAATAGATAATTTCTGTTATTGTTGATGTTATTGGAAGTGTAAACAGAGCAGCATATTTGTTGTTGAGGTTCTAATATTATTTTTCGAGTTAAGAACACCGCTTGATTCATTACAACATCACTCAAAGAATTGCATGATTTTGATTGTTTCTCTCCAGAAGATTCATAACTGGTTTTTAAAGGAACAGAGAAATTATTGTTGACATGGAGACACTTGTTAAAAGTATCGAAGACAACATTGTATCTAGTTATGAAATCAAAACCTAAAATGTCTTCAAAACTGGAAGACTCGGGTATGTCAACAATATAAAAGTGGTGTGAAAACGCTTTTTGTTTTAGCTTAATGGATGTTCTGATGCAGGCGGAAAATGAGACGTCAGAATTGACAGTTTTAATATTGACGTCAGTGGAAAGTCTTTTATATTTTAAGACAGGTTTAAGTTGATTAAATAATTTTTGTGAAAGTAAAGATATACTACTACCAGAATCAGCCAATAAAGTAATATCATGGTTTGCTATAGTGGCTTTAACAAGAGGAAGGGATGGTGGAGCACTGTGTGTGTTTACACTACAAATTATCTGAACATTATCACTTTCTGTTTGTGTACTGGTGTTATTTGCTATCTTAATGGAATCAAAAGTTTGGGAACCTACTGAATTAACTAGTCTCGAACTTGAAATTTTAGGTAAAACAGGGTCAAAAACAAAAGTTGCTGATGTGGAAGTATTAGACTGAGACACAACACCATCAGCATGAAAACTGTATCTCTGTTTCAGTTTTCCTGAAATTGTGGAGTGGAATTTGTGTAATTGTTTTTTCTTTGAGTATTTGCTCTTTTCCAACAAGAGAGAGCGTCGTGATTGTTTCGTCCACATAACTGACAAACAACTGGATTTTTAAGTGAAAACTTGTGTGGGGAATAACGTCTAGTGTAGTTTCGATTTTTGTAATTTTTTTTGAAGCGTGAAACACTTGCGGAATGTTTTGGTCTAGTCTGCAGATTTTTTTGGTCAGTTTCGGTTTTAGTATCAGGAGGGGCAAAAGATAATGCATTTATTTTCTCAGAAATTTCTTTTAATTGCGATTCAATGAGATTTTCTGGTCTGTGTACCGAAGGTAAGGAATGTAAGATTTTCTCATTCCTTAAAATTTCATGAAGGGTTTGCGCTCTTTCAACTGCTGTTTTATAATCATTAATGCCTTCTTCCTGTAATTTTATTCTAATATTTAAAGAAGGGCTTCTAGAAATTTCATGAGTTTGATAGTGTTGCGTGCATTTTCGTCGTTGATATCTGCATATACTGTAGCCGCAAGAACATTTAGTCTATGGGCTAAATTTTTTATCGTCTCAGAAGGCATAAGTGCTAAACTGGACAACTCAACAGAGGCAACACATTTACTAGGGGGGGCGAAGAATGACGCAAATTCTTTTTCCAGCAAATCGAGGTCTGTTATCTTTTGCAGGTCAGGGTTTTGGGCTAGAAATTTTTGTGCAGGCCCAACTAACTTTCCCTTTAAGATTGCAATTGTTGTTTGTGGGTTATACTTATTAATTTCCGCAGCGACTCTAATTTGGTCAAAGAAAAATTTAAGTAAATCTGGATCTCCATCAAATTGAATGATATTTATCGGAATTTGTTTTGCCGCCATGATTACAGTTTTTTTTTGTTTTGTTTTGTTTTGTTTAAGCTCACAAGTTTTAGAGAAATTGTTACACAGACCGAACTTATACCCTAAAGCACATTGAAAACAAGTAAATTTCCTAGCTAGTAAAAATATGTAAACTAGCAAAATAAATAGATCTTAAAAATATACCTCACTTTAAAGATATCTTATTTGAACCTCTTATAACAGTAAAGCAAAGGGAGCACATACAAAAGTAACTCATTTAGAAAATAAATTAAATAAAAAGCAAAATAATTACACTTTGAAACATATATCTATATATTCCTTCACTTTAAAAAAAATACATACTTTATCTTTAGATAATAAAGCAAAGAAAACTCTATAGAAAACCGCAAAAACTGTTAGCAAGCAAGCAATAAAATTAAATCTTCTGCTAACTTCTTTAGACAAGGAAAAAATTCCTTTTCGTAACTTAAAATATTTTGATTTATTTTTTTTTTAGATTAAAAAGGATAATCTTATTTTAACCTTGTAATTAAAGTTCAAAACTGGTTAAAAACTCATTTAAGCATATTAGAGAATCTAAACACAAAATTAAAAAAACGAAGGGGTATGGGACGTTAAATATGAAACAATAGCACATAAATGTAAATAACTGGTAAAAAACTGCATAAAATGTCACAAAAATAATAACTAGAAATGACAACAGTTACCGTGCTTTCGCAAATTAAAAAAATCTTTGCAAAAACACAATAACAGGATTATATTAATGCTCTACAACAGAACATAAATTTTGACCGTTGTGTCCTGAATGTGAAAGCAGAACATGAAATAAACAAAGTGGGTAGGTTGACTTACTGATTTAGTTTTAAAAATAATTAAATGATTACTAATTTACTAACACAAAAACTTAGGGAAATGGGGCAAGATCTGCTCTCACGTTCAAAATGTAGATTATTTCGAAGTTGATTTTCGTTGTTGTGCACTTTTTCTCTTTTTTTTTTATCACTGAAGACTAGCAGAAATTTTATATTGTAAACAGGTATCTGAGTATTCACTTATCGAAGGTGGTGACACCTCTTTTAGAGAATTTTTGTAATTCTCTTATTTATTTATATATTAATTTTGTGCACTGTTAACTGATACATACGATGAATTATTTCTGGTGGATTTTCACACCTGTATAAAATTTATTTAACTTTGCCACCTGCTAGGTGGATATATTTTTCATTTGCACATCTGGATGAAATACTTGAAGACATATGTATTATATGTGGATTTTTTTTACTTTCTTTTGCCAACAACAATTAATGAATCACTATTTTGCACGATGTATGACTTTACGATGCGTAAATACACATGCACACTTATTACACACAAAAATCTTCTATGAGACTTTATGAGATTTCAGTAGAATACGTTGAGTAAACATACAACACACACTATGAATGAGTCGATGATAGCACTGTAATCACACACAAATTGCACTAATTTTAAGTAGAATTCTCTATATTTTCACACTCTCGAAGCTGTATTAAGCGAACACAATGCACTTTATCGCCCGTGAATTTTATGTATTGCATATTCTGTAATTTTGACGAAGCATACGCAGCCCTCGATGATATCTGCCGGCGATGAAAACACGTCAATCACACAGACGATGCGAGATGAAAAAAAGGGGGGCGCCCAGCGCTCAGGTGACAATTGGCCGCAGAATTCTTTTAGCAGATGGAATATCGAGGGGAGACACTCCGAAGCACTTGAGATGGAGAGCACAGGGGAGGAAAAGGGGGTGTCCAGGAAAGGAATTTCAGGACGGGAACACCACTTTTCTTTTCGACGTCGACCGCAGGTTAAGATAGGGACATCAATTCCGCATCTGTTGACACTTAGCAGGCAAGACTAATAGCAATTACAATTCTACCGGGGGATGCAGAGAAGAAAAAGAAGAACCGAAATGCATCACATCCGCAGGAAAGTCGCAGTTGATTGTACCCCCCTCCATATTTTTTTTTTTTTAATGTGGGGAAAAACGAAAAAGTCAAACGGCACCAGAGATTCTGTAAGGGTGTTTGGTAGTTGCAGATATTTGTTAGGACATTTAGAAGAACGAAATGAAGTATAGTAGTCCAGATTCGGATGTACGAAAAAACCCCACAATGATTGCTAAGTTACACTTTATTTAGACATGTATTACTAGGGGGGTACACTTACAGTACTCGGAGAAAATCTCCGAACAGTTTTTAGCAACTTCACTAGACAAGAGCAGTGAGTCAAGTGAATTCATACATAGCAACAAACCGCCACTTTTGGTATGATAGAAAATCGCCAACATACACAAGTTCGCCCATGCACAATGGATAGTATACGCCAAATAACAGTTAAAATGCAGCCAGCAAGATCAGAATTCAATTTGGTTTCCCAGCTGGGATGGGAAAGGAAAGGTTGCCAAACGATAAAATGTTACACGTGTTGTTATGTCTAACAAAGAAGCACACTGAAGGGACATCAGATTTTACTGCGCAGATGTTAAATTCTTTTTAGGGTTTTGTCGAGAAAGGAAAAAGAAGCGTAAGCATAAATTTTAACTGCGAAACAGAGATGATCTCCTTATAAGGTAATGCAGAATTGCTTCGATCGGAAATAGCAGACATCTGGAAATTGTTTTAAACGGTTGATTAATATGTGAGTGTATTTCTCACAGATAAAGTTAAGCAGCTGCCGATTTTCGGTTAGAGAATTAATAAGCAAGAAAAATGGAAAAGGAATGAAGGACTACTTAAAACTAATTTTGAATTGAACAGAGACGGGGGGTGTAAAGGAATAATTCAAGAAAATAACCAATATATAACGAAATAATCGTTATAGCCCCCATAGACTCAACATTTTCATCAGGGTCTTTTTGAGTAACTCGAGTGACCTCTTAATAATGGCTGCATTTTTTTAGTTCTAAGAATAGTGAAATTTATTTCACAAATTATGTTACTGATAACACATTACTTGACACAAATTCACCTATGATAAATTTTTCTTCTTCCATTTTACGATAAAGTCGCATTAAGCATTTAATTTATTCAAGAAATGCGGATTTTTCTTATCATATCAAGAAGAATCGATTAAACGTGATCACTTCTCAATAGTAAACCTACTAAACGAATGAATATAGCATCAAATTAGCCGATATCATCCTCGACTCCTATTGTAGCAGTTTCAGAAATTCCTATTCAAAATCTTATCTTTCGTTTTGCAACAAACGAGAAAGAGGATATATCACAAAAGAAATCATATTTCACGGATTTCATTGTCTGCCGCTTCCCATGTTTTGAAAACGGACTTCAGTGACATCATTTCCATTTATTAAGTTAAAACGGATAAAGGAAGCTGTCATAATTAAGGCTTTTTTTTTTTTTTTCCAAAAGTGGGGAGTAGAACATTTAAATAGTAGCGTAAGATATTTGTTATTACTAAAGCTCGTGTGTAAATGATATTTTGACACTCGTATGCAAATTGGTTTCAAAAAACAGATTGAAGCAGTTCTCCATGTGCGAAAAAAGAATAATATTTTTTGCTTATTTCATTTTATTTTTATTCCATTTCTTTATTTTATTGTAATGATTATTTTTAGAAAATTTATGCAGATAATTATAGATGTTCGGATGACGAAAATTTGCAAGGTGTGTGTAAATGGTATTTTGACACTAATTTGTAAATTGGTTTCAAAAAACAAGCTTGGGTACTGTTGTGCTTAAAAGGAAAGTTCAAGAAGAAGATTTTTCAGTAAAAATTAATGAAGATTTGTTGTTCGAGCTTTGTAATTTTATGCAAAAACCTTCCCATTCCTTCCTCTTTCCTAGTCGAAAAAAATTAATATATACTTATCTTTCAAACTGAAAAATTCAAATGCTCTCTTAACACTTTCGGGTTGAATTTTTTTTTTCAGTTTTTAGAAAAAAAAATTACATTTAAAACATTAACACTAGCTATCCAAATAGATTAATTACAGTTTGACGAATATTTTATCGTTTGAAACTTAATGAAAGTTGTTTTGCGTAATGTTCATTTCATATCCATGTGACAATAGGCTGACGAAAAGTCTTTGGAGATGCTTAGAAAATACTATATTACAACAAGATTTAACTTACATTTTAAATGTCTAATACTTTTTGCGCTTTATTACACCCGTATTTTTCGAAAAAGTAGCCTTTATTTCAAATTTAAAAAGTGAAATATATGTTTAAAATAAAAGAATCGTAAAACGTGTAAAGAGAATTAAGCAAATAATAATATTTTTTTTACTATTAAATGCCTAAACGTTAAATGCAAAAGTCACAAATCAAGTCCATAGACACATACTAACATTACTACATGTAAATTATAACAAAAGTATTCGTTTAAACAGAATAATACTCAGTTAAAAGACATGTACTATTAATAGTACACCAGACCCGAAAGGGTTAAGCATGGCTACATTTTTTAGGCATGGGAATAGCAAAATTTATTTCATAAATTATATTACTGATAATGCATTACTTAAAACGAATTCATTTATGATAAATTCTTCTTCTTCCATTTTACGATAAAGTCGCATTAAGCAATTAATTTATTTAAAAAATGCGGATTCTTTTATTACATCAAGAAGAATTGATTAAACATGATCTCTTCTCTATAGTAAACCCATAAAACGTATGAATATAGCATCAAATTAACCGATATAATCCTCGACTCCTACTGTAGAAGTTTCTGAAATTCCTATTCAAAATCTTATCTTTCTTTCTACAACAAAAGAGAAAGGGATATCAAAAGAGAAAGGAGTATCATAAAAGGAATCAGATTTCACGGATTTCATTGTCTGCCGCTTCCCATGTTTTGAAACGGACTTCAATGACATCACTCCCATTTATTAAGTTAAAACGGATAAAGGAAGCTGTCATAATTACGGCTTATTTCCAAAAGTGTGGGGTAGAAAATTTAAATAGTAGCGTAAGAATTTTTTTATTTCGAATGCTTGTGTATAAATGATATTTTGACATTAATTTGCATTAAAAAAAAAGATTAATGTAGTTTTTTATGTATGGAATATAATGCTCCCTTAAGGCTATTGTCAACTGATCTGCAGTACAAGCTCAAAATGTGCTGACACAATTACAAATGCATGTGATAATGGAAAGATATAAAATTGAAGACCTTACTGTGGAAGTGATTTGAAATCGAACTGTATTTTCGATTTTTTATATCCTTCAAGCGATAAGCGTTTTTGATCACATAACAAGGCATTTTTCTCGTTCATTGACTGTTTTTTCTATTTTCCTCGAGAAATTAGGCTCAAAATGTCCACTTTGACACTTTTCTCTAACAGCTATATTGTGTTTCAAATAAAGTGGGAAATTAAGTGCGATTAGATAGTTTTTAAACAGCAACAAACGCTGATTTCATAACTTTTCGAGCGAAAATAAAGTAAAACTTATGTCATAAAGTTGCCGTTTATCATTTAAGAACACACTTAAGCATGGGTGGATTTTTCATTTCTAAGAATAGCAAAATTTTATTTCATAAATTACATTACTGATAATACATTATTGATCTTCTATTTTATGATAAAGTCGCATTAAACGTGTAACTTATCAAAGAAATGCGTATTCTTTTATCATATCAAAATGAATTGATTAAATAGGATCTTTTCTCAATACTAAACCTACTAAACGAATGAATATAGCATCAAATTAACCGATATAATCCTCGACTCCTATTGTAGCAATTTCTGAAATTCCTATTCAAAATCTTATCTTTCTGCAACAAACGAGAAAGAGGATCTATCATAAAAGGAATCATATTTCACGGTTTTCATTGTCTGCCGCTTCCCATGTTTTGAAAACGGACTTCAGTGACATCGCTCCCATTTATTAAGTTAAAATGGATAAAGGAAGCTGTCATAATTAAGGCTTACTTCCGAAAGTGTGGAGTAGAAAATTTAAATAGTAGCGTAAGAATTTTGTGATTTCTATAGCTGTTGTGTAAATGGTATTTTGACACTCATTTACAAATTGGTTTCAAAAAACAGATTGAAGCAGTTCTCCTTGAACGGAAAAAAATATTTTTTGTTTATTTTATTTTATTTTTATTCCATTTCTTCACTTTATTACAATAATTATTTTTAGAAAATTTCTGTTGATAATTATAGCTATTTGAATGACGAATATTTATAGAGTGTGTGTGAATAACGATATTTTGGTATTCATTTGAAAATTCTTTTAAAAAATCAATTTAAGTAAAAACTCCATTTAAAAAAAAATAAATGATAATAATAATAATAATAATAATAATAATAATAATAATATAATGTGCTTATTTTTCAAGCTAAAAAACTCCAATCCTCCGTTAAGCGTGGCTGCATTTTTTAGTTCTAAGAATAGCAAAATTTGTTTCATAAATTACATTACTGATAATACACTGGTGTCCAAAAGTTAAGCATAATTGGTAATTAAGTAAGTAATAAAAGAAATGTAAATCGGAATGTGGTGAAATGTGATATGTGAGTGGAAAACTGTTATACAGTAAGGAAACAATCCAAAAGAACGGGAATATTTAGTTTTATTATCGAAAGTAGCAGTTCGAACGAAAACTGAATATAGTAAGGGTTCACACTTTAAAGGAAATATGCAAGAAAACATTAAACAAAATAGTGATGCTGCAGTTTAATAAGGCGTGTGGTCCAGTAGCGGCTCGTCAAGGGGTGCTGCATGAAGTTTTTCATACCACTAAAATTATATAGAAATTTCAGCTTTCATTAATCAACCAAGTTTGTCGAATAAATAATATAAAGGATTCTGTTAAATTTTAGTGGTAAGAAAAATCTGATGCAGCACTCCCTGACGATCCGCTACTGGTGTGGTCACATCTGACAACCAGGCACGCTGCACAACGATTTCCCATACCTGCAATATGATTATGAATGAGTTGTGGGCTCAAACAGTTCCAAGCTTCTTTGAGAGCTCATTACAGTTCTGGAACGGAGCGTGGTAGGTGCGAAAGGGCTGAAAGTTGTCTCCCGAGCATATCTTATACATGCTCGATAGGATTTAAATCCGGGGAGTTCGCAGGCCACGACATGCGCTGGATGTTTTCCGTTTCAAATAAGTCATCAACAAGTAACGCACTGTGACAAGGCGCATTATCCTCCATGAATATGAAGTTAGGACCGACAGCACCTCGAAACAAGTGAACATAATCATCAAGAACTTCGTCTCTGTATCTTTTACCAGTCACAGACTCTGTATCAAAGATATGGAGATCTGTGCGGCCGTCTAACATGATACCTGCCCATTCCATTACTCCCCCTAATGGAAAAAGATGTCTTTCCGTAATGTTTCTTGGTTCAAAACGTGTTCCACATTCTCTCCATATCGTTATCCGATGAGAATCACTATTCAGACTAAATCGGGACTCGTCACTGAACATCAGATTGGCCCACTCTCTCTCACTACAATGTTCATGTTTCAAATTCCAGTTTAAACGAGCGCATTTATGCGCAGGCGTGAGAGGAATGCAAACTGCTGGTCATCTGGCTAACAGGTCAGCATGAATGAGTCTACTGTAAACAGTTCGTTTCGAAATTCGTATTCCTGTGATGACTGTGAGCGCCGAACTCAGTTATCTGGGAGCACTTCCCCTCTGACGTCGCGCATTTATTGCCAGATATCGGCCTTGGCGAAAGGTTAGTAGGGTCGAGGCGAAAGTCGTAGGGTAACATAACATCCCCCGTACTATGAAACTTCTGCCACAGTCTTGAGATCACAGACTGGTCCATGTTCGGAATTCGAGACACTTCGGTTTGTGGTCGTCCGAATTCCAGCCTTCCAACGATTCTTCCTTTCTCAAACATGTCCAGTTGGCGTTTTTGTGTCATCATTAATTCTGTTTGATAGTAACAATGTTTCTTGACACATCAGTTGTACGAAATTAGTCTGAAATGTGTATACCGCGTGAGCCGGTTTATAAGTGTTCATGACATGCGCATGTATTTCGTGCATGACGAAGTCGACTGAAAAGTTTTGCATAAACTCAATGTTTTTTCTTCAGTCGATTAATCTCCGCAAGTAATTTTGAATAATTTTATGAATATTTACTCCTCATTTTTAGCATTTTACGAATTATGCTTAACTTTTGGACACCAGTGTTATTCTTCTATTTTAGGATAAAGTCGCATTAAACATTTAATTTATCAAAGAAATGCGGATTCTTTTATCATATCAAGAAGAATTGATCAAACATGATCTCATCTCGATAGTAAACCCATAAAACGAATGAATATAGCATCAAATTAACCGATATAATTCTCGGCTTCTATTGTAGCAGTTTCTGAAATTCCTATTCAAATTCTTATCTTTATTTCTGCAACAAACGAGAAAGAGGATCTATCACAAAAGGAATCATATTTCACGGATTTCATTGTCTGCCGTTTCCCATGTTTTAAAAACGGACTTCAGTGACATCACTCCCGTTTATTAAGTTAAAACGGATAAAGGAAGCTGTCACAATTACGGCTTATTTTCAAAAGAGTGGAGTAGAAAATTTAAATAGTGGGGTAAGAATGTTGTTATTATTAAAGAACGTATGTAAATGATATTTTGACATTCATTTGCAAATTAATTAATTAAAAATAATAATAATAATAATAGTGAATAAACAGGTTGAAGCAATTCTCTATGTACGGAAAATAATGATCGCTTAAGGCTGTTCTCAACTGCTCTGCTCTAAAAGTGGAAAACATTTTGACACATTTACAAATGCATTTGATAATCGAAAGATATAAAATTGGAAGACCTTGCTGCGGAAGCGATTTGCAATCGAACTGTGTTTTCGATTTTTTAAAATCAATAAATCACCTTTTGATCTCAAAGGAAGGTATTTTTTTTTCTTCGTTGACTTCTTTTTTTACTTTCCTCGAGAAATTAGGTTAAAAATGTCCAATTTGACACTATTTTCTGACAAATCTATTGTGTTTTAAATTAAAAAAGAAAATGAGTGCGATTAGATAGTTTCCTAACAGCAACACCTGCTAGTTTCATGCCTTTTCGAACAAAAATAAAATAAAACTTATGTAATAAATTTGCCGTTTTTTATTTAAGAACACCCTTACGCATGGTTGCATTTTTTAGTTCTAAGAATAGCAAAATTTATTTCATAAATAATATTGCTGATAATACATTATTATTCTTCCATTTTACGATAAAATCGCATTAAACGTATGATTTATTCAAGAAATGCGGATTCGTTTATCATATTAAGAAGAATTGATCAAACGTGATCTCTTCTTAATAGTAAACCCATAAAACGATTTCTATTCAAATTTCTATTGAAATTTCTATTCAAAATCTTGTCTTTCTCCAACAAACGAGAAAGAGGATATATTGTTACGATTTTTGTAAATAGTTAGTGTTTGTACTGTAAAATAATGTAAATAATCTTATTAAGCTCCATTCCTTTACTAATATTAGTTTTTGTTACATTGTCTCTGTTATCAAGCAAACTTGTCTATTATTTTTCAGTGAATGTCTATGGCAGATTTACGAAATATTAGAGATATCACCCAGTTGGCGTCACTTTTGACGACTAATTTTGGTCGCCAAATTTGGCGATGGTAACCCTTCCCTCTCCATGGTAACCTCCCCTTAGGTATACTGATGCACTGAATGTTGTTCCGTGGTTTTCTGGATTTTTCGAGAAGGTTGTAGAAATTTCCAGCGCATGCGGCGAGACTATATATAGGAGAGCCGATACGAGCTGTGGTTGTTATTATTTATCAGTCAGTCATTGAGTGAACAACTAGGCGATTGTTAAGCAAGTTTGCTTGAGTTTTATCTACGTTGTTTTGAATGTTATTGAGTGTTGAGACGTTGTATAAAGAGTCTCTGGGACCTATATCTGTACTTGTACGATAGATTTGAGCAGTTATTTTTGAGTATCTAGTAATGTTTGTGAGTTTCGAAGACTCTGTTGTTCTGAAGATCTGTGAATAAATTATTTTCTACTTTTCTAAAAGACAAGAGTTGGAAGTTGTCTGACCATAAGATCAAAAGAACCCTATATACGCAACAATATCATAAAAGGAATCATATTTCACGGATTTCATTGTCGGCCGCTTCCCAAGTTTTGAAAACGGACTTCAGTGACATCACTCCTGTTTATTAAGTTAAAACGGATAACGGAATGTGTCATAATTACGGCTTTTCCCCCAAAAGTGTGGAGTAGAACATTTAAATAGTTGCGTAAGAATTTTGTCATTTCTATAGCTGGTGTGTTAATGATATTTTGACACTCATTTGCAAATTGGTTTCAAAAAAGAGATTGAAGCAGTTCTCCATGTACGGAAAATAATATTTTTTGCTTATTTCATTTTATTTTTATTCCATTTCTTTATTTTATTACAATGATTATTTTTAGAAAGTTTCTGCAGATAATTATAGATGTTTGAATGGCGAACATTTATAGAATTTGTGTAAATGATATTTTGATATTTCATTTGCAAATTATTTAAAAAAAATCGATTTAAGTAAAACTCCACTTACATAATTAAACCCGTTTCTTGTTTTTTTTTTATTTATTCCATTGTCTTATTACATTATTATAATTATTTTTAGAAAATGTTGCATTCTTCCTCGTTTTACACGCTGCGCTGATGCGTTTTTGTACTACGATTATGTTATTTTATTTCATACTAGCTGTTTTGCCCGGCGATGCCCGGGTTCATCAAAAAATAGCAAGAATTGCGAAAAAACTTTAAATATCATGATAAAAACCTCGAAAAATTTTAAAAATGCTGCACGAATTTCGTCTAAACTTCGTTGAAAAGAGATGGACTAGAAAATTGAAGTTGGATTTTTTTTTTTTTTTTTTTTTTACTAATGTGGAAAAATCTTACAAATCGCAAAAAACATTAAAAATCTCATAAAAATATAAAACAAAATTCAAAAATTGTGTTTCAAAATTGGAATAAACTTTGAAGAAAAGAGATCAGAATTTAATAAATTCGGCCAAAAATTGAACCTCTAAAAAATCGAAGCGGATCGCGACGAAACGTAAATATCGCTTTAAAAATGGCAAAATTTTCAAAAATCATGGAACTCAAAATTTACTCTACATGGATAAATGTTTTGAATCTAATTAATTTGATAATGTAAAAAGCATTGAAATACGAAAAAAAAAAATGCTAAAAAATCGCAATAAAAATCTTTAATCGCACAAAAGAAAATTTATCATATTAGCGAAGAAATTAAAAACCAAATTCCTTTTCCGTATCTGAAAAAAATCGCCGTAAACTCATTAAAAAAAAAGCATACTGCATTAAAAATTGCTGTAGGTCAAAATAAGAGAGCAAAACAATTACCGTAAAGGATAAAAGTTTGAAACCAAACTCTTATTAGTCTAGAAATTTAAAATCGCATTCCTTTGAAAAATGTTAAAAAAAAAAAAAAAAAAAACTGAGAAAGTCCAAAAATTGCATTGAAAATTGTAATGACAGTCGTAAAACATTAAAAAATCCCTAGGGTAAAAATTCACTGTTATAATATAAAATATCGTAATCAAGAAATTAACCATATTAACCAAAAAGTTTGAAATCGAAATCGATTTCCGGATATAAAAAAATCGCCATGGAACTTGAAGAATGACTAAAAATTACATTGAAAATTGCATTAAAAATAGTTAAATATTTGAAAGTCAATGCTTAAAAAAATAATATTAAGGCAGGGCGGGGGGGGGGGGTGGTTATGATCGAAATCATTCATAAATTACAAAATGTAGGCATGGAACGCCTAAATCATATTAAGAGATAAAACATTGCATTCGTAGACATAACTACATTAAACAAAATGTTTGATATCAAAATTGGTTTCTGAATGGCAGAAAATCGCCAAGAAACTTAAAAGAAATGGCTAAAAATGGTATCGAAAACTATATTAGAAATCGCTGAATATTTAAAAGTCATGGCTGTAAAAATTTAATATTCAGTCGAAAATATTGTAATCGGAAATCGTTCATGAATAAGGAAAAGTCAACACGGAACTCCTAAAATCCCCCAAACTAACTAAAAATTCCATTGAATATCACATGAGAAATTGGCAAAATTCATAAAAGCGTGGAGAACAAATTGTACTATTTATGCTAAAAGTTTGAAACCGAAATTCTTTTACCGATGTCAACAACTGTCACAGAACTTGAAAAATCACTATAAAACAGATTAAAAATCAGTAAAATTCAAAAATCCGGACAAAATTTGCCATAGTAAGTTAAACATTTATATTAAATTCCTGCGGACATAATTTACCATAATTGGACAAAACATTGAAATCTGAACTCTTTCATTAGTTAAAAAATATCGACACAAAACTTGCTAAACATTTTATGAAAATACACAAAAAATCTGAATCGTTGATGTCAAAATTTACTACATTAAGCTACAAATTATTTAAAAATTTCTTTTTCAATTGTGAAAAAATCGCCGTGGACTCGAAAACATCTCAAAATTGTATTCAAAAATTCATTACAAATCATTTCAAATTTAAAAATAGCGAGGGACAACATTTACATTAATAGAGTAAAATAGTGTAATCTGAATTATTTCTTAGATACGAATGAAAAAATCTGCGCAAAGCGTGAGAAATAATGAAAACATTGCTAAAAATTGCATTAAAAATCACTAAATTTCAAAATTCGTAAATGAAGTGTAAATGATTGAAATTAATTTCCTTTTCGAAATTTCAAAAAATAGCCGTGAGATTCAAAAAACCAATACAAAACCATTGAAAAATTCATTAAAAATCGCTAAATGTAAATACATCCCGTGAATAAAAAAATATTCTAGTCGTGTAAAACGTAGCAACCATTCTTTTTTACATGAATTACAAAAAAAATCGCCTCAGAACACAAAATATATCAAAAATCACATTGAAAATCGACAAAATTAAAAAAAAGTTAATGGTAAAATTTACTATATTAGGCTAAAAGTTTGAAACCAAGATAATTTTTTAATTGTTAAAACACCACTGTGGTGGGGATCGAAAAAAATAGTACTAAATCGCATTAAAAAGTTCATTAAAAACGCATTGAAAAATGCACTAAATATCGCTAGTTATTTTTTAAATCGCAATAATCAGAATTTCATCAAACGGATAAAACATTCTAATCGGAAATCTGAACTATTTGATTATCCGGTTGACCAAGAAACTATCTGGGTCAAACCATAAGGTTAAACTACAATAATGGCGGATCGCAAATTCCATATTCAATTAACATTAAACATGTTACATATGTTGGTTACGTCATCAAGTGGTTTTTACTTCTCATTTTTATATGTATTTGTATTAATGTTTTTCTAAATTATCTCTTCTTTCATTATTTAACATAAAAATTACATCTATTTGCATAATTTGGCTTGTTTTACGATTGATATAATTTGGCGAAATTGGTCGACAGGATAATCACGTAGTAAAAGGAAATCCTTTATTATAGATAATAAAAAATTGACATGGAACACAACAATTCTTGAAAAATTGCGTTAAAAATCTCTAAAATTATATTAGATTAAAAGTTTGAAATCAATTTTTACTTCCGAATATCAAAAAATCACAATAAAACTCGAAATTTTTTTAAAAATTGCATTGAAAAGTGCATTAAAAATCATTAATATTAAAAAATCACAGGGGCCAAAATTTACTCTAATAGGGTAAAACGTTGTAATTGGAAATATATCATGAATGACAAAAATCCGACATCAAACGCAAAAAATCTCTAAAAATCGCATTAAAATTAGCTGAAATTCATAAATCTTAACAGCTAAAATTTAATACATCAGCCTGAAAGTTATAAGCAAAATTCCTTTTACTAATGTCGAATAATAGCGACAAAATTTACATTAAATAATTAACTAAAAATCCAAACATCGTTGCACGAAATCCAAATAAATTATATTGAAAAGAGAACAAAATTCACTATTTTAGGTCGAAAGAATGAAACCGCTTTCCTTTTCGCTAATGTGGAAAAATCGCCTCGAAACCCACTAAAATTCGCATATGAATTAAATTAAAAAAACTGAAAATCGGCCTTCAAGGTGTAAAATTTCATACATAACTTCGTGCAGCGGTCTCTTCAAAGCATCGCCAGTACTTTAAGAATTTTATCATGCGCTATAAACTACCTTAAAGTGTAAAACAGGTCTCCTTATTACATTTCCTAATTTTGTTCGCGCCCCTCCTTTCACGCACCCTGAAATGTGTCACACCATTCTTAGTTTACATTTTTTATTATGTATTATAAACAATTTTAAAATTTAAAATAAATCACATTGTTATATTTCCAAATTTTAACAAAATCGTGTTCTGTTAGTTCCATTTTTCACCACCAGCTAGCGCATTCTATTCTTCAAAAACTTTATCAAAACGATACTCTGTTAAACAACCTATCAGGTGACATATTACTCGAGGGGGTAGCGGTCTTAAGGAAGAATTTAAATATTTTATGAAATTGCTATTCGAAAATAGTGGTAACTAAATTTTTGACATTTTAGGTAAATTTCGCAAAAAAAAAAAAAAAAAAAAATACTTATTGCAATCTCAACAGCTCAAGATTTTGATAGAACAACTATGACAAAAATAGATGCTAAACGCAAAAAATCGTGAAAAAGCGTTAAAAATCACATTGAAAATCGCATTAAAAATTGTTAAAACCTAAAATTCGTAACAAACACAAAATTTAGGGCTAAAAGTTTGAAACGGTTTTCTTTTTCAAAAAGATCTCAAAAAAAAAAAAAAAAAAAAAAAAAAAAAAAAAAAAGAGAGAGAAAACACTAAAAGTCGCATTAAAAATTCGTTAAAAATTCAAAAATCGCTGTACAAATTCCGAATAAACTTTGCTGAAAAGAGAAAAAAATTGCTATATTAGGTTAAAAGAATGAAACCGCATTTCTTTCACTAATGATTTAAAACTGCAAAAAGAACGCTAAAAATCGCCTAAAAAATTATCAAAAAAATCTAATCAAAAAATTAAAAATAGGGCTTCGAGGTGCAAAACTACATATATAAAAGTACCTTCCCTCCACATTTTGTAACTCTACGTACAGCAGTCTCTTCAGAACAGCGCTGACACACACACAAACTTGTCTCTTTATTATTATAGATTTAAAAAAATAGTGTTCTATTATTTCCATTTTCCACCACCAGGTACAGCACTCTATTCTTCAAAAACTTTATCAAAACCATACTTTGTTAAATAA